>CM060604.1:52940640-53540640 GCA_030578255.1 Tiaroga cobitis | reverse complement strand
TCCACCTCTACTGTACTCCACTGTACTCCACTGTACTCTACCTCTACTGTGCTCCACTGTACTCTACCTCTACTGTACTCCACTGTACTCTACCTCTACTGTGCTCCACTGTACTCTACCTCTACTGTACTCCACTGTACTCTACCTCTGCTGTGCTCCACTGTACTCTACCTCTACTGTACTCCACTGTACTCCACTGTACGCTACCTCTACTGTGCTCCACACTACTCTACCTCTACTGTACTCCACTCTATTCTACCTCTACTGTGCTCCGCTGTACTCCACTGTACTCTACGTCTACTGTGCTCCACTGTACTCTTCCTCTACTGTACTACACTGTACTCTTCATCTAGTGTTCTCCACTCTACTCTACTGTACTCCACCTCTACTGTGCTCCGCTGTACTCCACTGTACTCTACCTCTACTGTACTCCACTGTACGCTACCTCTACTGTGCTCCACAGTACTCTACCTCTACTGTACTACACTCTACTCTACATCTAGTGTTCTCCACTGTACTCTACTGTACTCCACCTCTACTGTGCTCCGCTGTACTCCACTGTACTCTACCTCTACTGTGCTCCACTGTATTCTACCTCTACTGTACTACACTGTACTCTACCTCTACTGTACTCTACTGTACTCCACCTCTACTGTGCTCCACTGTACTCCACTGTACTCTACCTCTACTGTGCTCCACTGTACTCTAACTCTACTGTACTCCACTGTACTCTACCTCTAGTGTGCTCCACTGTTCTCTACCTCTACTGTACTCTACTGTACTCCACCTCTACTGTGCTCCACTGTAGTCCACTGTACTCTACCTCTACTGTGCTCCACTGTACTCTACCTCTACTGTACTCCACTGTACTCTACCTCTACTGTACTCTACTGTACTCCACCTCTAATGTGCTGCACTGTACTCCACTGTACTCTACCTCTACTGTACTCCACTGTACTCTACCTCTACTGTGCTCCACTGTACTCCACTGTACGCTACCTCTACTGTGCTCCACTGTACTCTACCTCTACTGTACTCCACTCTACTCTACCTCTACTGTGCTCCGCTGTACTCTACCTCTACTGTGCTCCACTGTACTCTACCTCTACTGTACTCCACTGTACTCTACCTCTACAGTGCTCCACTGTACTATACCTCTACTGTACTCCAATGTACGCTACCTCTACTGTGCTCCACTGTACTCTACCTCTACTGTATCCCACTCCACTCTACTCTACCTCTACTGTGCTCCACTGTACTCTATCTTGACTGTACTCTACTGTACTCCACCTCTACTGTGCTCCGCTGTACTCCACTGTACTCTACCTCTACTGTGCTCCACTGTACTCTACCTCTACTGTACTCCACTCTACTCTACCTCTACTGTGCTCCACTGTACTCTATCTCTACTGTACTCTACTGTACTCCACCTCTACTCTGCTTCGCTGTACTCCACTGTACTCTACCTCTACTGTGCTCCACTGTACTCTACCTCTACTGTACTCCACGGTACGCTACCTTTACTGTGCTCCACTGTACTCTACCTCTACTGTACTCCACTGTACGCTACCTCTACTGTGCTCCACTGTACTCTACCTCTACTGTACTCCACTCTACTCTACCTCTACTGTGCTCCACTGTACTCTACCTCTACTGTACTCCACTGTACTCTACCTCTACTGTGCTCCACTGTACTCTATCTCTACTGTACTGCACTGTACTCTACCTCTACTGTACTCTACTGTTCTCTACCTCTACTGTACTCTACTGTACTCCACCTCTACTGTACTCCACTGTACTCCACTGTACTCTACCTCTACTGTGCTCCACTGTATTCTACCTCTACTGTACTCCACTGTACTCTACCTCTACTGTACTCTACTGTACTCCACCTCTAGTGTGCTCCACTGTTCTCTACCTCTACTGTACTCTACTGTACTCCACCTCTACTGTGCTCCACTGTACTCCACTGTACTCTACCTCTACCGTGCTCCACTGTACTCTACCTCTACTGTACTCCACTGTACTCTACCTCTACTGTGCTCCACTGTACTCTACCTCTACTGTACTCCACTGTACTCTACCTCTGCTGTGCTCCACTGTACTCTACCTCTACTGTACTCCACTGTACTCTACCTCTACTGTACTCTACTGTACTCCACCTCTAATGTGCTCCACTGTATTCCACTGTACTCTACCTCTACTGTACTCCACTGTACTCTACCTCTACTGTACTCCACTGTACTCTACCTCTTCTGTGCTCCACTGTACTCCACTGTACGCTACCTCTACTGTGCTCCACACTACTCTACCTCTACTGTACTCCACTCTATTCTACCTCTACTGTGCTCCGCTGTACTCCACTGTACTCTACGTCTACTGTGCTCCACTGTACTCTTCCTCTACTGTACTACACTGTACTCTACATCTAGTGTTCTCCACTGTACTCTACTCTACTCCACCTCTACTGTGCTCCGCTGTACTCCACTGTACTCTACCTCTACTGTACTCCACTGTACGCTACCTCTACTCTGCTCCACAGTACTCTATCTCTACTGTACTACACTCTACTCTACATCTAGTGTTCTCCACTGTACTCTACTATACTCCACCTCTACTGTGCTCCGCTGTACTCCACTGTACTCTACCTCTACTGTGCTCCACTGTATTCTACCTCTACTGTACTCCACTGTACTCTACCTCTACTGTACTCTACTGTACTCCACCTCTACTGTGCTCCACTGTACTCTACCTCTACTGTGCTCCACTGTACTCTACCTCTACTGTACTCCACTGTACTCTACGTCTAGTGTGCTCCACTGTTCTCTACCTCTACTGTACTCTACTATACTCCACCTCTACTGTGCTCCAATGTACTCCACTGTACTCTACCTCTACTGTGCTCCACTGTACTCTACCTCTACTGTACTCCACTGTACTCTACCTCTACTGTACTCTACTGTACTCCACCTCTAATGTGCTGCACTGTACTCCACTGTACTCTACCTCTACTGTACTCCACTGTACTCTACCTCTACTGTACTCCACTGTACTCTACCTCTACTGTGCTCCACTGTACTCCACTGTACGCTACCTCTACTGTGCTCCACTGTACTCTACCTCTACTGTACTCCACTCTACTCTACCTCTACTGTGCTCCGCTGTACTCCACTGTACTCTACCTCTACTGTGCTCCACTGTACTCTACCTCTACTGTACTCCACTGTACTCTACCTCTACAGTGCTCCACTGTACTATACCTCTACTGTACTCCAATGTACGCTACCTCTACTGTGCTCCACTGTACTCTACCTCTACTGTACCCCACTCCACTCTACTCTACCTCTACTGTGCTCCACTGTACTCTATCTTGACTGTACTCTACTGTACTCCACCTCTACTGTGCTCCGCTGTACTCCACTGTACTCTACCTCTACTGTGCTCCACTGTACTCTGCCTCTACTGTACTCCACTCTACTCTTTCTCTACTGTGCTCCACTGTACTCTATCTCTACTGTCCTCTACTGTACTCCACCTCTACTGTGCTCCGCTGTACTCCACTGTACTCTACCTCTACTGTGCTCCACTGTACTCTACCTCTACTGTGCTCCACAGTACTCTACCTCTACTGTACTACACTCTACTCTACATTTAGTGTTCTCCACTGTACTCTACTGTACTCCACCTCTACTGTGCTCCGCTGTACTCCACTGTACTCTACCTCTACTCTGCTCCACTGTATTCTACCTCTACTGTACTCCACTGTACTCTACCTCTTCTGTACTCTACTGTACTCCACCTCTACTGTGCTCCACTGTACTCCACTGTACTCTACCTCTACTGTGCTCCACTGTACTCTACCTCTACTGTACTCCACTGTACTCTACCTCTAGTGTGCTCCACTGTTCTCTACCTCTACTGTACTCTACTGTACTCCACCTCTACTGTGCTCCACTGTACTCCACTGTACTCTACCTCTACTGCGCTCCACTGTACTCTACCTCTACTGTACTCCACTGTACTCTACCTCTACTGTGCTCCACTGTACTCTACCTCTACTGTACTCCACTGTACTCTACCTCTACTGTGCTCCCCTGTACTCAACCTCTACTGTACTCCACTCTACACTACCTCTACTGTGCTCCACTGTACTCTATCTCTACTGTACTCTACTGTACTCCACCTCTACTGTGCTCCGCTGTACTCCACTGTACTCTACCTGTACTGTGCTCCACTGTACTCTACCTCTTCTGTACTCCACTGTACTCTACCTCTACTGTGCTCCACTGTACTCTACCTCTACTGTACTCCACGGTACGCTAAATCTACTGTGCTCCACTGTACTCTACCTCTACTGTACTCCACTGTACGCTACCTCTACTGTGCTCCACTGTAATCTACCTCTACTGTACTCCACTCTACTCTACCTCTACTGTGCTCCACTGTACTCTACCTCTATTGTACTCTACTGTACTCCACCTCTACTGTGCTCCACTGTACTCCACTGTTCTCTACCTCTACTGTGCTCCACTGTACTCTACCTCTACTGTACTCCACTGTACGCTACCTCTACTGTACTCCACTGTTCTCTACCTCTACTGTACTCTACTGTACTCCACCTCTACTGTGCTCCACTGTACTCCACTGTACTCTACCTCTACTGTGCTCCACTCTACTCTACCTCTACTGTACTCCACTCTACTCTATCTCTACTGTGCTCCATTGTACTCCACTGTACTCTACCTCTACTGTACTCTACTGTACTCCACCTCTACTGTGCTCCACTGTACTCCACTGTACTCTACCTCTACTGTGCTCCACTCTACTCTACCTCTACTGTACTCCACTCTACTCTATCTCTACTGTCCTTCACTGTACTCTACTGTACTCTACCTCTACTGTGCTCCACTGTACTCCACTGTACTCTATCTCTACTGTGATCCACTGTACTCTACCTCTGCTGTGCTCCACTGAACTCTACCTCTACTGTGCTCCACTGTACTCTACCTCTACTCTACTCCACTGTACTCTACCTCTACTGTACTCTACTGTTCTCCACCTCTACTGTGCTCCACTGTACTCCACTGTACTCTACCTCTACTGTACTCCACTGTACTCTACCTCTACTGTGCTCCACTGTACTCTACCTCTGCTGTACTCCACTGTACTCTACCTCTACTGTACTCCACTGTACTCTACCTCTACTGTACTCTACTGTACTCCACCTCTAATGTGCTGCACTGTACTCCACTGTACTCTACCTCTACTGTACTCCACTGTACACTACCTCTACTGTACTCCACTGTACTCTACCTCTACTGTGCTCCACTGTACTCCACTGTACGCTACCTCTACTGTGCTCCACTGTACTCTACCTCTACTGTACACCACTCTACTCTACCTCTACTGTGCTCCGCTGTACTCCACTGTACTCTACCTCTACTGTGCTCCACTGTACTCTACCTCTACTGTACTCCACTGTACTCTACCTCTACAGTGCTCCACTGTACTATACCTCTACTGTACTCCAATGTACGCTACCTCTACTGTGCTCCACTGTACTCTACCTCTACTGTACTCCACTCCACTCTACTCTACCTCTACTCTGCTCCACTGTACTCTATCTTGACTGTACTCTACTGTACTCCACCTCTACTGTGCTCCGCTGTACTCCACTGTACTCTACCTCTACTGTGCTCCACTGTACTCTACCTCTACTGTACTCCACTCTACTCTACCTCTACTGTGCTCCACTGTACTCTATTTCTACTATACTCTACTGTACTCCACCTCCTCTGTGCTCCGCTGTACTCCACTGTACTCTACCTCTACTGTGCTCCACTGTACTCTACCTCTACTCTACTCCACGGTACGCTACCTCTACTGTGCTCCACTGTACTCTACCTCTACTGTACTCCACTGTACGCTACCTCTACTGTGCTCCACTGTACTCTACCTCTACTGTACTCCACTCTACTCTACCTCTACTGTGCTCCACTGTACTCTACCTCTACTGTACTCCACTGTACTCTACCTCTACTGTGCTCCACTGTACTCTATCTCTACTGTACTGCACTGTACTCTACCTCTACTGTACTCTACTGTTCTCTACCTCTACTGTACTCCACCTCTACTGTACTCCACTGTACTCCACTGTACTCTACCTCTACTGTACTCCACTGTACTCTACCTCTACTGTACTCCACTGTACTCTACCTCTACTGTGCTCCACTGTACTCTACCTCTACTGTACTCCACTGTACTCTACCTCTGCTGTGCTCCACTGTACTCTACCTCTACTGTACTCCACTGTACTCTACCTCTACTGTACTCTACTGTACTCCACCTCTAATGTGCTCCACTGTATTCCACTGTACTCTACCTCTACTGTACTCCACTGTACTCTACCTCTACTGTACTCCACTGTACTCTACCTCTTCTGTGCTCCACTGTACTCCACTGTACGCTACCTCTACTGTGCTCCACACTACTCTACCTCTACTGTACTCCACTCTATTCTACCTCTACTGTGCTCCGCTGTACTCCACTGTACTCTACCTCTACTGTGCTCCACTGTACTCTTCCTCTACTGTACTACACTGTACTCTACATCTAGTGTTCTCCACTGTACTCTACTGTACTCCACCTCTACTGTGCTCCGCTGTACTCCACTGTACTCTACCTCTACTGTACTCCACTGTACGCTACCTCTACTGTGCTCCACAGTACTCTACCTCTACTGTACTACACTCTACTCTACATCTAGTGTTCTCCACTGTACTCTACTGTACTCCACCTCTACTGTGCTCCGCTGTACTCCACTGTACTCTACCTCTACTGTTCTCCACTGTATTCTACCTCTACTGTACTCCACTGTACTCTACCTCTACTGTACTCTACTGTACTCCACCTCTACTGTGCTCCACTGTACTCCACTGTACTCTACCTCTACTGTGCTCCACTGTACTCTACCTCTACTGTATTCTACTGTACTCCACCTCTACTGTGCTCCACTGTACTCCACTGTACTCTACCTCTACTGTGCTCCACTGTACTCTACCTCTACTGTACTCCACTGTACTCTACCTCTAGTGTGCTCCACTGTTCTCTACCTCTACTGTACTCTACTGTACTCCACCTCTACTGTGCTCCACTGTACTCCACTGTACTCTACCTCTACTGTGCTCCACTGTACTCTACCTCTACTGTACTCCACTGTACTCTACCTCTACTGTACTCTACTGTACTCCACCTCTAATGTGCTGCACTGTACTCCACTGTACTCTACCTCTACTGTACTCCACTGTACTCTACCTCTACTGTACTCCACTGTACTCTACCTCTACTGTGCTCCACTGTACTCCACTGTACGCTACCTCTACTGTGCTCCACTGTACTCTACCTCTACTGTACTCCACTCTACTCTACCTCTACTGTGCTCCGCTGTACTCCACTGTACTCTACCTCTACTGTGCTCCACTGTACTCTACCTCTACTGTACTCCACTGTACTCTACCTCTACAGTGCTCCACTGTACTATACCTCTACTGTACTCCAATGTACGCTACCTCTACTGTGCTCCACTGTACTCTACCTCTACTGTACCCCACTCCACTCTACTCTACCTCTACTGTGCTCCACTGTACTCTATCTTGACTGTACTCTACTGTACTCCACCTCTACTGTGCTCCGCTGTACTCCACTGTACTCTACCTCTACTGTGCTCCACTGTACTCTACCTCTACTGTACTCCACTCTACTCTTTCTCTACTGTGCTCCACTGTACTCTATCTCTACTGGCCTCTACTGTACTCCACCTCTACTGTGCTCCGCTGTACTCCACTGTACTCTACCTCTACTGTGCTCCACTGTACTCTACCTCTACTGTGCTCCACAGTACTCTACCTCTACTGTACTACACTCTACTCTACATCTAGTGTTCTCCACTGTACTCTACTGTACTCCACCTCTACTGTGCTCCGCTGTACTCCACTGTACTCTACCTCTACTGTGCTCCACTGTATTCTACCTCTACTGTACTCCACTGTACGCTACCTCTACTGTGCTCCACTGTATTCTACCTCTACTGTACTCCACTGTACGCTACCTCTTCTGTACTCTACTGTACTCCACCTCTACTGTGCTCCACTGTACTCTACCTCTACTGTACTCCACTCTACTCTACCTCTACTGTGCTCCGCTGTACTCTACCTCTACTGTACTCTACTGTACTCCACCTCTACTGTGCTCCACTGTACTCCACTGTACTCTACCTCTACTGTGCTCCACTCTACTCTACCTCTACTGTACTCCACTCTACTCTATCTCTACTGTGCTCCATTGTACTCAACTGTACTCTACCTCTACTGTACTCTACTGTACTCCACCTCTACTGTGCTCCACTGTACTCCACTGTACTCTACCTCTACTGTGCTCCACTGTACTCTACCTCTACTGTACTCCACTGTACTCTACCTCTACTGTGCTCCACTGTACTCTACCTCTACTGTACTCCACTGTACTCTACCTCTACTGTGCTCCCCTGTACTCAACCTCTACTGTACTCCACTCTACACTACCTCTACTGTGCTCCACTGTACTCTATCTCTACTGTACTCTACTGTACTCCACCTCTACTGTGCTCCGCTGTACTCCACTGTACTCTACCTGTACTGTGCTCCACTGTACTCTACCTCTTCTGTACTCCACTGTACTCTACCTCTACTGTGCTCCACTGTACTCTACCTCTACTGTACTCCACGGTACGCTAGATCTACTGTGCTCCACTGTACTCTACCTCTACTGTACTCCACTGTACGCTACCTCTACTGTGCTCCACTGTAATCTACCTCTACTGTACTCCACTCTACTCTACCTCTACTGTGCTCCACTGTCCTCTACCTCTATTGTACTCTACTGTTCTCTACCTCTACTGTACTCTACTGTACTCCACCTCTACTGTGCTCCACTGTACTCCACTGTTCTCTACCTCTACTGTGCTCCACTGTACTCTACCTCTACTGTACTCCACTGTACGCTACCTCTACTGTACTCCACTGTTCTCTACCTCTACTGTACTCTACTGTACTCCACCTCTACTGTGCTCCACTGTACTCCACTGTACTCTACCTCTACTGTGCTCCACTCTACTCTACCTCTACTGTACTCCACTCTACTCTATCTCTACTGTGCTCCATTGTACTCAACTGTACTCTACCTCTACTGTACTCTACTGTACTCTACCTCTACTGTGCTCCGCTGTACTCCACTGTACTCTACCTCTACTGTGCTCCACTGTACTCTACCTCTACTGTACTCCACTGTACTCTACCTCTACAGTGCTCCACTGTACTATACCTCTACTGTACTCCAATGTACGCTACCTCTACTGTGCTCCACTGTACTCTACCTCTACTGTACTCCACTCCACTCTACTCTACCTCTACTCTGTTCCACTGTACTCTATCTTGACTGTACTCTACTGTACTCCACCTCTACTGTGCTCCGCTGTACTCCACTGTACTCTACCTCTACTGTGCTCCACTGTACTCTACCTCTACTGTACTCCACTCTACTCTACCTCTACTGTGCTCCACTGTACTCTATTTCTACTATACTCTACTGTACTCCACCTCTACTGTGCTCCGCTGTACTCCACTGTACTCTACCTCTACTGTGCTCCACTGTACTCTACCTCTACTGTACTCCACGGTACGCTACCTCTACTGTGCTCCACTGTACTCTACCTCTACTGTACTCCACTGTACGCTACCTCTACTGTGCTCCACTGTACTCTACCTCTACTGTACTCCACTCTACTCTACCTCTACTGTGCTCCACTGTACTCTACCTCTACTGTACTCCACTGTACTCTACCTCTACTGTGCTCCACTGTACTCTATCTCTACTGTACTGCACTGTACTCTACCTCTACTGTACTCTACTGTTCTCTACTTCTACTGTACTCTACTGTACTCCACCTCTACTGTACTCCACTGTACTCCACTGTACTCTACCTCTACTGTACTCCACTGTACTCTACCTCTACTGTACTCCACTGTACTCTACCTCTACTGTGCTCCACTGTACTCTACCTCTACTGTACTCCACTGTACTCTACCTCTGCTCTGCTCCACTGTACTCTACCTCTACTGTACTCCACTGTACTCTACCTCTACTGTACTCTACTGTACTCCACCTCTAATGTGCTCCACTGTATTCCACTGTACTCTACCTCTACTGTACTCCACTGTACTCTACCTCTACTGTACTCCACTGTACTCTACCTCTTCTGTGCTCCACTGTACTCCACTGTACGCTACCTCTACTGTGCTCCACACTACTCTACCTCTACTGTACTCCACTCTATTCTACCTCTACTGTGCTCCGCTGTACTCCACTGTACTCTACCTCTACTGTGCTCCACTGTACTCTTCCTCTACTGTACTACACTGTACTCTACATCTAGTGTTCTCCACTGTACTCTACTGTACTCCACCTCTACTGTGCTCCGCTGTACTCCACTGTACTCTACCTCTACTGTACTCCACTGTACGCTACCTCTACTGTGCTCCACAGTACTCTACCTCTACTGTACTACACTCTACTCTACATCTAGTGTTCTTCACTGTACTCTACTGTACTCCACCTCTACTGTGCTCCGCTGTACTCCACTGTACTCTACCTCTACTGTTCTCCACTGTATTCTACCTCTACTGTACTCCACTGTACTCTACCTCTACTGTACTCTACTGTACTCCACCTCTACTGTGCTCCACTGTACTCCACTGTACTCTACCTCTACTGTGCTCCACTGTACTCTACCTCTACTGTACTCCACTGTACTCTACCTCTAGTGTGCTCCACTGTTCTCTACCTCTACTGTACTCTACTGTACTCCACCTCTACTGTGCTCCACTGTACTCCACTGTACTCTACCTCTACTGTGCTCCACTGTACTCTACCTCTACTGTACTCCACTGTACTCTACCTCTACTGTACTCTACTGTACTCCACCTCTAATGTGCTGCACTGTACTCCACTGTACTCTACCTCTACTGTACTCCACTGTACTCTACCTCTACTGTACTCCACTGTACTCTACCTCTACTGTGCTCCACTGTACTCCACTGTACGCTACCTCTACTGTGCTCCACTGTACTCTACCTCTACTGTACTCCACTCTACTCTACCTCTACTGTGCTCCGCTGTACTCCACTGTACTCTACCTCTACTGTGCTCCACTGTACTCTACCTCTACTGTACTCCACTGTACTCTACCTCTACAGTGCTCCACTGTACTATACCTCTACTGTACTCCAATGTACGCTACCTCTACTGTGCTCCACTGTACTCTACCTCTACTGTACCCCACTCCACTCTACTCTACCTCTACTGTGCTCCACTGTACTCTATCTTGACTGTACTCTACTGTACTCCACCTCTACTGTGCTCCGCTGTACTCCACTGTACTCTACCTCTACTGTGCTCCAATGTACTCTACCTCTACTGTACTCCACTCTACTCTTTCTCTACTGTGCTCCACTGTACTCTATCTCTACTGGCCTCTACTGTACTCCACCTCTACTGTGCTCCGCTGTACTCCACTGTACTCTACCTCTACTGTGCTCCACTGTACTCTACCTCTACTGTGCTCCACAGTACTCTACCTCTACTGTACTACACTCTACTCTACATCTAGTGTTCTCCACTGTACTCTACTGTACTCCACCTCTACTGTGCTCCGCTGTACTCCACTGTACTCTACCTCTACTGTGCTCCACTGTATTCTACCTCTACTGTACTCCACTGTACGCTACCTCTTCTGTACTCTACTGTACTCCACCTCTACTGTGCTCCACTGTACTCCACTGTACTCTACCTCTACTGTGCTCCACTGTACTCTACCTCTACTGTACTCCACTCTACTCTACCTCTACTGTGCTCCGCTGTACTCTACCTCTACTGTACTCTACTGTACTCCACCTCTACTGTGCTCCACTGTACTCCACTGTACTCTACCTCTACTGTGCTCCACTCTACTCTACCTCTACTGTACTCCACTCTACTCTATCTCTACTGTGCTCCATTGTACTCAACTGTACTCTACCTCTACTGTACTCTACTGTACTCCACCTCTACTGTGCTCCACTGTACTCCACTGTACTCTACCTCTACTGTGCTCCACTGTACTCTACCTCTACTGTACTCCACTGTACTCTACCTCTACTGTGCTCCACTGTACTCTACCTCTACTGTACTCCACTGTACTCTACCTCTACTGTGCTCCCCTGTACTCAACCTCTACTGTACTCCACTCTACACTACCTCTACTGTGCTCCACTGTACTCTATCTCTACTGTACTCTACTGTACTCCACCTCTACTGTGCTCCGCTGTACTCCACTGTACTCTACCTGTACTGTGCTCCACTGTACTCTACCTCTTCTGTACTCCACTGTACTCTACCTCTACTGTGCTCCACTGTACTCTACCTCTACTGTACTCCACGGTACGCTAGATCTACTGTGCTCCACTGTACTCTACCTCTACTGTACTCCACTGTACGCTACCTCTACTGTGCTCCACTGTAATCTACCTCTACTGTACTCCACTCTACTCTACCTCTACTGTGCTCCACTGTCCTCTACCTCTATTGTACTCTACTGTTCTCTACCTCTACTGTACTCTACTGTACTCCACCTCTACTGTGCTCCACTGTACTCCACTGTTCTCTACCTCTACTGTGCTCCACTGTACTCTACCTCTACTGTACTCCACTGTACGCTACCTCTACTGTACTCCACTGTTCTCTACCTCTACTGTACTCTACTGTACTCCACCTCTACTGTGCTCCACTGTACTCCACTGTACTCTACCTCTACTGTGCTCCACTCTACTCTACCTCTACTGTACTCCACTCTACTCTATCTCTACTGTGCTCCATTGTACTCAACTGTACTCTACCTCTACTGTACTCTACTGTACTCCACCTCTACTGTGCTCCACTGTACTCCACTGTACTCTACCTCTACTGTGCTCCACTCTACTCTACCTCTACTGTACTCCACTCTACTCTATCTCTACTGTCCTTCACTGTACTCTACTGTACTCTACCTCTACTGTGCTCCACTGTACTCCACTGTACTCTATCTCTACTGTGATCCACTGTACTCTACCTCTGCTGTGCTCCACTGAACTCTACCTCTACTGTGCTCCACTGTACTCTACCTCTACTCTACTCCACTGTACTCTACCTCTACTGTACTCTACTGTACTCCACCTCTACTGTGCTCCACTGTACTCCACTGTACTCTACCTCTACTGTACTCCACTGTACTCTACCTCTACTGTGCTCCACTGTACTCTACCTCTGCTGTACTCCACTGTACTCTACCTCTACTGTACTCCACTGTACTCTACCTCTACTGTACTCTACTGTACTCCACCTCTAATGTGCTGCACTGTACTCCACTGTACTCTGACTCTACTGTACTCCACTGTACTCTACCTCTACTGTACTCCACTGTACTCTACCTCTACTGTGCTCCACTGTACTCCACTGTACGCTACCTCTACTGTGCTCCACTGTACTCTACCTCTACTGTACTCCACTCTACTCTACCTCTACTGTGCTCCGCTGTACTCCACTGTACTCTACCTCTACTGTGCTCCACTGTACTCTACCTCTACTGTACTCCACTGTACTCTACCTCTACAGTGCTCCACTGTACTATACCTCTACTGTACTCCAATGTACGCTACCTCTACTGTGGTCCACTGTACTCTACCTCTACTGTACTCCACTCCACTCTACTCTACCTCTACTCTGCTCCACTGTACTCTATCTTGACTGTACTCTACTGTACTCCACCTCTACTGTGCTCCGCTGTACTCCACTGTACTCTACCTCTACTGTGCTCCACTGTACTCTACCTCTACTGTACTCCACTCTACTCTACCTCTACTGTGCTCCACTGTACTCTATCTCTACTATACTCTACTGTACTCCACCTCTACTGTGCTCCGCTGTACTCCACTGTACTCTACCTCTACTGTGCTCCACTGTACTCTACCTCTACTGTACTCCACGGTACGCTACCTCTACTGTGCTCCACTGTACTCTACCTCTACTGTACTCCACTGTACGCTACCTCTACTGTGCTCCACTGTACTCTACCTCTACTGTACTCCACTCTACTCTACCTCTACTGTGCTCCACTGTACTCTACCTCTACTGTACTCCACTGTACTCTACCTCTACTGTGCTCCACTGTACTCTATCTCTACTGTACTGCACTGTACTCTACCTCTACTGTACTCTACTGTTCTCTACCTCTACTGTACTCTACTGTACTCCACATCTACTGTACTCCACTGTACTCCACTGTACTCTACCTCTATTGTACTCCACTGATCTCTACCTCTACTGTACTCCACTGTACTCTACCTCTACTGTGCTCCACTGTACTCTACCTCTACTGTACTCCACTGTACTCTACCTCTGCTGTGCTCCACTGTACTCTACCTCTACTGTACTCCACTGTACTCTACCTCTACTGTACTCTACTGTACTCCACCTCTAATGTGCTCCACTGTATTCCACTGTACTCTACCTCTACTGTACTCCACTGTACTCTACCTCTACTGTACTCCACTGTACTCTACCTCTTCTGTGCTCCACTGTACTCCACTGTACGCTACCTCTACTGTGCTCCACACTACTCTACCTCTACTGTACTCCACTCTATTCTACCTCTACTGTGCTCCGCTGTACTCCACTGTACTCTACGTCTACTGTGCTCCACTGTACTCTTCCTCTACTGTACTACACTGTACTCTACATCTAGTGTTCTCCACTGTACTCTACTGTACTCCACCTCTACTGTGCTCCGCTGTACTCCACTGTACTCTACCTCTACTGTACTCCACTGTACGCTACCTCTACTGTGCTCCACAGTACTCTACCTCTACTGTACTACACTCTACTCTACATCTAGTGTTCTCCACTGTACTCTACTGTACTCCACCTCTACTGTGCTCCGCTGTACTCCACTGTACTCTACCTCTACTGTTCTCCACTGTATTCTACCTCTACTGTACTCCACTGTACTCTACCTCTACTGTACTCTACTGTACTCCACCTCTACTGTGCTCCACTGTACTCCACTGTACTCTACCTCTACTGTGCTCCACTGTACTCTACCTCTACTGTACTCCACTGTACTCTACCTCTAGTGTGCTCCACTGTTCTCTACCTCTACTGTACTCTACTGTACTCCACCTCTACTGTGCTCCACTGTACTCCACTGTACTCTACCTCTACTGTGCTCCACTGTACTCTACCTCTACTGTACTCCACTGTACTCTACCTCTACTGTACTCTACTGTACTCCACCTCTAATGTGCTGCACTGTACTCCACTGTACTCTACCTCTACTGTACTCCACTGTACTCTACCTCTACTGTACTCCACTGTACTCTACCTCTACTGTGCTCCACTGTACTCCACTGTACGCTACCTCTACTGTGCTCCACTGTACTCTACCTCTACTGTACTCCACTCTACTCTACCTCTACTGTGCTCCGCTGTACTCCACTGTACTCTACCTCTACTGTGCTCCACTGTACTCTACCTCTACTGTACTCCACTGTACGCTACCTCTACTGTGCTCCACTGTACTCTACCTCTACTGTACTCCACTGTACTCTACCTCTACTGTGCTCCACTGTACTCTACCTCTACTGTGCTCCACAGTACTCTACCTCTACTGTGCTCCACAGTACTCTACCTCTACTGTACTACACTCTACTCTACATCTAGTGTTCTCCACTGTACTCTACTGTACTCCACCTCTACTGTGCTCCGCTGTACTCCACTGTACTCTACCTCTACTGTGCTCCACTGTATTCTACCTCTACTGTACTCCACTGTACGCTACCTCTTCTGTACTCTACTGTACTCCACCTCTACTGTGCTCCACTGTACTCCACTGTACTCTACCTCTACTGTGCTCCACTGTACTCTACCTCTACTGTACTCCACTGTACTCTACCTCTAGTGTGCTCCACTGTTCTGTACCTCTACTGTACTCTACTGTACTCCACCTCTACTGTGCTCCACTGTACTCCACTGTACTCTACCTCTACTGTGCTCCACTGTACTCTACCTCTACTGTACTCCACTGTACTCTACCTCTACTGTGCTCCACTGTACTCTACCTCTACTGTACTCCACTGTACTCTACCTCTACTGTGCTCCCCTGTACTCAACCTCTACTGTACTCCACTCTACACTACCTCTACTGTGCTCCACTGTACTCTATCTCTACTGTACTCTACTGTACTCCACCTCTACTGTGCTCCGCTGTTCTCTACCTCTACTGTACTCTACTGTACTCCACCTCTACTGTGCTCCACTGTACTCCACTGTACTCTACCTGTACTGTGCTCCACTGTACTCTACCTCTTCTGTACTCCACTGTACTCTACCTCTACTGTGCTCCACTGTACTCTACCTCTACTGTACTCCACGGTACGCTAGATCTACTGTGCTCCACTGTACTCTACCTCTACTGTACTCAACTGTACGCTACCTCTACTGTGCTCCACTGTAATCTACCTCTACTGTACTCCACTCTACTCTACCTCTACTGTGCTCCACTGTCCTCTACCTCTATTGTACTCTACTGTTCTCTACCTCTACTGTACTCTACTGTACTCCACCTCTACTGTGCTCCACTGTACTCCACTGTTCTCTACCTCTACTGTGCTCCACTGTACTCTACCTCTACTGTACTCCACTGTACGCTACCTCTACTGTACTCCACTGTTCTCTACCTCTACTGTACTCTACTGTACTCCACCTCTACTGTGCTCCACTGTACTCCACTGTACTCTACCTCTACTGTGCTCCACTCTACTCTACCTCTACTGTACTCCACTCTACTCTATCTCTACTGTGCTCCATTGTACTCAACTGTACTCTACCTCTACTGTACTCTACTGTACTCCACCTCTACTGTGCTCCACTGTACTCCACTGTACTCTACCTCTACTGTGCTCCACTCTACTCTACCTCTACTGTACTCCACTCTACTCTATCTCTACTGTCCTTCACTGTACTCTACTGTACTCTACCTCTACTGTGCTCCACTGTACTCCACTGTACTCTATCTCTACTGTGATCCACTGTACTCTACCTCTGCTCTGCTCCACTGAACTCTACCTCTACTGTGCTCCACTGTACTCTACCTCTACTCTACTCCACTGTACTCTACCTCTACTGTACTCTACTGTACTCCACCTCTACTGTGCTCCACTGTACTCCACTGTACTCTACCTCTACTGTACTCCACTGTACTCTACCTCTACTGTGCTCCACTGTACTCTACCTCTGCTGTACTCCACTGTACTCTACCTCTACTGTACTCCACTGTACTCTACCTCTACTGTACTCTACTGTACTCCACCTCTAATGTGCTGCACTGTACTCCACTGTACTCTACCTCTACTGTACTCCACTGTACTCTACCTCTACTGTACTCCACTGTACTCTACCTCTACTGTGCTCCACTGTACTCCACTGTACGCTACCTCTACTGTGCTCCACTGTACTCTACCTCTACTGTACTCCACTCTACTCTACCTCTACTGTGCTCCGCTGTACTCCACTGTACTCTACCTCTACTGTGCTCCACTGTACTCTACCTCTACTGTACTCCACTGTACTCTACCTCTACAGTGCTCCACTGTACTATACCTCTACTGTACTCCAATGTACGCTACCTCTACTGTGCTCCACTGTACTCTACCTCTACTGTACTCCACTCCACTCTACTCTACCTCTACTCTGCTCCACTGTACTCTATCTTGACTGTACTCTACTGTACTCCACCTCTACTGTGCTCCGCTGTACTCCACTGTACTCTACCTCTACTGTGCTCCACTGTACTCTACCTCTACTGTACTCCACTCTACTCTACCTCTACTGTGCTCCACTGTACTCTATCTCTACTATACTCTACTGTACTCCACCTCTACTGTGCTCCGCTGTACTCCACTGTACTCTACCTCTACTGTGCTCCACTGTACTCTACCTCTACTGTACTCCACGGTACGCTACCTCTACTGTGCTCCACTGTACTCTACCTCTACTGTACTCCACTGTACGCTACCTCTACTGTGCTCCACTGTACTCTACCTCTACTGTACTCCACTCTACTCTACCTCTACTGTGCTCCACTGTACTCTACCTCTACTGTACTCCACTGTACTCTACCTCTACTGTGCTCCACTGTACTCTATCTCTACTGTACTGCACTGTACTCTACCTCTACTGTACTCTACTGTTCTCTACCTCTACTGTACTCTACTGTACTCCACCTCTACTGTACTCCACTGTACTCCACTGTACTCTACCTCTACTGTACTCCACAGTACTCTACCTCTACTGTACTCCACCTCTACTGTGCTCCACTGTACTCCACTGTACTCTACCTCTACTGTGCTCCACTGTACTCTACCTCTACTGTACTCCACTGTACTCTACCTCTAGTGTGCTCCACTGTTCTGTACCTCTACTGTACTCTACTGTACTCCACCTCTACTGTGCTCCACTGTACTCCACTGTACTCTACCTCTACTGTGCTCCACTGTACTCTACCTCTACTGTACTCCACTGTACTCTACCTCTACTGTGCTCCACTGTACTCTACCTCTACTGTACTCCACTGTACTCTACCTCTACTGTGCTCCCCTGTACTCAACCTCTACTGTACTCCACTCTACACTACCTCTACTGTGCTCCACTGTACTCTATCTCTACTGTACTCTACTGTACTCCACCTCTACTGTGCTCCGCTGTACTCCACTGTACTCTACCTGTACTGTGCTCCACTGTACTCTACCTCTTCTGTACTCCACTGTACTCTACCTCTACTGTGCTCCACTGTACTCTACCTGTACTGTACTCCACGGTACGCTAGATCTACTGTGCTCCACTGTACTCTACCTCTACTGTACTCAACTGTACGCTACCTCTACTGTGCTCCACTGTAATCTACCTCTACTGTACTCCACTCTACTCTACCTCTACTGTGCTCCACTGTCCTCTACCTCTATTGTACTCTACTGTTCTCTACCTCTACTGTACTCTACTGTACTCCACCTCCACTGTGCTCCACTGTACTCCACTGTTCTCTACCTCTACTGTGCTCCACTGTACTCTACCTCTACTGTACTCCACTGTACGCTACCTCTACTGTACTCCACTGTTCTCTACCTCTACTGTACTCTACTGTACTCCACCTCTACTGTGCTCCACTGTACTCCACTGTACTCTACCTCTACTGTGCTCCACTCTACTCTACCTCTACTGTACTCCACTCTACTCTATCTCTACTGTGCTCCATTGTACTCAACTGTACTCTACCTCTACTGTACTCTACTGTACTCCACCTCTACTGTGCTCCACTGTACTCCACTGTACTCTACCTCTACTGTGCTCCACTCTACTCTACCTCTACTGTACTCCACTCTACTCTATCTCTACTGTCCTTCACTGTACTCTACTGTACTCTACCTCTAATGTGCTCCACTGTACTCCACTGTACTCTATCTCTACTGTGATCCACTGTACTCTACCTCTGCTCTGCTCCACTGAACTCTACCTCTACTGTGCTCCACTGTACTCTACCTCTACTCTACTCCACTGTACTCTACCTCTACTGTACTCTACTGTACTCCACCTCTACTGTGCTCCACTGTACTCCACTGTACTCTACCTCTACTGTACTCCACTGTACTCTACCTCTACTGTGCTCCACTGTACTCTACCTCTGCTGTACTCCACTGTACTCTACCTCTACTGTACTCCACTGTACTCTACCTCTACTGTACTCTACTGTACTCCACCTCTAATGTGCTGCACTGTACTCCACTGTACTCTACCTCTACTGTACTCCACTGTACTCTACCTCTACTGTACTCCACTGTACTCTACCTCTACTGTGCTCCACTGTACTCCACTGTACGCTACCTCTACTGTGCTCCACTGTACTTTACCTCTACTGTACTCCACTCTACTCTACCTCTACTGTGCTCCGCTGTACTCCACTGTACTCTACCTCTACTGTGCTCCACTGTACTCTACCTCTACTGTACTCCACTGTACTCTACCTCTACAGTGCTCCACTGTACTATACCTCTACTGTACTCCAATGTACGCTACCTCTACTGTGCTCCACTGTACTCTACCTCTACTGTACTCCACTCCACTCTACTCTACCTCTACTCTGCTCCACTGTACTCTATCTTGACTGTACTCTACTGTACTCCACCTCTACTGTGCTCCGCTGTACTCCACTGTACTCTACCTCTACTGTGCTCCACTGTATTCTACCTCTACTGTACTCCACTCTACTCTACCTCTACTGTGCTCCATTGTACTCTATCTCTACTATACTCTACTGTACTCCACCTCTACTGTGCTCCGCTGTACTCCACTGTACTCTACCTCTACTGTGCTCCACTGTACTCTACCTCTACTGTACTCCACGGTACGCTACCTCTACTGTGCTCCACTGTACTCTACCTCTACTGTACTCCACTGTACGCTACCTCTACTGTGCTCCACTGTACTCTACCTCTACTGTACTCCACTCTACTCTACCTCTACTGTGCTCCACTGTACTCTACCTCTACTGTACTCCACTGTACTCTACCTCTACTGTGCTCCACTGTACTCTATCTCTACTGTACTGCACTGTACTCTACCTCTACTGTACTCTACTGTTCTCTACCTCTACTGTACTCTACTGTACTCCACCTCTACTGTACTCCACTGTACTCCACTGTACTCTACCTCTACTGTACTCCACAGTACTCTACCTCTACTGTACTCCACTGTACTCTACCTCTACTGTGCTCCACTGTACTCTACCTCTACTGTACTCCACTGTACTCTACCTCTGCTGTGCTCCACTGTACTCTACCTCTACTGTACTCCACTGTACTCTACCTCTACTGTACTCTACTGTACTCCACCTCTAATGTGCTCCACTGTATTCCACTGTACTCTACCTCTACTGTACTCCACTGTACTCTACCTCTACTGTACTCCACTGTACTCTACCTCTTCTGTGCTCCACTGTACTCCACTGTACGCTACCTCTACTGTGCTCCACACTACTCTACCTCTACTGTACTCCACTCTATTCTACCTCTACTGTACTCCACTGTACTCTACCTCTACTGTGCTCCACTGTACTCTATCTCTACTGTACTGCACTGTACTCTACCTCTACTGTACTCTACTGTTCTCTACCTCTACTGTACTCTACTGTACTCCACCTCTACTGTACTCCACTGTACTCCACTGTACTCTACCTCTACTGTACTCCACAGTACTCTACCTCTACTGTACTCCACTGTACTCTACCTCTACTGTGCTCCACTGTACTCTACCTCTACTGTACTCCACTGTACTCTACCTCTGCTGTGCTCCACTGTACTCTACCTCTACTGTACTCCACTGTACTCTACCTCTACTGTACTCTACTGTACTCCACCTCTAATGTGCTCCACTTTACTCTACGTCTACTGTGCTCCACTGTACTCTTCCTCTACTGTACTACACTGTACTCTACATCTAGTGTTCTCCACTGTACTCTACTGTACTCCACCTCTACTGTGCTCCGCTGTACTCCACTGTACTCTACCTCTACTGTACTCCACTGTACGCTACCTCTACTGTGCTCCACAGTACTCTACCTCTACTGTACTCCACTGTACGCTACCTCTACTGTGCTCCACAGTACTCTACCTCTACTGTACTACACTCTACTCTACATCTAGTGTTCTCCACTGTACTCTACTGTACTCCACCTCTACTGTGCTCCGCTGTACTCCACTGTACTCTACCTCTACTGTTCTCCACTGTATTCTACCTCTACTGTACTCCACTGTACTCTACCTCTACTGTACTCTACTGTACTCCACCTCTACTGTGCTCCACTGTACTCCACTGTACTCTACCTCTACTGTGCTCCACTGTACTCTACCTCTACTGTACTCCACTGTACTCTACCTCTAGTGTGCTCCACTGTTCTCTACCTCTACTGTACTCTACTGTACTCCACCTCTACTGTGCTCCACTGTACTCCACTGTACTCTACCTCTACTGTGCTCCACTGTACTCTACCTCTACTGTACTCCACTGTACTCTACCTCTACTGTACTCTACTGTACTCCGCCTCTAATGTGCTGCACTGTACTCCACTGTACTCTACCTCTACTGTACTCCACTGTACTCTACCTCTACTGTACTCCACTGTACTCTACCTCTACTGTGCTCCACTGTACTCCACTGTACGCTACCTCTACTGTGCTCCACTGTACTCTACCTCTACTGTACTCCACTCTACTCTACCTCTACTGTGCTCCGCTGTACTCCACTGTACTCTACCTCTACTGTGCTCCACTGTACTCTACCTCTACTGTACTCCACTGTACTCTACCTCTACAGTGCTCCACTGTACTATACCTCTACTGTACTCCAATGTACGCTACCTCTACTGTGCTCAACTGTACTCTACCTCTACTGTACTCCACTCCACTCTACTCTACCTCTACTGTGCTCCACTGTACTCTGTCTTGACTGTACTCTACTGTACTCCACCTCTACTGTGCTCTGCTGTACTCCACTGTACTCTACCTCTACTGTGCTCCACTGTACTCTACCTCTACTGTACTCCACTCTACTCTACCTCTACTGTGCTCCACTGTACTCTATCTCTACTGTACTCTACTGTACTCCACCTCTACTGTGCGCCGCTGTACTCCACTGTACTCTACCTCTACTGTGCTCCACTGTACTCTACCTCTACTGTACTCCACGGTACGCTACCTCTACTGTACTCCACTGTACTCTACCTCTACTGTACTCCACTGTACTCTACCTCTACTGTACTCCACTGTACTCTACCTCTACTGTACTCTACTGTACTCCACCTCTAATGTGCTGCACTGTACTCCACTGTACTCTACCTCTACTGTACTCCACTGTACTCTACCTCTACTGTACTCCACTGTACTCTACCTCTACTGTGCTCCACTGCACTCCACTGTACGCTACCTCTACTGTGCTCCACTGTACTCTATCTTGACTGTACTCTACTGTACTCCACCTCTACTGTGCTCCGCTGTACTCCACTGTACTCTACCTCTACTGTGCTCCACTGTACTCTACCTCTACTGTACTCCACTCTACTCTACCTCTACTGTGCTCCACTGTACTCTATCTCTACTGTACTCTACTGTACTCCACCTCTACTGTGCTCCGCTGTACTCCACTGTACTCTACCTCTACTGTGCTCCACTGTACTCTACCTCTACTGTACTCCACGGTACGCTACCTCTACTGTGCTCCACTGTACTCTACCTCTACTGTACTCCACTGTACGCTACCTCTACTGTGCTCCACTGTACTCTAACTCTACTGTACTCCACTCTACTCTACCTCTACTGTGCTCCACTGTACTCTACCTCTACTGTACTCCACTGTACTCTACCTCTACTGTGCTCCACTGTACTCTATCTCTACTTTACTGCACTGTACTCTACCTCTACTGTACTCTACTGTTTTCTACCTCTACTGTACTCTACTGTACTCCACCTCTACTGTACTCCACTGTACTCCACTGTACTCTACCTCTACTGTGCTCCACTGTACTCTACCTCTACTGTACTCCACTGTACTCTACCTCTACTGTGCTCCACTGTACTCTACCTCTACTGTACTCCACTGTACTCTACCTCTGCTGTGCTCCACTGTACTCTACCTCTACTGTACTCTACTGTACTCCACCTCTAATGTGCTCCACTGTATTCCACTGTACTCTACCTCTACTGTACTCCACTGTACTCTACCTCTACTGTACTCCACTGTACTCTACCTCTTCTGTGCTCCACTGTACTCCACTGTACGCTACCTCTACTGTACTCTACTGTACTCCACCTCTAATGTGCTCCACTGTATTCCACTGTACTCTACCTCTACTGTACTCCACTGTACTCTACCTCTACTGTACTCCACTGTACTCTACCTCTTCTGTGCTCCACTGTACTCCACTGTACGCTACCTCTACTGTGCTCCACACTACTCTACCTCTACTGTACTCCACTCTATTCTACCTCTACTGTGCTCCGCTGTACTCCACTGTACTCTACGTCTACTGTGCTCCACTGTACTCTTCCTCTACTGTACTACACTGTACTCTACATCTAGTGTTCTCCACTGTACTCTACTGTACTCCACCTCTACTGTGCTCCGCTGTACTCCACTGTACTCTACCTCTACTGTACTCCACTGTACGCTACCTCTACTGTGCTCCACAGTACTCTACCTCTACTGTACTACACTCTACTCTACATCTAGTGTTCTCCACTGTACTCTACTGTACTCCACCTCTACTGTGCTCCGCTGTACTCCACTGTACTCTACCTCTACTGTGCTCCACTGTATTCTACCTCTACTGTACTCCACTGTACTCTACCTCTACTGTATTCTACTGTACTCCACCTCTACTGTGCTCCACTGTACTCCACTGTACTCTACCTCTACTATGCTCCACTGTACTCTGCCTCTACTGTACTCCACTGTACTCTACCTCTAGTGTGCTCCACTGTTCTCTACCTCTACTGTACTCTACTGTACTCCACCTCTACTGTGCTCCACTGTACTCCACTGTACTCTACCTCTACTGTGCTCCACTGTACTCTACCTCTACTGTACTCCACTGTACTCTACCTCTACTGTACTCTACTGTACTCCGCCTCTAATGTGCTGCACTGTACTCCACTGTACTCTACCTCTACTGTACTCCACTGTACTCTACCTCTACTGTACTCCACTGTACTCTACCTCTACTGTGCTCCACTGTACTCCACTGTACGCTACCTCTACTGTGCTCCACTGTACTCTACCTCTACTGTACTCCACTCTACTCTACCTCTACTGTGCTCCGCTGTACTCCACTGTACTCTACCTCTACTGTGCTCCACTGTACTCTACCTCTACTGTACTCCACTGTACTCTACCTCTACAGTGCTCCACTGTACTATACCTCTACTGTACTCCAATGTACGCTACCTCTACTGTGCTCAACTGTACTCTACCTCTACTGTACTCCACTCCACTCTACTCTACCTCTACTGTGCTCCACTGTACTCTATCTTGACTGTACTCTACTGTACTCCACCTCTACTGTGCTCCGCTGTACTCCACTGTACTCTACCTCTACTGTGCTCCACTGTACTCTACCTCTACTGTACTCCACTCTACTCTACCTCTACTGTTCTCCACTGTACTCTATCTCTACTGTACTCTACTGTACTCCACCTCTACTGTGCTCCGCTGTACTCCACTGTACTCTACCTCTACTGTGCTCCACTGTACTCTACCTCTACTGTACTCCACGGTACGCTACCTCTACTGTGCTCCACTGTACTCTACCTCTACTGTACTCCACTGTACGCTACCTCTACTGTGCTCCACTGTACTCTACCTCTACTGTACTCCACTCTACTCTACCTCTACTGTGCTCCACTGTACTCTACCTCTACTGTACTCCACTGTACTCTACCTCTACTGTGCTCCACTGTACTCTATCTCTACTGTACTGCACTGTACTCTACCTCTACTGTACTCTACTGTTCTCTACCTCTACTGTACTCTACTTTACTCCACCTCTACTGTACTCCACTGTACTCCACTGTACTCTACCTCTACTGTGCTCCACTGTACTCTACCTCTACTGTACTCCACTGTACTCTACCTCTACTGTGCTCCACTGTACTCTACCTCTACTGTACTCCACTGTACTCTACCTCTGCTGTGCTCCACTGTACTCTACCTCTACTGTACTCCACTGTACTCTACCTCTACTGTACTCTACTGTACTCCACCTCTAATGTGCTCCACTGTATTCCACTGTACTCTACCTCTACTGTACTCCACTGTACTCTACCTCTACTGTACTCCACTGTACTCTACCTCTTCTGTGCTCCACTGTACTCCACTGTACGCTACCTCTACTGTGCTCCACACTACTCTACCTCTACTGTACTCCACTCTATTCTACCTCTACTGTGCTCTGCTGTACTCCACTGTACTCTACGTCTACTGTGCTCCACTGTACTCTTCCTCTACTGTACTACACTGTACTCTACATCTAGTGTTCTCCACTGTACTCTACTGTACTCCACCTCTACTGTGCTCCGCTGTACTCAACTGTACTCTACCTCTACTGTACTCCACTGTACGCTACCTCTACTGTGCTCCACAGTACTCTACCTCTACTCTACTACACTCTACTCTACATCTAGTGTTCTCCACTGTACTCTACTGTACTCCACCTCTACTGTGCTCCGCTGTACTCCACTGTACTCTACCTCTACTGTGGTCCACTGTATTCTACCTCTACTGTACTCCACTGTACTCTACCTCTACTGTACTCTACTGTACTCCACCTCTACTGTGCTCCACTGTACTCCACTGTACTCTACCTCTACTGTGCTCCACTGTACTCTACCTCTACTGTACTCCACTGTACTCTACCTCTAGTGTGCTTCACTGTTCTCTACCTCTACTGTACTCTACTGTACTCCACCTCTACTGTGCTCCACTGTACTCCACTGTACTCTACCTCTACTGTGCTCCACTGTACTCTACCTCTACTGTACTCCACTGTACTCTACCTCTACTGTGCTCCACTGTACTCTACCTCTACTGTACTCCACTGTACTCTACCTCTACTGTGCTCCACTGTACTCTACCTCTACTGTACTCCACTGTACTCTACCTCTACTGTACTCTACTGTACTCCACTGTACGCTACCTCTACTGTGCTCCACTGTACTCTACCTCTACTGTACTCCACTCTACTCTACCTCTACTGTGCTCCGCTGTACTCCACTGTACTCTACCTCTACTGTGCTCCACTGTACTCTACCTCTACTGTACTCCACTGTACTCTACCTCTACAGTGCTCCACTGTACTATACCTCTACTGTACTCCAATGTACGCTACCTCTACTGTGCTCCACTGTACTCTACCTCTACTGTACTCCACTCCACTCTACTCTACCTCTACTGTGCTCCACTGTACTCTATCTTGACTGTACTCTACTGTACTCCACCTCTACTGTGCTCCGCTGTACTCCACTGTACTCTACCTCTACTGTGCTCCACTGTACTCTACCTCTACTGTACTCCACTCTACTCTACCTCTACTGTGCTCCACTGTACTCTATCTCTACTGTACTCTACTGTACTCCACCTCTACTGTGCTCCGCTGTACTCCACTGTACTCTACCTCTACTGTGCTCCACTGTACTCTACCTCTACTGTACTCCACGGTACGCTACCTCTACTGTACTCCACTGTACTCTACCTCTACTGTACTCCACTGTACGCTACCTCTACTGTGCTCCACTGTACTCTACCTCTACTGTACTCCACTCTACTCTACCTCTACTGTGCTCCACTGTACTCTACCTCTACTGTACTCCACTGTACTCTACCTCTACTGTGCTCCACTGTACTCTATCTCTACTGTACTGCACTGTACTCTACCTCTACTGTACTCTACTGTTCTCTACCTCTACTGTACTCTACTGTACTCCACCTCTACTGTACTCCACTGTACTCCACTGTACTCTACCTCTACTCTACTCCACTGTACTCTACCTCTACTGTACTCCACTCTACTCTACCTCTACTGTGCTCCACTGTACTCTACCTCTACTGTACTCCACTGTACTCTACCTCTACTGTGCTCCACTGTACTCTATCTCTACTGTACTGCACTGTACTCTACCTCTACTGTACTCTACTGTTCTCTACCTCTACTGTACTCTACTGTACTCCACCTCTACTGTACTCCACTGTACTCCACTGTACTCTACCTCTACTCTACTCCACTGTACTCTACCTCTACTGTGCTCCACTGTACTCTATCTCTACTGTACTGCACTGTACTCTACCTCTACTGTACTCTACTGTTCTCTACCTCTACTGTACTCTACTGTACTCCACCTCTACTGTACTCCACTGTACTCCACTGTACTCTACCTCTACTGTGCTCCACTGTACTCTACCTCTACTGTACTCCACTGTACTCTACCTCTACTGTGCTCCACTGTACTCTACCTCTACTGTACTCCACTGTACTCTACCTCTACAGTGCTCCACTGTACTATACCTCTACTGTACTCCAATGTACGCTACCTCTACTGTGCTCCACTGTACTCTACCTCTACTGTACTCCACTCCACTCTACTCTACCTCTACTGTGCTCCACTGTACTCTATCTTGACTGTACTCTACTGTACTCCACCTCTACTGTGCTCCGCTGTACTCCACTGTACTCTACCTCTACTGTGCTCCACTGTACTCTACCTCTACTGTACTCCACTCTACTCTACCTCTACTGTGCTCCACTGTACTCTATCTCTACTGTACTCTACTGTACTCCACCTCTACTGTGCTCCGCTGTACTCCACTGTACTCTACCTCTACTGTGCTCCACTGTACTCTACCTCTACTGTACTCCACGGTACGCTACCTCTACTGTGCTCCACTGTACTCTACCTCTACTGTACTCCACTGTACGCTACCTCTACTGTGCTCCACTGTACTCTACCTCTACTCTACTCCACTCTACTCTACCTCTACTGTGCTCCACTGTACTCTACCTCTACTGTACTCCACTGTACTCTACCTCTACTGTGCTCCACTGTACTCTATCTCTACTGTACTGCACTGTACTCTACCTCTACTGTACTCTACTGTTCTCTACCTCTACTGTACTCTACTTTACTCCACCTCTACTGTACTCCACTGTACTCCACTGTACTCTACCTCTACTCTACTCCACTGTACTCTACCTCTACTGTGCTCCACTGTACTCTATCTCTACTGTACTGCACTGTACTCTACCTCTACTGTACTCTACTGTTCTCTACCTCTACTGTACTCTACTGTACTCCACCTCTACTGTACTCCACTGTACTCCACTGTACTCTACCTCTACTGTGCTCCACTGTACTCTACCTCTACTGTACTCCACTGTACTCTACCTCTATTGTGCTCCACTGTACTCTACCTCTACTGTACTCCACTGTACTCTACCTCTGCTGTGCTCCACTGTACTCTACCTCTACTGTACTCCACTGTACTCTACCTCTACTGTACTCTACTGTACTCCACCTCTAATGTGCTCCACTGTATTCCACTGTACTCTACCTCTACTGTACTCCACTGTACTCTACCTCTACTGTACTCCACTGTACTCTACCTCTTCTGTGCTCCACTGTACTCCACTGTACGCTACCTCTACTGTGCTCCACACTACTCTACCTCTACTGTACTCCACTCTATTCTACCTCTACTGTGCTCCGCTGTACTCCACTGTACTCTACGTCTACTGTGCTCCACTGTACTCTTCCTCTACTGTACTACACTGTACTCTACATCTAGTGTTCTCCACTGTACTCTACTGTACTCCACCTCTACTGTGCTCCGCTGTACTCCACTGTACTCTACCTCTACTGTACTCCACTGTACGCTACCTCTACTGTGCTCCACAGTACTCTACCTCTACTGTACTACACTCTACTCTACATCTAGTGTTCTCCACTGTACTCTACTGTACTCCACCTCTACTGTGCTCCGCTGTACTCCACTGTACTCTACCTCTACTGTGCTCCACTGTATTCTACCTCTACTGTACTCCACTGTACTCTACCTCTACTGTACTCCACTGTACTCTACCTCTTCTGTGCTCCACTGTACTCCACTGTACGCTACCTCTACTGTGCTCCACACTACTCTACCTCTACTGTACTCCACTCTATTCTACCTCTACTGTGCTCCGCTGTACTCCACTGTACTCTACGTCTACTGTGCTCCACTGTACTCTTCCTCTACTGTACTACACTGTACTCTACATCTAGTGTTCTCCACTGTACTCTACTGTACTCCACCTCTACTGTGCTCCGCTGTACTCAACTGTACTCTACCTCTACTATACTCCACTGTACGCTACCTCTACTGTGCTCCACAGTACTCTACCTCTACTCTACTACACTCTACTCTACATCTAGTGTTCTCCACTGTACTCTACTGTACTCCACCTCTACTGTGCTCCGCTGTACTCCACTGTACTCTACCTCTACTGTGGTCCACTGTATTCTACCTCTACTGTACTCCACTGTACTCTACCTCTACTGTACTCTACTGTACTCCACCTCTACTGTGCTCCACTGTACTCCACTGTACTCTACCTCTACTGTGCTCCACTGTACTCTACCTCTACTGTACTCCACTGTAATCTACCTCTAGTGTGCTCCACTGTTCTCTACCTCTACTGTACTCTACTGTACTCCACCTCTACTGTGCTCCACTGTACTCCACTGTACTCTACCTCTACTGTGCTCCACTGTACTCTACCTCTACTGTACTCCACTGTACTCTACCTCTACTGTGCTCCACTGTACTCTACCTCTACTGTACTCCACTGTACTCTACCTCTACTGTGCTCCACTGTACTCTACCTCTACTGTACTCCACTGTACTCTACCTCTACTGTACTCTACTGTACTCCACTGTACGCTACCTCTACTGTGCTCCACTGTACTCTACCTCTACTGTACTCCACTCTACTCTACCTCTACTGTGCTCCGCTGTACTCCACTGTACTCTACCTCTACTGTGCTCCACTGTACTCTACCTCTACTGTACTCCACTGTACTCTACCTCTACAGTGCTCCACTGTACTATACCTCTACTGTACTCCAATGTACGCTACCTCTACTGTGCTCCACTGTACTCTACCTCTACTGTACTCCACTCCACTCTACTATACCTCTACTGTGCTCCACTGTACTCTATCTTGACTGTACTCTACTGTACTCCACCTCTACTGTGCTCCGCTGTACTCCACTGTACTCTACCTCTACTGTGCTCCACTGTACTCTACCTCTACTGTACTCCACTCTACTCTACCTCTACTGTGCTCCACTGTACTCTATCTCTACTGTACTCTACTGTACTCCACCACTACTGTGCTCCGCTGTACTCCACTGTACTCTACCTCTACTGTGCTCCACTGTACTCTACCTCTACTGTACTCCACGGTACGCTACCTCTACTTTGCTCCACTGTACTCTACCTCTACTGTACTCCACTGTACGCTACCTCTACTGTGCTCCACTGTACTCTACCTCTACTGTACTCCACTCTACTCTACCTCTATTGTGCTCCACTGTACTCTACCTCTACTGTACTCCACTGTACTCTACCTCTACTGTGCTCCACTGTACTCTATCTCTACTGTACTGCACTGTACTCTACCTCTACTGTACTCTACTGTTCTCTACCTCTACTGTACTCTACTGTACTCCACCTCTACTGTACTCCACTGTACTCCACTGTACTCTACCTCTACTGTGCTCCACTGTACTCTACCTCTACTGTACTCCACTGTACTCTACCTCTACTGTGCTCCACTGTACTCTACCTCTACTGTACTCCACTGTACTCTACCTCTGCTGTGCTCCACTGTACTCTACCTCTACTGTACTCCACTGTACTCTACCTCTACTGTACTCTACTGTACTCCACCTCTAATGTGCTCCACTGTATTCCACTGTACTCTACCTCTACTGTACTCCACTGTACTCTACCTCTAGTGTACTCCATTGTACTCTACCTCTTCTGTGCTCCACTGTACTCCACTGTACGCTACCTCTACTGTGCTCCACACTACTCTACCTCTACTGTACTCCACTCTATTCTACCTCTACTGTGCTCCGCTGTACTCCACTGTACTCTACGTCTACTGTGCTCCACTGTACTCTTCCTCTACTGTACTACACTGTACTCTACATCTAGTGTTCTCCACTCTACTCTACTCTACTCCACCTCTACTGTGCTCCGCTGTACTCCACTTTACTCTACCTCTACTGTACTCCACTGTACGCTACCTCTACTGTACTCCACCTCTACTGTGCTCCACTGTACTCCACTGTACTCTACCTCTACTGTGCTCCACTGTACTCTACCTCTACTGTACTCCACTGTACTCTACCTCTAGTGTGCTCCACTGTTCTGTACCTCTACTGTACTCTACTGTACTCCACCTCTACTGTGCTCCACTGTACTCCACTGTACTCTACCTCTACTGTGCTCCACTGTACTCTACCTCTACTGTACTCCACTGTACTCTACCTCTACTGTGCTCCACTGTACTCTACCTCTACTGTACTCCACTGTACTCTACCTCTACTGTGCTCCCCTGTACTCAACCTCTACTGTACTCCACTCTACACTACCTCTACTGTGCTCCACTGTACTCTATCTCCACTGTACTCCACTGTACGCTACCTCTACTGTGCTCCACACTACTCTACCTCTACTGTACTCCACTCTATTCTACCTCTACTGTGCTCCGCTGTACTCCACTGTACTCTACGTCTACTGTGCTCCACTGTACTCTTCCTCTACTGTACTACACTGTACTCTACATCTAGTGTTCTCCACTCTACTCTACTCTACTCCACCTCTACTGTGCTCCGCTGTACTCCACTGTACTCTACCTCTACTGTACTCCACAGTACTCTACCTCTACTGTACTCCACCTCTACTGTGCTCCACTGTACTCCACTGTACTCTACCTCTACTGTGCTCCACTGTACTCTACCTCTACTGTACTCCACTGTACTCTACCTCTAGTGTGCTCCACTGTTCTGTACCTCTACTGTACTCTACTGTACTCCACCTCTACTGTGCTCCACTGTACTCCACTGTACTCTACCTCTACTGTGCTCCACTGTACTCTACCTCTACTGTACTCCACTGTACTCTACCTCTACTGTGCTCCACTGTACTCTACCTCTACTGTACTCCACTGTACTCTACCTCTACTGTGCTCCCCTGTACTCAACCTCTACTGTACTCCACTCTACACTACCTCTACTGTGCTCCACTGTACTCTATCTCTACTGTACTCTACTGTACTCCACCTCTACTGTGCTCCGCTGTACTCCACTGTACTCTACCTGTACTGTGCTCCACTGTACTCTACCTCTTCTGTACTCCACTGTACTCTACCTCTACTGTGCTCCACTGTACTCTACCTCTACTGTACTCCACGGTACGCTAGATCTACTGTGCTCCACTGTACTCTACCTCTACTGTACTCAACTGTACGCTACCTCTACTGTGCTCCACTGTAATCTACCTCTACTGTACTCCACTCTACTCTACCTCTACTGTGCTCCACTGTCCTCTACCTCTATTGTACTCTACTGTTCTCTACCTCTACTGTACTCTACTGTACTCCACCTCTACTGTGCTCCACTGTACTCCACTGTTCTCTACCTCTACTGTGCTCCACTGTACTCTACCTCTACTGTACTCCACTGTACGCTACCTCTACTGTACTCCACTGTTCTCTACCTCTACTGTACTCTACTGTACTCCACCTCTACTGTGCTCCACTGTACTCCACTGTACTCTACCTCTACTGTGCTCCACTCTACTCTACCTCTACTGTACTCCACTCTACTCTATCTCTACTGTGCTCCATTGTACTCAACTGTACTCTACCTCTACTGTACTCTACTGTACTCCACCTCTACTGTGCTCCACTGTACTCCACTGTACTCTACCTCTACTGTGCTCCACTCTACTCTACCTCTACTGTACTCCACTCTACTCTATCTCTACTGTCCTTCACTGTACTCTACTGTACTCTACCTCTACTGTGCTCCACTGTACTCCACTGTACTCTATCTCTACTGTGATCCACTGTACTCTACCTCTGCTCTGCTCCACTGAACTCTACCTCTACTGTGCTCCACTGTACTCTACCTCTACTCTACTCCACTCTACTCTACCTCTACTGTACTCTACTGTACTCCACCTCTACTGTGCTCCACTGTACTCCACTGTACTCTACCTCTACTGTACTCCACTGTACTCTACCTCTACTGTGCTCCACTGTACTCTACCTCTGCTGTACTCCACTGTACTCTACCTCTACTGTACTCCACTGTACTCTACCTCTACTGTACTCTACTGTACTCCACCTCTAATGTGCTGCACTGTACTCCACTGTACTCTACCTCTACTGTACTCCACTGTACTCTACCTCTACTGTACTCCACTGTACTCTACCTCTACTGTGCTCCACTGTACTCCACTGTACGCTACCTCTACTGTGCTCCACTGTACTTTACCTCTACTGTACTCCACTCTACTCTACCTCTACTGTGCTCCGCTGTACTCCACTGTACTCTACCTCTACTGTGCTCCACTGTACTCTACCTCTACTGTACTCCACTGTACTCTACCTCTACAGTGCTCCACTGTACTATACCTCTACTGTACTCCAATGTACGCTACCTCTACTGTGCTCCACTGTACTCTACCTCTACTGTACTCCACTCCACTCTACTCTACCTCTACTCTGCTCCACTGTACTCTATCTTGACTGTACTCTACTGTACTCCACCTCTACTGTGCTCCGCTGTACTCCACTGTACTCTACCTCTACTGTGCTCCACTGTATTCTACCTCTACTGTACTCCACTCTACTCTACCTCTACTGTGCTCCACTGTACTCTATCTCTACTATACTCTACTGTACTCCACCTCTACTGTGCTCCGCTGTACTCCACTGTACTCTACCTCTACTGTGCTCCACTGTACTCTACCTCTACTGTACTCCACGGTACGCTACCTCTACTGTGCTCCACTGTACTCTACCTCTACTGTACTCCACTGTACGCTACCTCTACTGTGCTCCACTGTACTCTACCTCTACTGTACTCCACTCTACTCTACCTCTACTGTGCTCCACTGTACTCTACCTCTACTGTACTCCACTGTACTCTACCTCTACTGTGCTCCACTGTACTCTATCTCTACTGTACTGCACTGTACTCTACCTCTACTGTACTCTACTGTTCTCTACCTCTACTGTACTCTACTGTACTCCACCTCTACTGTACTCCACTGTACTCCACTGTACTCTACCTCTACTGTACTCCACAGTACTCTACCTCTACTGTACTCCACTGTACTCTACCTCTACTGTGCTCCACTGTACTCTACCTCTACTGTACTCCACTGTACTCTACCTCTGCTGTGCTCCACTGTACTCTACCTCTACTGTACTCCACTGTACTCTACCTCTACTGTACTCTACTGTACTCCACCTCTAATGTGCTCCACTGTATTCCACTGTACTCTACCTCTACTGTACTCCACTGTACTCTACCTCTACTGTACTCCACTGTACTCTACCTCTTCTGTGCTCCACTGTACTCCACTGTACGCTACCTCTACTGTGCTCCACACTACTCTACCTCTACTGTACTCCACTCTATTCTACCTCTACTGTGCTCCGCTGTACTCCACTTTACTCTACGTCTACTGTGCTCCACTGTACTCTTCCTCTACTGTACTACACTGTACTCTACATCTAGTGTTCTCCACTGTACTCTACTGTACTCCACCTCTACTGTGCTCCGCTGTACTCCACTGTACTCTACCTCTACTGTACTCCACTGTACGCTACCTCTACTGTGCTCCACAGTACTCTACCTCTACTGTACTCCACTGTACGCTACCTCTACTGTGCTCCACAGTACTCTACCTCTACTGTACTACACTCTACTCTACATCTAGTGTTCTCCACTGTACTCTACTGTACTCCACCTCTACTGTGCTCCGCTGTACTCCACTGTACTCTACCTCTACTGTTCTCCACTGTATTCTACCTCTACTGTACTCCACTGTACTCTACCTCTACTGTACTCTACTGTACTCCACCTCTACTGTGCTCCACTGTACTCCACTGTACTCTACCTCTACTGTGCTCCACTGTACTCTACCTCTACTGTACTCCACTGTACTCTACCTCTAGTGTGCTCCACTGTTCTCTACCTCTACTGTACTCTACTGTACTCCACCTCTACTGTGCTCCACTGTACTCCACTGTACTCTACCTCTACTGTGCTCCACTGTACTCTACCTCTACTGTACTCCACTGTACTCTACCTCTACTGTACTCTACTGTACTCCGCCTCTAATGTGCTGCACTGTACTCCACTGTACTCTACCTCTACTGTACTCCACTGTACTCTACCTCTACTGTACTCCACTGTACTCTACCTCTACTGTGCTCCACTGTACTCCACTGTACGCTACCTCTACTGTGCTCCACTGTACTCTACCTCTACTGTACTCCACTCTACTCTACCTCTACTGTGCTCCGCTGTACTCCACTGTACTCTACCTCTACTGTGCTCCACTGTACTCTACCTCTACTGTACTCCACTGTACTCTACCTCTACAGTGCTCCACTGTACTTTACCTCTACTGTACTCCAATGTACGCTACCTCTACTGTGCTCAACTGTACTCTACCTCTACTGTACTCCACTCCACTCTACTCTACCTCTACTGTGCTCCACTGTACTCTGTCTTGACTGTACTCTACTGTACTCCACCTCTACTGTGCTCTGCTGTACTCCACTGTACTCTACCTCTACTGTGCTCCACTGTACTCTACCTCTACTGTACTCCACTCTACTCTACCTCTACTGTGCTCCACTGTACTCTATCTCTACTGTACTCTACTGTACTCCACCTCTACTGTGCGCCGCTGTACTCCACTGTACTCTACCTCTACTGTGCTCCACTGTACTCTACCTCTACTGTACTCCACGGTACGCTACCTCTACTGTACTCCACTGTACTCTACCTCTACTGTACTCCACTGTACTCTACCTCTACTGTACTCCACTGTACTCTACCTCTACTGTACTCTACTGTACTCCACCTCTAATGTGCTGCACTGTACTCCACTGTACTCTACCTCTACTGTACTCCACTGTACTCTACCTCTACTGTACTCCACTGTACTCTACCTCTACTGTGCTCCACTGCACTCCACTGTACGCTACCTCTACTGTGCTCCACTGTACTCTATCTTGACTGTACTCTACTGTACTCCACCTCTACTGTGCTCCGCTGTACTCCACTGTACTCTACCTCTACTGTGCTCCACTGTACTCTACCTCTACTGTACTCCACTCTACTCTACCTCTACTGTGCTCCACTGTACTCTATCTCTACTGTACTCTACTGTACTCCACCTCTACTGTGCTCCGCTGTACTCCACTGTACTCTACCTCTACTGTGCTCCACTGTACTCTACCTCTACTGTACTCCACGGTACGCTACCTCTACTGTGCTCCACTGTACTCTACCTCTACTGTACTCCACTGTACGCTACCTCTACTGTGCTCCACTGTACTCTAACTCTACTGTACTCCACTCTACTCTACCTCTACTGTGCTCCACTGTACTCTACCTCTACTGTACTCCACTGTACTCTACCTCTACTGTGCTCCACTGTACTCTATCTCTACTTTACTGCACTGTACTCTACCTCTACTGTACTCTACTGTTTTCTACCTCTACTGTACTCTACTGTACTCCACCTCTACTGTACTCCACTGTACTCCACTGTACTCTACCTCTACTGTGCTCCACTGTACTCTACCTCTACTGTACTCCACTGTACTCTACCTCTACTGTGCTCCACTGTACTCTACCTCTACTGTACTCCACTGTACTCTACCTCTGCTGTGCTCCACAGTACTCTACCTCTACTGTACTCCACTGTACTCTACCTCTACTGTACTCTACTGTACTCCACCTCTAATGTGCTCCACTGTATTCCACTGTACTCTACCTCTACTGTACTCCACTGTACTCTACCTCTACTGTACTCCACTGTACTCTACCTCTTCTGTGCTCCACTGTACTCCACTGTACGCTACCTCTACTGTACTCTACTGTACTCCACCTCTAATGTGCTCCACTGTATTCCACTGTACTCTACCTCTACTGTACTCCACTGTACTCTACCTCTACTGTACTCCACTGTACTCTACCTCTTCTGTGCTCCACTGTACTCCACTGTACGCTACCTCTACTGTGCTCCACACTACTCTACCTCTACTGTACTCCACTCTATTCTACCTCTACTGTGCTCCGCTGTACTCCACTGTACTCTACGTCTACTGTGCTCCACTGTACTCTTCCTCTACTGTACTACACTGTACTCTACATCTAGTGTTCTCCACTGTACTCTACTGTACTCCACCTCTACTGTGCTCCGCTGTACTCCACTGTACTCTACCTCTACTGTACTCCACTGTACGCTACCTCTACTGTGCTCCACAGTACTCTACCTCTACTGTACTACACTCTACTCTACATCTAGTGTTCTCCACTGTACTCTACTGTACTCCACCTCTACTGTGCTCCGCTGTACTCCACTGTACTCTACCTCTACTGTGCTCCACTGTATTCTACCTCTACTGTACTCCACTGTACTCTACCTCTACTGTATTCTACTGTACTCCACCTCTACTGTGCTCCACTGTACTCCACTGTACTCTACCTCTACTATGCTCCACTGTACTCTGCCTCTACTGTACTCCACTGTACTCTACCTCTAGTGTGCTCCACTGTTCTCTACCTCTACTGTACTCTACTGTACTCCACCTCTACTGTGCTCCACTGTACTCCACTGTACTCTACCTCTACTGTGCTCCACTGTACTCTACCTCTACTGTACTCCACTGTACTCTACCTCTACTGTACTCTACTGTACTCCGCCTCTAATGTGCTGCACTGTACTCCACTGTACTCTACCTCTACTGTACTCCACTGTACTCTACCTCTACTGTACTCCACTGTACTCTACCTCTACTGTGCTCCACTGTACTCCACTGTACGCTACCTCTACTGTGCTCCACTGTACTCTACCTCTACTGTACTCCACTCTACTCTACCTCTACTGTGCTCCGCTGTACTCCACTGTACTCTACCTCTACTGTGCTCCACTGTACTCTACCTCTACTGTACTCCACTGTACTCTACCTCTACAGTGCTCCACTGTACTATACCTCTACTGTACTCCAATGTACGCTACCTCTACTGTGCTCAACTGTACTCTACCTCTACTGTACTCCACTCCACTCTACTCTACCTCTACTGTGCTCCACTGTACTCTATCTTGACTGTACTCTACTGTACTCCACCTCTACTGTGCTCCGCTGTACTCCACTGTACTCTACCTCTACTGTGCTCCACTGTACTCTACCTCTACTGTACTCCACTCTACTCTACCTCTACTGTTCTCCACTGTACTCTATCTCTACTGTACTCTACTGTACTCCACCTCTACTGTGCTCCGCTGTACTCCACTGTACTCTACCTCTACTGTGCTCCACTGTACTCTACCTCTACTGTACTCCACGGTACGCTACCTCTACTGTGCTCCACTGTACTCTACCTCTACTGTACTCCACTGTACGCTACCTCTACTGTGCTCCACTGTACTCTACCTCTACTGTACTCCACTCTACTCTACCTCTACTGTGCTCCACTGTACTCTACCTCTACTGTACTCCACTGTACTCTACCTCTACTGTGCTCCACTGTACTCTATCTCTACTGTACTGCACTGTACTCTACCTCTACTGTACTCTACTGTTCTCTACCTCTACTGTACTCTACTGTACTCCACCTCTACTGTACTCCACTGTACTCCACTGTACTCTACCTCTACTGTGCTCCACTGTACTCTACCTCTACTGTACTCCACTGTACTCTACCTCTACTGTGCTCCACTGTACTCTACCTCTACTGTACTCCACTGTACTCTACCTCTGCTGTGCTCCACTGTACTCTACCTCTACTGTACTCCACTGTACTCTACCTCTACTGTACTCTACTGTACTCCACCTCTAATGTGCTCCACTGTATTCCACTGTACTCTACCTCTACTGTACTCCACTGTACTCTACCTCTACTGTACTCCACTGTACTCTACCTCTTCTGTGCTCCACTGTACTCCACTGTACGCTACCTCTACTGTGCTCCACACTACTCTACCTCTACTGTACTCCACTCTATTCTACCTCTACTGTGCTCTGCTGTACTCCACTGTACTCTACGTCTACTGTGCTCCACTGTACTGTTCCTCTACTGTACTACACTGTACTCTACATCTAGTGTTCTCCACTGTACTCTACTGTACTCCACCTCTACTGTGCTCCGCTGTACTCAACTGTACTCTACCTCTACTGTACTCCACTGTACGCTACCTCTACTGTGCTCCACAGTACTCTACCTCTACTCTACTACACTCTACTCTACATCTAGTGTTCTCCACTGTACTCTACTGTACTCCACCTCTACTGTGCTCCGCTGTACTCCACTGTACTCTACCTCTACTGTGGTCCACTGTATTCTACCTCTACTGTACTCCACTGTACTCTACCTCTACTGTACTCTACTGTACTCCACCTCTACTGTGCTCCACTGTACTCCACTGTACTCTACCTCTACTGTGCTCCACTGTACTCTACCTCTACTGTACTCCACTGTACTCTACCTCTAGTGTGCTTCACTGTTCTCTACCTCTACTGTACTCTACTGTACTCCACCTCTACTGTGCTCCACTGTACTCCACTGTACTCTACCTCTACTGTGCTCCACTGTACTCTACCTCTACTGTACTCCACTGTACTCTACCTCTACTGTGCTCCACTGTACTCTACCTCTACTGTACTCCACTGTACTCTACCTCTACTGTGCTCCACTGTACTCTACCTCTACTGTACTCCACTGTACTCTACCTCTACTGTACTCTACTGTACTCCACTGTACGCTACCTCTACTGTGCTCCACTGTACTCTACCTCTACTGTACTCCACTCTACTCTACCTCTACTGTGCTCCGCTGTACTCCACTGTACTCTACCTCTACTGTGCTCCACTGTACTCTACCTCTACTGTACTCCACTGTACTCTACCTCTACAGTGCTCCACTGTACTATACCTCTACTGTACTCCAATGTACGCTACCTCTACTGTGCTCCACTGTACTCTACCTCTACTGTACTCCACTCCACTCTACTCTACCTCTACTGTGCTCCACTGTACTCTATCTTGACTGTACTCTACTGTACTCCACCTCTACTGTGCTCCGCTGTACTCCACTGTACTCTACCTCTACTGTGCTCCACTGTACTCTACCTCTACTGTACTCCACTCTACTCTACCTCTACTGTGCTCCACTGTACTCTATCTCTACTGTACTCTACTGTACTCCACCTCTACTGTGCTCCGCTGTACTCCACTGTACTCTACCTCTACTGTGCTCCACTGTACTCTACCTCTACTGTACTCCACGGTACGCTACCTCTACTGTACTCCACTGTACTCTACCTCTACTGTACTCCACTGTACGCTACCTCTACTGTGCTCCGCTGTACTCCACTGTACTCTACCTCTACTGTGCTCCACTGTACTCTACCTCTACTGTACTCCACGGTACGCTACCTCTACTGTACTCCACTGTACTCTACCTCTACTGTACTCCACTGTACGCTACCTCTACTGTGCTCCACTGTACTCTACCTCTACTGTACTCCACTCTACTCTACCTCTACTGTGCTCCACTGTACTCTACCTCTACTGTACTCCACTGTACTCTACCTCTACTGTGCTCCACTGTACTCTATCTCTACTGTACTGCACTGTACTCTACCTCTACTGTACTCTACTGTTCTCTACCTCTACTGTACTCTACTGTACTCCACCTCTACTGTACTCCACTGTACTCCACTGTACTCTACCTCTACTCTACTCCACTGTACTCTACCTCTACTGTACTCCACTCTACTCTACCTCTACTGTGCTCCACTGTACTCTACCTCTACTGTACTCCACTGTACTCTACCTCTACTGTGCTCCACTGTACTCTATCTCTACTGTACTGCACTGTACTCTACCTCTACTGTACTCTACTGTTCTCTACCTCTACTGTACTCTACTGTACTCCACCTCTACTGTACTCCACTGTACTCCACTGTACTCTACCTCTACTCTACTCCACTGTACTCTACCTCTACTGTGCTCCACTGTACTCTATCTCTACTGTACTGCACTGTACTCTACCTCTACTGTACTCTACTGTTCTCTACCTCTACTGTACTCTACTGTACTCCACCTCTACTGTACTCCACTGTACTCCACTGTACTCTACCTCTACTGTGCTCCACTGTACTCTACCTCTACTGTACTCCACTGTACTCTACCTCTACTGTGCTCCACTGTACTCTACCTCTACTGTACTCCACTGTACTCTACCTCTACAGTGCTCCACTGTACTATACCTCTACTGTACTCCAATGTACGCTACCTCTACTGTGCTCCACTGTACTCTACCTCTACTGTACTCCACTCCACTCTACTCTACCTCTACTGTGCTCCACTGTACTCTATCTTGACTGTACTCTACTGTACTCCACCTCTACTGTGCTCCGCTGTACTCCACTGTACTCTACCTCTACTGTGCTCCACTGTACTCTACCTCTACTGTACTCCACTCTACTCTACCTCTACTGTGCTCCACTGTACTCTATCTCTACTGTACTCTACTGTACTCCACCTCTACTGTGCTCCGCTGTACTCCACTGTACTCTACCTCTACTGTGCTCCACTGTACTCTACCTCTACTGTACTCCACGGTACGCTACCTCTACTGTGCTCCACTGTACTCTACCTCTACTGTACTCCACTGTACGCTACCTCTACTGTGCTCCACTGTACTCTACCTCTACTCTACTCCACTCTACTCTACCTCTACTGTGCTCCACTGTACTCTACCTCTACTGTACTCCACTGTACTCTACCTCTACTGTGCTCCACTGTACTCTATCTCTACTGTACTGCACTGTACTCTACCTCTACTGTACTCTACTGTTCTCTACCTCTACTGTACTCTACTTTACTCCACCTCTACTGTACTCCACTGTACTCCACTGTACTCTACCTCTACTCTACTCCACTGTACTCTACCTCTACTGTGCTCCACTGTACTCTATCTCTACTGTACTGCACTGTACTCTACCTCTACTGTACTCTACTGTTCTCTACCTCTACTGTACTCTACTGTACTCCACCTCTACTGTACTCCACTGTACTCCACTGTACTCTACCTCTACTGTGCTCCACTGTACTCTACCTCTACTGTACTCCACTGTACTCTACCTCTATTGTGCTCCACTGTACTCTACCTCTACTGTACTCCACTGTACTCTACCTCTGCTGTGCTCCACTGTACTCTACCTCTACTGTACTCCACTGTACTCTACCTCTACTGTACTCTACTGTACTCCACCTCTAATGTGCTCCACTGTATTCCACTGTATTCTACCTCTACTGTACTCCACTGTACTCTACCTCTACTGTACTCCACTGTACTCTACCTCTTCTGTGCTCCACTGTACTCCACTGTACGCTACCTCTACTGTGCTCCACACTACTCTACCTCTACTGTACTCCACTCTATTCTACCTCTACTGTGCTCCGCTGTACTCCACTGTACTCTACGTCTACTGTGCTCCACTGTACTCTTCCTCTACTGTACTACACTGTACTCTACATCTAGTGTTCTCCACTGTACTCTACTGTACTCCACCTCTACTGTGCTCCGCTGTACTCAACTGTACTCTACCTCTACTGTACTCCACTGTACGCTACCTCTACTGTGCTCCACAGTACTCTACCTCTACTCTACTACACTCTACTCTACATCTAGTGTTCTCCACTGTACTCTACTGTACTCCACCTCTACTGTGCTCCGCTGTACTCCACTGTACTCTACCTCTACTGTGGTCCACTGTATTCTACCTCTACTGTACTCCACTGTACTCTACCTCTACTGTACTCTACTGTACTCCACCTCTACTGTGCTCCACTGTACTCCACTGTACTCTACCTCTACTGTGCTCCACTGTACTCTACCTCTACTGTACTCCACTGTAATCTACCTCTAGTGTGCTCCACTGTTCTCTACCTCTACTGTACTCTACTGTACTCCACCTCTACTGTGCTCCACTGTACTCCACTGTACTCTACCTCTACTGTGCTCCACTGTACTCTACCTCTACTGTACTCCACTGTACTCTACCTCTACTGTGCTCCACTGTACTCTACCTCTACTGTACTCCACTGTACTCTACCTCTACTGTGCTCCACTGTACTCTACCTCTACTGTACTCCACTGTACTCTACCTCTACTGTACTCTACTGTACTCCACTGTACGCTACCTCTACTGTGCTCCACTGTACTCTACCTCTACTGTACTCCACTCTACTCTACCTCTACTGTGCTCCGCTGTACTCCACTGTACTCTACCTCTACTGTGCTCCACTGTACTCTACCTCTACTGTACTCCACTGTACTCTACCTCTACAGTGCTCCACTGTACTATACCTCTACTGTACTCCAATGTACGCTACCTCTACTGTGCTCCACTGTACTCTACCTCTACTGTACTCCACTCCACTCTACTATACCTCTACTGTGCTCCACTGTACTCTATCTTGACTGTACTCTACTGTACTCCACCTCTACTGTGCTCCGCTGTACTCCACTGTACTCTACCTCTACTGTGCTCCACTGTACTCTACCTCTACTGTACTCCACTCTACTCTACCTCTACTGTGCTCCACTGTACTCTATCTCTACTGTACTCTACTGTACTCCACCACTACTGTGCTCCGCTGTACTCCACTGTACTCTACCTCTACTGTGCTCCACTGTACTCTACCTCTACTGTACTCCACGGTACGCTACCTCTACTTTGCTCCACTGTACTCTACCTCTACTGTACTCCACTGTACGCTACCTCTACTGTGCTCCACTGTACTCTACCTCTACTGTACTCCACTCTACTCTACCTCTATTGTGCTCCACTGTACTCTACCTCTACTGTACTCCACTGTACTCTACCTCTACTGTGCTCCACTGTACTCTATCTCTACTGTACTGCACTGTACTCTACCTCTACTGTACTCTACTGTTCTCTACCTCTACTGTACTCTACTGTACTCCACCTCTACTGTACTCCACTGTACTCCACTGTACTCTACCTCTACTGTGCTCCACTGTACTCTACCTCTACTGTACTCCACTGTACTCTACCTCTACTGTGCTCCACTGTACTCTACCTCTACTGTACTCCACTGTACTCTACCTCTGCTGTGCTCCACTGTACTCTACCTCTACTGTACTCCACTGTACTCTACCTCTACTGTACTCTACTGTACTCCACCTCTAATGTGCTCCACTGTATTCCACTGTACTCTACCTCTACTGTACTCCACTGTACTCTACCTCTAGTGTACTCCATTGTACTCTACCTCTTCTGTGCTCCACTGTACTCCACTGTACGCTACCTCTACTGTGCTCCACACTACTCTACCTCTACTGTACTCCACTCTATTCTACCTCTACTGTGCTCCGCTGTACTCCACTGTACTCTACGTCTACTGTGCTCCACTGTACTCTTCCTCTACTGTACTACACTGTACTCTACATCTAGTGTTCTCCACTCTACTCTACTCTACTCCACCTCTACTGTGCTCCGCTGTACTCCACTTTACTCTACCTCTACTGTACTCCACTGTACGCTACCTCTACTGTGCTCCACAGTACTCTACCTCTACTGTACTACACTCTACTCTACATCTAGTGTTCTCCACTGTACTCTACTGTACTCCACCTCTACTGTGCTCCGCTGTACTCCACTGTACTCTACCTCTACTGTGCTCCACTGTATTCTACCTCTACTGTACTACACTGTACTCTACCTCTACTGTACTCTACTGTACTCCACCTCTACTGTGCTCCACTGTACTCCACTGTACTCTACCTCTACTGTGCTCCACTGTACTCTAACTCTACTGTACTCCACTGTACTCTACCTCTAGTGTGCTCCACTGTTCTCTACCTCTACTGTACTCTACTGTACTCCACCTCTACTGTGCTCCACTGTAGTCCACTGTACTCTACCTCTACTGTGCTCCACTGTACTCTACCTCTACTGTACTCCACTGTACTCTACCTCTACTGTACTCTACTGTACTCCACCTCTAATGTGCTGCACTGTACTCCACTGTACTCTACCTCTACTGTACTCCACTGTACTCTACCTCTACTGTGCTCCACTGTACTCCACTGTACGCTACCTCTACTGTGCTCCACTGTACTCTACCTCTACTGTACTCCACTCTACTCTACCTCTACTGTGCTCCGCTGTACTCTACCTCTACTGTGCTCCACTGTACTCTACCTCTACTGTACTCCACTGTACTCTACCTCTACAGTGCTCCACTGTACTATACCTCTACTGTACTCCAATGTACGCTACCTCTACTGTGCTCCACTGTACTCTACCTCTACTGTATCCCACTCCACTCTACTCTACCTCTACTGTGCTCCACTGTACTCTATCTTGACTGTACTCTACTGTACTCCACCTCTACTGTGCTCCGCTGTACTCCACTGTACTCTACCTCTACTGTGCTCCACTGTACTCTACCTCTACTGTACTCCACTCTACTCTACCTCTACTGTGCTCCACTGTACTCTATCTCTACTGTACTCTACTGTACTCCACCTCTACTGTGCTCCGCTGTACTCCACTGTACTCTACCTCTACTGTGCTCCACTGTACTCTACCTCTACTGTACTCCACGGTACGCTACCTTTACTGTGCTCCACTGTACTCTACCTCTACTGTACTCCACTGTACGCTACCTCTACTATGCTCCACTGTACTCTACCTCTACTGTACTCCACTCTACTCTACCTCTACTGTGCTCCACTGTACTCTACCTCTACTGTACTCCACTGTACTCTACCTCTACTGTGCTCCACTGTACTCTATCTCTACTGTACTGCACTGTACTCTACCTCTACTGTACTCTACTGTTCTCTACCTCTACTGTACTCTACTGTACTCCACCTCTACTGTACTCCACTGTACTCCACTGTACTCTACCTCTACTGTGCTCCACTGTACTCTACCTCTACTGTACTCCACTGTACTCTACCTCTACTGTGCTCCACTGTACTCTACCTCTACTGTACTCCACTGTACTCTACCTCTGCTGTGCTCCACTGTACTCTACCTCTACTGTACTCCACTGTACTCTACCTCTACTGTACTCTACTGTACTCCACCTCTAATGTGCTCCACTGTATTCCACTGTACTCTACCTCTACTGTACTCCACTGTACTCTACCTCTACTGTACTCCACTGTACTCTACCTCTTCTGTGCTCCACTGTACTCCACTGTACGCTACCTCTACTGTGCTCCACACTACTCTACCTCTACTGTACTCCACTCTATTCTACCTCTACTGTGCTCCGCTGTACTCCACTGTACTCTACGTCTACTGTGCTCCACTGTACTCTTCCTCTACTGTACTACACTGTACTCTACATCTAGTGTTCTCCACTGTACTCTACTGTACTCCACCTCTACTGTGCTCCGCTGTACTCCACTGTACTCTACCTCTACTGTACTCCACTGTACGCTACCTCTACTGTGCTCCACAGTACTCTACCTCTACTGTACTACACTCTACTCTACATCTAGTGTTCTCCACTGTACTCTACTGTACTCCACCTCGACTGTGCTCCGCTGTACTCCACTGTACTCTACCTCTACTGTGCTCCACTGTATTCTACCTCTACTGTACTCCACTGTACTCTACCTCTACTGTACTCTACTGTACTCCACCTCTACTGTGCTCCACTGTACTCCACTGTACTCTACCTCTACTGTGCTCCACTGTACTCTACCTCTACTGTACTCCACTGTACTCTACCTCTAGTGTGCTCCACTGTTCTCTACCTCTACTGTACTCTACTGTACTCCACCTCTACTGTGCTCCACTGTACTCCACTGTACTCTACCTCTACCGTGCTCCACTGTACTCTACCTCTACTGTACTCCACTGTACTCTACCTCTACTGTGCTCCACTGTACTCTACCTCTACTGTACTCCACTGTACTCTACCTCTACTGTGCTCCACTGTACTCTACCTCTACTGTACTCCACTGTACTCTACCTCTACTGTACTCTACTGTACTCCACCTCTAATGTGCTCCACTGTATTCCACTGTACTCTACCTCTACTGTACTCCACTGTACTCTACCTCTACTGTACTCCACTGTACTCTACCTCTTCTGTGCTCCACTGTACTCCACTGTACGCTACCTCTACTGTGCTCCACACTACTCTACCTCTACTGTACTCCACTCTATTCTACCTCTACTGTGCTCCGCTGTACTCCACTGTACTCTACGTCTACTGTGCTCCACTGTACTCTTCCTCTACTGTACTACACTGTACTCTACATCTAGTGTTCTCCACTGTACTCTACTGTACTCCACCTCTACTGTGCTCCGCTGTACTCCACTGTACTCTACCTCTACTGTACTCCACTGTACGCTACCTCTACTCTGCTCCACAGTACTCTATCTCTACTGTACTACACTCTACTCTACATCTAGTGTTCTCCACTGTACTCTACTGTACTCCACCTCTACTGTGCTCCGCTGTATTCTACCTCTACTGTACTCCACTGTACTCTACCTCTACTGTACTCTACTGTACTCCACCTCTACTGTGCTCCACTGTACTCTACCTCTACTGTGCTCCACTGTACTCTTCCTCTACTGTACTCCACTGTACTCTACGTCTAGTGTGCTCCACTGTTCTCTACCTCTACTGTACTCTACTATACTCCACCTCTACTGTGCTCCAATGTACTCCACTGTACTCTACCTCTACTTTGCTCCACTGTACTCTACCTCTACTGTACTCCACTGTACTCTACCTCTACTGTACTCTACTGTACTCCACCTCTAATGTGCTGCACTGTACTCCACTGTACTCTACCTCTACTGTACTCCACTGTACTCTACCTCTACTGTACTCCACTGTACTCTACCTCTACTGTGCTCCACTGTACTCCACTGTACGCTACCTCTACTGTGCTCCACTGTACTCTACCTCTACTGTACTCCACTCTACTCTACCTCTACTGTGCTCCGCTGTACTCCACTGTACTCTACCTCTACTGTGCTCCACTGTACTCTACCTCTACTGTACTCCACTGTACTCTACCTCTACAGTGCTCCACTGTACTATACCTCTACTGTACTCCAATGTACGCTACCTCTACTGTGCTCCACTGTACTCTACCTCTACTGTACCCCACTCCACTCTACTCTACCTCTACTGTGCTCCACTGTACTCTATCTTGACTGTACTCTACTGTACTCCACCTCTACTGTGCTCCGCTGTACTCCACTGTACTCTACCTCTACTGTGCTCCACTGTACTCTACCTCTACTGTACTCCACTCTACTCTTTCTCTACTGTGCTCCACTGTACTCTATCTCTACTGTCCTCTACTGTACTCCACCTCTACTGTGCTCCGCTGTACTCCACTGTACTCTACCTCTACTGTGCTCCACTGTACTCTACCTCTACTGTGCTCCACAGTACTCTACCTCTACTGTACTACACTCTACTCTACATCTAGTGTTCTCCACTGTACTCTACTGTACTCCACCTCTACTGTGCTCCGCTGTACTCCACTGTACTCTACCTCTACTGTGCTCCACTGTATTCTACCTCTACTGTACTCCACTGTACTCTACCTCTACTGTGCTCCACTGTACTCCACTGTACTCTACCTCTACTGTGCTCCACTGTACTCTACCTCTACTGTACTCCACTGTACTCTACCTCTAGTGTGCTCCACTGTTCTCTACCTCTACTGTACTCTACTGTACTCCACCTCTACTGTGCTCCACTGTACTCCACTGTACTCTACCTCTACTGTGCTCCACTGTACTCTACCTCTACTGTACTCCACTGTACTCTACCTCTACTGTGCTCCACTGTACTCTACCTCTACTGTACTCCACTCTATTCTACCTCTACTGTGCTCCGCTGTACTCCACTGTACTCTACGTCTACTGTGCTCCACTGTACTCTTCCTCTACTGTACTACACTGTACTCTACATCTAGTGTTCTCCACTGTACTCTACTGTACTCCACCTCTACTGTGCTCCGCTGTACTCCACTGTACTCTACCTCTACTGTACTCCACTGTACGCTACCTCTACTCTGCTCCACAGTACTCTATCTCTACTGTACTACACTCTACTCTACATCTAGTGTTCTCCACTGTACTCTACTGTACTCCACCTCTACTGTGCTCCGCTGTATTCTACCTCTACTGTACTCCACTGTACTCTACCTCTACTGTACTCTACTGTACTCCACCTCTACTGTGCTCCACTGTACTCTACCTCTACTGTGCTCCACTGTACTCTACCTCTACTGTACTCCACTGTACTCTACGTCTAGTGTGCTCCACTGTTCTCTACCTCTACTGTACTCTACTATACTCCACCTCTACTGTGCTCCAATGTACTCCACTGTACTCTACCTCTACTGTACTCCACTGTACTCTACCTCTACTGTACTCCACTGTACTCTACCTCTACTGTGCTCCACTGTACTCCACTGTACGCTACCTCTACTGTGCTCCACTGTACTCTACCTCTACTGTACTCCACTCTACTCTACCTCTACTGTGCTCCGCTGTACTCCACTGTACTCTACCTCTACTGTGCTCCACTGTACTCTACCTCTACTGTACTCCACTGTACTCTACCTCTACAGTGCTCCACTGTACTATACCTCTACTGTACTCCAATGTACGCTACCTCTACTGTGCTCCACTGTACTCTACCTCTACTGTACCCCACTCCACTCTACTCTACCTCTACTGTGCTCCACTGTACTCTATCTTGACTGTACTCTACTGTACTCCACCTCTACTGTGCTCCGCTGTACTCCACTGTACTCTACCTCTACTGTGCTCCACTGTACTCTACCTCTACTGTACTCCACTCTACTCTTTCTCTACTGTGCTCCACTGTACTCTATCTCTACTGTCCTCTACTGTACTCCACCTCTACTGTGCTCCGCTGTACTCCACTGTACTCTACCTCTACTGTGCTCCACTGTACTCTACCTCTACTGTGCTCCACAGTACTCTACCTCTACTGTACTACACTCTACTCTACATCTAGTGTTCTCCACTGTACTCTACTGTACTCCACCTCTACTGTGCTCCGCTGTACTCCACTGTACTCTACCTCTACTGTGCTCCACTGTATTCTACCTCTACTGTACTCCACTGTACTCTACCTCTTCTGTACTCTACTGTACTCCACCTCTACTGTGCTCCACTGTACTCCACTGTACTCTACCTCTACTGTGCTCCACTGTACTCTACCTCTACTGTACTCCACTGTACTCTACCTCCAGTGTGCTCCACTGTTCTCTACCTCTACTGTACTCTACTGTACTCCACCTCTACTGTGCTCCACTGTACTCCACTGTACTCTACCTCTACTGTGCTCCACTGTACTCTACCTCTACTGTACTCCACTGTACTCTACCTCTACTGTGCTCCACTGTACTCTACCTCTACTGTACTCCACTGTACTCTACCTCTACTGTGCTCCCCTGTACTCAACCTCTACTGTACTCCACTCTACACTACCTCTACTGTGCTCCACTGTACTCTATCTCTACTGTACTCTACTGTACTCCACCTCTACTGTGCTCCGCTGTACTCCACTGTACTCTACCTGTACTGTGCTCCACTGTACTCTACCTCTTCTGTACTCCACTGTACTCTACCTCTACTGTGCTCCACTGTACTCTACCTCTACTGTACTCCACGGTACGCTAGATCTACTGTGCTCCACTGTACTCTACCTCTACTGTACTCAACTGTACGCTACCTCTACTGTGCTCCACTGTAATCTACCTCTACTGTACTCCACTCTACTCTACCTCTACTGTGCTCCACTGTACTCTACCTCTATTGTACTCTACTGTACTCCACCTCTACTGTGCTCCACTGTACTCCACTGTTCTCTACCTCTACTGTGCTCCACTGTACTCTACCTCTACTGTACTCCACTGTACGCTACCTCTACTGTACTCCACTGTTCTCTACCTCTACTGTACTCTACTGTACTCCACCTCTACTGTGCTCCACTCTACTCTACCTCTACTGTACTCCACTCTACTCTATCTCTACTGTGCTCCATTGTACTCCACTGTACTCTACCTCTACTGTACTCTACTGTACTCCACCTCTACTGTGCTCCACTGTACTCCACTGTACTCTACCTCTACTGTGCTCCACTCTACTCTACCTCTACTGTACTCCACTCTACTCTATCTCTACTGTCCTTCACTGTACTCTACTGTACTCTACCTCTACTGTGCTCCACTGTACTCCACTGTACTCTATCTCTACTGTGATCCACTGTACTCTACCTCTGCTGTGCTCCACTGAACTCTACCTCTACTGTGCTCCACTGTACTCTACCTCTACTCTACTCCACTGTACTCTACCTCTACTGTACTCTACTGTACTCCACCTCTACTGTGCTCCACTGTACTCCACTGTACTCTACCTCTACTGTACTCCACTGTACTCTACCTCTACTGTGCTCCACTGTACTCTACCTCTGCTGTACTCCACTGTACTCTACCTCTACTGTACTCCACTGTACTCTACCTCTACTGTACTCTACTGTACTCCACCTCTAATGTGCTGCACTGTACTCCACTGTACTCTACCTCTACTGTACTCTACTGTACTCCACCTCTAATGTGCTGCACTGTACTCCACTGTACTCTACCTCTACTGTACTCCACTGTACTCTACCTCTACTGTACTCCATTGTAATCTACCTCTACTGTGCTCCACTGTACTCCACTGTACTCTACCTCTACTGTGCTCCACTGTACTCTACCTTTACTGTACTCCACTCTACTCTACCTCTACTGTGCTCCGCTGTACTCCACTGTACTCTACCTCTACTGTGCTCCACTGTACTCTACCTCTACTGTACTCCACTGTACTCTACCTCTACAGTGCTCCACTGTACTATACCTCTACTGTACTCCAATGTACGCTACCTCTACTGTGCTCCACTGTACTCTACCTCTACTGTACTCCACTCCACTCTACTCTACCTCTACTCTGCTCCACTGTACTCTATCTTGACTGTACTCTACTGTACTCCACCTCTACTGTGCTCCGCTGTACTCCACTGTACTCTACCTCTACTGTGCTCCACTGTACTCTACCTCTACTGTACTCCACTCTACTCTACCTCTACTGTGCTCCACTGTACTCTATCTCTACTATACTCTACTGTACTCCACCTCTACTGTGCTCCGCTGTACTCCACTGTACTCTACCTCTACTGTGCTCCACTGTACTCTACCTCTACTGTACTCCACGGTACGCTACCTCTACTGTGCTCCACTGTACTCTACCTCTACTGTACTCCACTGTACGCTACCTCTACTGTGCTCCACTGTACTCTACCTCTACTGTACTCCACTCTACTCTACCTCTACTGTGCTCCACTGTACTCTACCTCTACTGTACTCCACTGTACTCTACCTCTACTGTGCTCCACTGTACTCTATCTCTACTGTACTGCACTGTACTCTACCTCTACTGTACTCTACTGTTCTCTACCTCTACTGTACTCTACTGTACTCCACCTCTACTGTACTCCACTGTACTCCACTGTACTCTACCTCTACTGTACTCCACAGTACTCTACCTCTACTGTACTCCACTGTACTCTACCTCTACTGTGCTCCACTGTACTCTACCTCTACTGTACTCCACTGTACTCTACCTCTGCTGTGCTCCACTGTACTCTACCTCTACTGTACTCCACTGTACTCTACCTCTACTGTACTCTACTGTACTCCACCTCTAATGTGCTCCACTGTATTCCACTGTACTCTACCTCTACTGTACTCCACTGTACTCTACCTCTACTGTACTCCACTGTACTCTACCTCTTCTGTGCTCCACTGTACTCCACTGTACGCTACCTCTACTGTGCTCCACACTACTCTACCTCTACTGTACTCCACTCTATTCTACCTCTACTGTGCTCCGCTGTACTCCACTGTACTCTACGTCTACTGTGCTCCACTGTACTCTTCCCCTACTGTACTACACTGTACTCTACATCTAGTGTTCTCCACTGTACTCTACTGTACTCCACCTCTACTGTGCTCCGCTGTACTCCACTGTACTCTACCTCTACTGTACTCCACTGTACGCTACCTCTACTGTGCTCCACAGTACTCTACCTCTACTGTACTACACTCTACTCTACATCTAGTGTTCTCCACTGTACTCTACTGTACTCCACCTCTACTGTGCTCCGCTGTACTCCACTGTACTCTACCTCTACTGTTCTCCACTGTATTCTACCTCTACTGTACTCCACTGTACTCTACCTCTACTGTACTCTACTGTACTCCACCTCTACTGTGCTCCACTGTACTCCACTGTACTCTACCTCTACTGTGCTCCACTGTACTCTACCTCTACTGTACTCCACTGTACTCTACCTCTAGTGTGCTCCACTGTTCTCTACCTCTACTGTACTCTACTGTACTCCACCTCTACTGTGCTCCACTGTACTCCACTGTACTCTACCTCTACTGTGCTCCACTGTACTCTACCTCTACTGTACTCCACTGTACTCTACCTCTACTGTACTCTACTGTACTCCGCCTCTAATGTGCTGCACTGTACTCCACTGTACTCTACCTCTACTGTACTCCACTGTACTCTACCTCTACTGTACTCCACTGTACTCTACCTCTACTGTGCTCTACTGTACTCTACTGTTCTCTACCTCTACTGTACTCTACTGTACTCCACCTCTACTGTGCTCTGCTGTACTCCACTGTACTCTACCTCTACTGTGCTCCACTGTACTCTACCTCTACTGTACTCCACTCTACTCTACCTCTACTGTGCTCCACTGTACTCTATCTCTACTCTACTCTACTGTACTCCACCTCTACTGTGCGCCGCTGTACTCCACTGTACTCTACCCCTACTGTGCTCCACTGTACTCTACCTCTACTGTACTCCACGGTACGCTACCTCTACTGTGCTCCACTGTACTCTACCTCTACTGTACTCCACTGTACGCTACCTCTACTGTGCTCCACTGTACTCTACCTCTACTGTACTCCACTCTACTCTACCTCTACTGTGCTCCACTGTACTCTACCTCTACTGTACTCCACTGTACTCTACCTCTACTGTGCTCCACTGTACTCTATCTCTACTGTACTGCACTGTACTCTACCTCTACTGTACTCTACTGTTCTCTACCTCTACTGTACTCTACTGTACTCCACCTCTACTGTACTCTGCTGTGCTCCACTGTACTCTACCTCTACTGTGCTCCACTGTACTCTACCTCTACTGTACTCCACTCTACTCTACCTCTACTGTGCTCCACTGTACTCTATCTCTACTGTACTCTACTGTACTCCACCTCTACTGTGCGCCGCTGTACTCCACTGTACTCTACCTCTACTGTGCTCCACTGTACTCTACCTCTACTGTACTCCACGGTACGCTACCTCTACTGTGCTCCACTGTACTCTACCTCTACTGTACTCCACTGTACGCTACCTCTACTGTGCTCCACTGTACTCTACCTCTACTGTACTCCACTCTACTCTACCTCTACTGTGCTCCACTGTACTCTACCTCTACTGTACTCCACTGTACTCTACCTCTACTGTGCTCCACTGTACTCTATCTCTACTGTACTGCACTGTACTCTACCTCTACTGTACTCTACTGTTCTCTACCTCTACTGTACTCTACTGTACTCCACCTCTACTGTACTCCACTGTACTCCACTGTACTCTACCTCTACTGTGCTCCACTGTACTCTACCTCTACTGTACTCCACTGTACTCTACCTCTGCTGTGCTCCACTGTACTCTACCTCTACTGTACTCCACTGTACTCTACCTCTACTGTACTCTACTGTACTCCACCTCTAATGTGCTCCACTGTATTCCACTGTACTCTACCTCTACAGTACTCCACTGTACTCTACCTCTACTGTACTCCACTGTACTCTACCTCTTCTGTGCTCCACTGTACTCTACCTCTACTGTACTCCACTGTACTCTACCTCTACTGTACTCTACTGTACTCCACCTCTAATGTGCTGCACTGTACTCCACTGTACTCTACCTCTACTGTACTCCACTGTACTCTACCTCTACTGTACTCCACTGTAATCTACCTCTACTGTGCTCCACTGTACTCCACTGTACGCTACCTCTACTGTGCTCCACTGTACTCTACCTCTACTGTACTCCACTCTACTCTACCTCTACTGTGCTCCGCTGTACTCCACTGTACTCTACCTCTACTGTGCTCCACTGTACTCTACCTCTACTGTACTCCACTGTACTCTACCTCTACAGTGCTCCACTGTACTATACCTCTACTGTACTCCAATGTACGCTACCTCTACTGTGCTCCACTGTACTCTACCTCTACTGTACTCCACTCCACTCTACTCTACCTCTACTCTGCTCCACTGTACTCTATCTTGACTGTACTCTACTGTACTCCACCTCTACTGTGCTCCGCTGTACTCCACTGTACTCTACTTCTACTGTGCTCCACTGTACTCTACCTCTACTGTACTCCACTCTACTCTACCTCTACTCTGCTCCACTGTACTCTATCTCTACTATACTCTACTGTACTCCACCTTTACTGTGCTCCGCTGTACTCCACTGTACTCTACCTCTACTGTGCTCCACTGTACTCTACCTCTACTGTACTCCACGGTACGCTACCTCTACTGTGCTCCACTGTACTCTACCTCTACTGTACTCCACTGTACTCTACCTCTACAGTGCTCCACTGTACTATACCTCTACTGTACTCCAATGTACGCTACCTCTACTGTGCTCCACTGTACTCTACCTCTACTGTACCCCACTCCACTCTACTCTACCTCTACTGTGCTCCACTGTACTCTATCTTGACTGTACTCTACTGTACTCCACCTCTACTGTGCTCCGCTGTACTCCACTGTACTCTACCTCTACTGTGCTCCACTGTACTCTACCTCTACTGTACTCCACTCTACTCTTTCTCTACTGTGCTCCACTGTACTCTATCTCTACTGTCCTCTACTGTACTCCACCTCTACTGTGCTCCGCTGTACTCCACTGTACTCTACCTCTACTGTGCTCCACTGTACTCTACCTCTACTGTGCTCCACAGTACTCTACCTCTACTGTACTACACTCTACTCTACATCTAGTGTTCTCCACTGTACTCTACTGTACTCCACCTCTACTGTGCTCCGCTGTACTCCACTGTACTCTACCTCTACTGTGCTCCACTGTATTCTACCTCTACTGTACTCCACTGTACTCTACCTCTTCTGTACTCTACTGTACTCCACCTCTACTGTGCTCCACTGTACTCCACTGTACTCTACCTCTACTGTGCTCCACTGTACTCTACCTCTACTGTACTCCACTGTACTCTACCTCCAGTGTGCTCCACTGTTCTCTACCTCTACTGTACTCTACTGTACTCCACCTCTACTGTGCTCCACTGTACTCCACTGTACTCTACCTCTACTGTGCTCCACTGTACTCTACCTCTACTGTACTCCACTGTACTCTACCTCTACTGTGCTCCACTGTACTCTACCTCTACTGTACTCCACTGTACTCTACCTCTACTGTGCTCCCCTGTACTCAACCTCTACTGTACTCCACTCTACACTACCTCTACTGTGCTCCACTGTACTCTATCTCTACTGTACTCTACTGTACTCCACCTCTACTGTGCTCCGCTGTACTCCACTGTACTCTACCTGTACTGTGCTCCACTGTACTCTACCTCTTCTGTACTCCACTGTACTCTACCTCTACTGTGCTCCACTGTACTCTACCTCTACTGTACTCCACGGTACGCTAGATCTACTGTGCTCCACTGTACTCTACCTCTACTGTACTCAACTGTACGCTACCTCTACTGTGCTCCACTGTAATCTACCTCTACTGTACTCCACTCTACTCTACCTCTACTGTGCTCCACTGTACTCTACCTCTATTGTACTCTACTGTACTCCACCTCTACTGTGCTCCACTGTACTCCACTGTTCTCTACCTCTACTGTGCTCCACTGTACTCTACCTCTACTGTACTCCACTGTACGCTACCTCTACTGTACTCCACTGTTCTCTACCTCTACTGTACTCTACTGTACTCCACCTCTACTGTGCTCCACTCTACTCTACCTCTACTGTACTCCACTCTACTCTATCTCTACTGTGCTCCATTGTACTCCACTGTACTCTACCTCTACTGTACTCTACTGTACTCCACCTCTACTGTGCTCCACTGTACTCCACTGTACTCTACCTCTACTGTGCTCCACTCTACTCTACCTCTACTGTACTCCACTCTACTCTATCTCTACTGTCCTTCACTGTACTCTACTGTACTCTACCTCTACTGTGCTCCACTGTACTCCACTGTACTCTATCTCTACTGTGATCCACTGTACTCTACCTCTGCTGTGCTCCACTGAACTCTACCTCTACTGTGCTCCACTGTACTCTACCTCTACTCTACTCCACTGTACTCTACCTCTACTGTACTCTACTGTACTCCACCTCTACTGTGCTCCACTGTACTCCACTGTACTCTACCTCTACTGTACTCCACTGTACTCTACCTCTACTGTGCTCCACTGTACTCTACCTCTGCTGTACTCCACTGTACTCTACCTCTACTGTACTCCACTGTACTCTACCTCTACTGTACTCTACTGTACTCCACCTCTAATGTGCTGCACTGTACTCCACTGTACTCTACCTCTACTGTACTCTACTGTACTCCACCTCTAATGTGCTGCACTGTACTCCACTGTACTCTACCTCTACTGTACTCCACTGTACTCTACCTCTACTGTACTCCATTGTAATCTACCTCTACTGTGCTCCACTGTACTCCACTGTACTCTACCTCTACTGTGCTCCACTGTACTCTACCTTTACTGTACTCCACTCTACTCTACCTCTACTGTGCTCCGCTGTACTCCACTGTACTCTACCTCTACTGTGCTCCACTGTACTCTACCTCTACTGTACTCCACTGTACTCTACCTCTACAGTGCTCCACTGTACTATACCTCTACTGTACTCCAATGTACGCTACCTCTACTGTGCTCCACTGTACTCTACCTCTACTGTACTCCACTCCACTCTACTCTACCTCTACTCTGCTCCACTGTACTCTATCTTGACTGTACTCTACTGTACTCCACCTCTACTGTGCTCCGCTGTACTCCACTGTACTCTACCTCTACTGTGCTCCACTGTACTCTACCTCTACTGTACTCCACTCTACTCTACCTCTACTGTGCTCCACTGTACTCTATCTCTACTATACTCTACTGTACTCCACCTCTACTGTGCTCCGCTGTACTCCACTGTACTCTACCTCTACTGTGCTCCACTGTACTCTACCTCTACTGTACTCCACGGTACGCTACCTCTACTGTGCTCCACTGTACTCTACCTCTACTGTACTCCACTGTACGCTACCTCTACTGTGCTCCACTGTACTCTACCTCTACTGTACTCCACTCTACTCTACCTCTACTGTGCTCCACTGTACTCTACCTCTACTGTACTCCACTGTACTCTACCTCTACTGTGCTCCACTGTACTCTATCTCTACTGTACTGCACTGTACTCTACCTCTACTGTACTCTACTGTTCTCTACCTCTACTGTACTCTACTGTACTCCACCTCTACTGTACTCCACTGTACTCCACTGTACTCTACCTCTACTGTACTCCACAGTACTCTACCTCTACTGTACTCCACTGTACTCTACCTCTACTGTGCTCCACTGTACTCTACCTCTACTGTACTCCACTGTACTCTACCTCTGCTGTGCTCCACTGTACTCTACCTCTACTGTACTCCACTGTACTCTACCTCTACTGTACTCTACTGTACTCCACCTCTAATGTGCTCCACTGTATTCCACTGTACTCTACCTCTACTGTACTCCACTGTACTCTACCTCTACTGTACTCCACTGTACTCTACCTCTTCTGTGCTCCACTGTACTCCACTGTACGCTACCTCTACTGTGCTCCACACTACTCTACCTCTACTGTACTCCACTCTATTCTACCTCTACTGTGCTCCGCTGTACTCCACTGTACTCTACGTCTACTGTGCTCCACTGTACTCTTCCCCTACTGTACTACACTGTACTCTACATCTAGTGTTCTCCACTGTACTCTACTGTACTCCACCTCTACTGTGCTCCGCTGTACTCCACTGTACTCTACCTCTACTGTACTCCACTGTACGCTACCTCTACTGTGCTCCACAGTACTCTACCTCTACTGTACTACACTCTACTCTACATCTAGTGTTCTCCACTGTACTCTACTGTACTCCACCTCTACTGTGCTCCGCTGTACTCCACTGTACTCTACCTCTACTGTTCTCCACTGTATTCTACCTCTACTGTACTCCACTGTACTCTACCTCTACTGTACTCTACTGTACTCCACCTCTACTGTGCTCCACTGTACTCCACTGTACTCTACCTCTACTGTGCTCCACTGTACTCTACCTCTACTGTACTCCACTGTACTCTACCTCTAGTGTGCTCCACTGTTCTCTACCTCTACTGTACTCTACTGTACTCCACCTCTACTGTGCTCCACTGTACTCCACTGTACTCTACCTCTACTGTGCTCCACTGTACTCTACCTCTACTGTACTCCACTGTACTCTACCTCTACTGTACTCTACTGTACTCCGCCTCTAATGTGCTGCACTGTACTCCACTGTACTCTACCTCTACTGTACTCCACTGTACTCTACCTCTACTGTACTCCACTGTACTCTACCTCTACTGTGCTCTACTGTACTCTACTGTTCTCTACCTCTACTGTACTCTACTGTACTCCACCTCTACTGTGCTCTGCTGTACTCCACTGTACTCTACCTCTACTGTGCTCCACTGTACTCTACCTCTACTGTACTCCACTCTACTCTACCTCTACTGTGCTCCACTGTACTCTATCTCTACTCTACTCTACTGTACTCCACCTCTACTGTGCGCCGCTGTACTCCACTGTACTCTACCCCTACTGTGCTCCACTGTACTCTACCTCTACTGTACTCCACGGTACGCTACCTCTACTGTGCTCCACTGTACTCTACCTCTACTGTACTCCACTGTACGCTACCTCTACTGTGCTCCACTGTACTCTACCTCTACTGTACTCCACTCTACTCTACCTCTACTGTGCTCCACTGTACTCTACCTCTACTGTACTCCACTGTACTCTACCTCTACTGTGCTCCACTGTACTCTATCTCTACTGTACTGCACTGTACTCTACCTCTACTGTACTCTACTGTTCTCTACCTCTACTGTACTCTACTGTACTCCACCTCTACTGTACTCTGCTGTGCTCCACTGTACTCTACCTCTACTGTGCTCCACTGTACTCTACCTCTACTGTACTCCACTCTACTCTACCTCTACTGTGCTCCACTGTACTCTATCTCTACTGTACTCTACTGTACTCCACCTCTACTGTGCGCCGCTGTACTCCACTGTACTCTACCTCTACTGTGCTCCACTGTACTCTACCTCTACTGTACTCCACGGTACGCTACCTCTACTGTGCTCCACTGTACTCTACCTCTACTGTACTCCACTGTACGCTACCTCTACTGTGCTCCACTGTACTCTACCTCTACTGTACTCCACTCTACTCTACCTCTACTGTGCTCCACTGTACTCTACCTCTACTGTACTCCACTGTACTCTACCTCTACTGTGCTCCACTGTACTCTATCTCTACTGTACTGCACTGTACTCTACCTCTACTGTACTCTACTGTTCTCTACCTCTACTGTACTCTACTGTACTCCACCTCTACTGTACTCCACTGTACTCCACTGTACTCTACCTCTACTGTGCTCCACTGTACTCTACCTCTACTGTACTCCACTGTACTCTACCTCTGCTGTGCTCCACTGTACTCTACCTCTACTGTACTCCACTGTACTCTACCTCTACTGTACTCTACTGTACTCCACCTCTAATGTGCTCCACTGTATTCCACTGTACTCTACCTCTACAGTACTCCACTGTACTCTACCTCTACTGTACTCCACTGTACTCTACCTCTTCTGTGCTCCACTGTACTCTACCTCTACTGTACTCCACTGTACTCTACCTCTACTGTACTCTACTGTACTCCACCTCTAATGTGCTGCACTGTACTCCACTGTACTCTACCTCTACTGTACTCCACTGTACTCTACCTCTACTGTACTCCACTGTAATCTACCTCTACTGTGCTCCACTGTACTCCACTGTACGCTACCTCTACTGTGCTCCACTGTACTCTACCTCTACTGTACTCCACTCTACTCTACCTCTACTGTGCTCCGCTGTACTCCACTGTACTCTACCTCTACTGTGCTCCACTGTACTCTACCTCTACTGTACTCCACTGTACTCTACCTCTACAGTGCTCCACTGTACTATACCTCTACTGTACTCCAATGTACGCTACCTCTACTGTGCTCCACTGTACTCTACCTCTACTGTACTCCACTCCACTCTACTCTACCTCTACTCTGCTCCACTGTACTCTATCTTGACTGTACTCTACTGTACTCCACCTCTACTGTGCTCCGCTGTACTCCACTGTACTCTACTTCTACTGTGCTCCACTGTACTCTACCTCTACTGTACTCCACTCTACTCTACCTCTACTCTGCTCCACTGTACTCTATCTCTACTATACTCTACTGTACTCCACCTTTACTGTGCTCCGCTGTACTCCACTGTACTCTACCTCTACTGTGCTCCACTGTACTCTACCTCTACTGTACTCCACGGTACGCTACCTCTACTGTGCTCCACTGTACTCTACCTCTACTGTACTCCACTGTACGCTACCTCTACTGTGCTCCACTGTACTCTACCTCTACTGTACTCCACTCTACTCTACCTCTACTGTGCTCCACTGTACTCTACCTCTACTGTACTCCACTGTACTCTACCTCTACTGTGCTCCACTGTACTCTATCTCTACTGTACTGCACTGTACTCTACCTCTACTGTACTCTACTGTTCTCTACCTCTACTGTACTCTACTGTACTCCACCTCTACTGTACTCCACTGTACTCCACTGTACTCTACCTCTACTGTACTCCACAGTACTCTACCTCTACTGTACTCCACTGTACTCTACCTCTACTGTGCTCCACTGTACTCTACCTCTACTGTACTCCACTGTACTCTACCTCTGCTGTGCTCCACTGTACTCTACCTCTACTGTACTCCACTGTACTCTACCTCTACTGTACTCTACTGTACTCCACCTCTAATGTGCTCCACTGTATTCCACTGTACTCTACCTCTACTGTACTCCAATGTACTCTACCTCTACTGTACTCCACTGTACTCTACCTCTTCTGTGCTCCACTGTACTCCACTGTACGCTACCTCTACTGTGCTCCACACTACTCTACCTCTACTGTACTCCACTCTATTCTACCTCTACTGTGCTCCGCTGTACTCCACTGTACTCTACGTCTACTGTGCTCCACTGTACTCTTCCTCTACTGTACTACACTGTACTCTACATCTAGTGTTCTCCACTGTACTCTACTGTACTCCACCTCTACTGTGCTCCGCTGTACTCCACTGTACTCTACCTCTACTGTACTCCACTGTACGCTACCTCTACTGTGCTCCACAGTACTCTACCTCTACTGTACTACACTCTACATCTAGTGTTCTCCACTGTACTCTACTGTACTCCACCTCTACTGTGCTCCGCTGTACTCCACTGTACTCTACCTCTACTGTTCTCCACTGTATTCTACCTCTACTGTACTCCACTGTACTCTACCTCTACTGTACTCTACTGTACTCCACCTCTACTGTGCTCCACTGTACTCCACTGTACTCTACTTCTACTGTGCTCCACTGTACTCTACCTCTACTGTACTCCACTGTACTCTACCTCTAGTGTGCTCCACTGTTCTCTACCTCTACTGTACTCTACTGTACTCCACCTCTACTTTGCTCCACTGTACTCCACTGTACTCTACCTCTACTGTGCTCCACTGTACTCTACCTCTACTGTACTCCACTGTACTCTACCTCTACTGTACTCTACTGTACTCCGCCTCTAATGTGCTGCACTGTACTCCACTGTACTCTACCTCTACTGTACTCCACTGTACTCTACCTCTACTGTACTCCACTGTACTCTACCTCTACTGTGCTCCACTGTACTCCACTGTACGCTACCTCTACTGTGCTCCACTGTACTCTACCTCTACTGTACTCCACTCTACTCTACCTCTACTGTGCTCCGCTGTACTCCACTGTACTCTACCTCTACTGTGCTCCACTTTACTCTACCTCTACTGTACTCCACTGTACTCTACCTCTACAGTGCTCCACTGTACTATACCTCTACTGTACTCCAATGTACGCTACCTCTACTGTGCTCAACTGTACTCTACCTCTACTGTACTCCACTCCACTCTACTCTACCTCTACTGTGCTCCACTGTACTCTACCTCTACTGTACTCCACTGTACTCTACCTCTACTGTGCTCCACTGTACTCTATCTCTACTGTACTGCACTGTACTCTACCTCTACTGTACTCTACTATTCTCTACCTCTACTGTACTCTACTGTACTCCACCTCTACTGTACTCCACTGTACTCCACTGTACTCTACCTCTACTGTGCTCCACTGTACTCTACCTCTACTGTACTCCACTGTACTCTACCTCTGCTGTGCTCCACTGTACTCTACCTCTACTGTACTCCATTGTACTCTACCTCTACTGTACTCTACTGTACTCCACCTCTAATGTGCTCCACTGTATTCCACTGTACTCTACCTCTACAGTACTCCACTGTACTCTACCTCTACTGTACTCCACTGTACTCTACCTCTTCTGTGCTCCACTGTACTCCACTGTACGCTACCTCTACTGTGCTCCACACTACTCTACCTCTACTGTACTCCACTCTACCTCTACTGTACTCTACTGTACTCCACCTCTACTGTACTCCACTGTACTCCACTGTACTCTACCTCTACTGTGCTCCACTGTACTCTACCTCTACTGTACTCCACTGTACTCTACCTCTACTGTGCTCCACTGTACTCTACCTCTACTGTACTCCACTGTACTCTACCTCTGCTGTGCTCCACTGTACTCTACCTCTACTGTACTCCACTGTACTCTACCTCTACTGTGCTCCGCTGTACTCCACTGTACTCTACCTCTACTGTGCTCCGCTGTACTCTACCTCTACTGTACTCCACTGTACTCTACCTCTACTGTAATCCACTGTACTCTACCTCTGCTGTACTCCACTGTACTCTACCTCTACTGTACTCCACTGTACTCTACCTCTACTGTACTCTACTGTACTCCACCTCTAATGTGCTCCACTGTACTCCACTGTACTCTACCTCTACTGTACTCCACTGTACTCTACCTCTACTGTACTCCACCAAACTCTACCTCTATTGTCCTTCACTGTACTCCACTGTACTCTATCTCTACTGTGATCCACTGTACTCTACCTCTGCTGTGCTCCACTGTACTCTACCTCTACTGTGCTCCACTGTACTCTACCTCTACTCTACTCCACTGTACTCTACCTCTACTGTACTCTACTGTTCTCTACCTCTACTGTACTCTACTGTACTCCACCTCTACTGTGCTCCACTGTACTCCACCGTACTCTACCTCTACTGTGCTCCACTGTACTCTACCTCTACTGTACTCCACTGTACTCTACCTCTACTGTGCTCCACTGTACTCTACCTCTACTGTACTCCACTGTACTCTACCTCTACTGTGCTCCCCTGTACTCCACTCTACACTACCTCTACTGTGCTCCACTGTACTCTATCTCCACTGTACTCCACTGTACTCTACCTCTACTGTGCTCCACTGTACTCTACCTCTACTGTACTCCACTGTACTCTACCTCTACTGTGCTCCACTGTACTCTACCTCTACTGTACCCCACTGTACTCTACCTCTACTGTACTCCACTGTACTCTACCTCTACTGTGCTCCACTGTACTCTACCTCTACTGTACTCCACTGTACTCTGCCTCTACTGTGCTCCACTGTACTCCACTCTACGCTACCTCTACTGTGCTCCACTGTACTCTACCTCTACTGTACTCCACTCTACTCTACCTCTACTGTGGTCCGCTGTACTCCACTGTACTCTACCTCTACTGTGCTCCACTGTACTCTACCTCTACTGTACTCCACTCTACTCTACCTCTACTGTGCTCCACTGTACTCTATCTCTACTGTACTCTACTGTACTCCACCTCTACTGTGCTCCGCTGTACTCCACTGTACTCTATCTCTACTCTGCTCCACTGTACTCTATCTCTGCGGTGCTCCACTGTACTCTACCTCTACTGTGCTCCACTGTACTCTACCTCTACTCTACTCCACTGTACTCTACCTCTACTGTACTCTACTGTTCTCTACCTCTACTGTACTCTACTGTACTCCACCTCTACTGTGCTCCACTGTACTCCACTGTACTCTACCTCTACTGTGCACCACTGTACTCTATCTCTACTGTACTCCACTGTACTCTAACTCTACTGTACTCCACTGTACTCTACCTCTACTGTGCTCCACTGTACTCTACCTCTACTGTACTCCACTGTACTCTACCTCTACTGTACTCCACTCTACTCTACCTCTACTGTGCTCCGCTGTACTCCACTGTACTCTACCTCTACTGTGCTCCGCTGTACTCTACCTCTACTGTACTCCACTGTACTCTACCTCTACTGTGCTCCACTGTACTCTACCTCTGCTGTACTCCACTGTACTCTACCTCTACTGTACTCCACTGTACTCTACCTCTACTGTGCTCCACTGTACTCTACCTCTACTGTACTCCACTGTACTCTACCTCTACTGTGCTCTACTGTACTCTACCTCTACTGTACTCCACTCTACACTACCTCTACTGTGCTCCACTGTACTCTAATTCTACTGTACTCTACTGTACTCCACCTCTACTGTGCTCCGCTGTACTCCACTGTACTCTACCTCTACTGTACTCCACTGTACTCTACCTCTACTGTACTCTACTGTACTCCACCTCTACTGTGCTCCGCTGTACTCCACTGTACTCTATCTCTACTCTGCTCCACTGTACTCTACCACTGCTGTGCTCCACTGTACTCTACCTCTACTGTGCTCCACTGTACTCTACCTCTACTCTACTCCACTGTACTCTACCTCTACTGTACTCTACTGTTCTCTACCTCTACTGTACTCTACTGTACTCCACCTCTACTGTGCTCCACTGTACTCCACTGTACTCTACCTCTACTGTGCACCACTGTACTCTACCTCTACTGTACTCCATTGTACTCTAACTCTACTGTACTCCACTGTACTCTACCTCTACTGTGCTCCACTGTACTCTACCTCTACTGTACTCCACTGTACTCTACTGTTCTCTACCTCTACTGTACTCTACTGTACTCCACCTCTACTGTGCTCCACTGTACTCCACTGTACTCTACCTCTACTGTGCCCCACTGTACTCTACCTCTACTGTACTCCACTGTACTCTAACTCTACTGTACTCCACTGTACTCTACCTCTACTGTGCTCCACTGTACTCTACCTCTACTGTACTCCACTGTACACTACCTCTACTGTACTCCACTCTACTCTACCTCTACTGTGCTCCGCTGTACTCCACTGTACTCTACCTCTACTGTGCTCCGCTGTACTCTACCTCTACTGTACTCCACTGTACTCTACCTCTACTGTACTCCACTCTACTTTACCTCTATTGTGCTCCACTGTTCTCTACCTCTACTTTACTCTACTGTACTCCACCTCTACTGTGTTCCACTGTACTCCACTGTACTCTACCTCTACTGTGCTCCACTGTACTCTACCTCTACTGTACTCCAATGTACTCTACCTCTACTGTACTCTACTGTTCTCTACCTCTACTGTACTCTACTGTACTCCACCTCTACTGTGTTCCACTGTACTCCACCTCTACTGTGTTCCACTGTACTCCACTCTACTCTATCTCTACTGTGCTCCATTGTACTCTATCTCTACTGTACTCCAATGTACTCTACCTCTACTGTACTCTACTGTTCTCTACCTCTCCTGTACTCTACTGTACTCCACCTCTACTGTGCTCCACTGTACTCCACTGTACTCTACCTCTACTGTGCTCCACTGTACTCTACCTCTACTGTACTCCACTGTACTCTACCTCTACTGTGCTCCACTGTACTCTACCTCTACTGTACTCCACTGTACTCTACCTCTACTGTGCTCCACTGTACTCCACTGTACTCTACCTCTATTGTACTCCACTGTACTCTACCTCTACTGTGCTCCACTGTACTCTACCTCTACTGTACTCCACTCTACTCTACCTCTACTGTGGTCCGCTGTACTCCACTGTACTCTACCTCTACTGTGCTCCACTGTACTCTACCTCTACTGTACTCCACTCTACTCTACCTCTACTCTGCTCCACTGTACTCTATCTCTACTGTACTCTACTGTACTCCACCTCTACTGTGCTCCGCTGTACTCCACTGTACTCTATCTCTACTCTGCTCCACTGTACTCTACCACTGCTGTGCTCCACTGTACTCTACCTCTACTGTGCTCCACTGTACTCTACCTCTACTCTACTCCACTGTACTCTACCTCTACTGTACTCTACTGTTCTCTACCTCTACTGTACTCTACTGTACTCCACCTCTACTGTGCTCCACTGTACTCCACTGTACTCTACCTCTACTGTGCACCACTGTACTCTACCTCTACTGTACTCCACTGTACTCTAACTCTACTGTACTCCACTGTACTCTACCTCTACTGTGCTCCACTGTACTCTACCTCTACTGTACTCCACTGTACTCTACCTCTACTGTACTCCACTGTACTCTACCTCTACTGTGCTCCGCTGTACTCCACTGTTTTCTACCTCTACTGTGCTCCACTGTACTCTACCTCTACTGTGCTCCACTGTACTCTACCTCTACTGTGCTCCACTGTACTCTACCTCTACTGTACTCCACTGTACTCTACCTCTACTGTACTCCAACGAACTTTACCTCTACTGTGCTCCACTGTACTCCACTGTACTGTACCTCTACTGTGCTCCACTGTACTCTACCTCTACTGTACGCCACTGTACTCTACCTATACTGTACTCCACTGTACTCTACCTCTAGTGTACTCTCCTGTACTCCACCTCTAATGTGCTCCACTGTACTCCACTGTACTCTACCTCTACTGTACTCCACTGTACTCTACCTCTGCTGTGCTCAACTGTACTCTACCTCTACCGTACTCCAATGTACTCTACCTCTACTGTACTCTACTGTTCTCTACCTCTACTGTACTCTACTGTACTCCACATCTACTGTGTTCCACTGTACTCCACTGTACTCTACCTCTACTGTGCTCCACTGTACTCTACCTCTACTGTACTCCAATGTACTCTACCTCTACTGTACTCTACTGTTCTCTACCTCTACTGTATTCTACTGTACTCCACCTCTACTGTGTTCCACTGTACTCCACCTCTACTGTGTTCCACTGTACTCCACTCTACTCTATCTCTACTGTGCTCCATTGTACTCTATCTCTACTGTACTCCAATGTACTCTACCTCTACTGTACTCTACTGTTCTCTACCTCTACTGTACTCTACTGTACTCCACCTCTACTGTGCTCCACTGTACTCCACTGTACTCTACCGCTACTGTGCTCCACTGTACTCTACCTCTACTGTACTCCACTGTACTCTACCTCTATTGTACTCCACTGTACTCTACCTCTACTGTACTCCACTGTACTCTACCTCTACTGTGCTCCACTTTACTCTACCTCTACTGTACTCCACTGTACTCTACCTCTACTGTGCTCCACTGTACTCCACTGTACGCTACCTCTACTGAGCTCCACTGTACTCTACCTCTACTGTACTCCACTCTACTCTACCTCTACTGTGCTCCGCTGTACTCCACTGTACTTTACCTCTACTGTGCTCCACTGTACTCTACCTCTACTGTACTCCACCTATACTGTACTCCACTGTACTCTACCTCTACTGTGCTCCACTGTTCTCTACCTCTACTGTACTCTACTGTACTCCACCTCTACTGTGTTCCACTGTAATCCACTGTACTCTACCTCTACTGTGCTCCACTGTACTCTACCTCTACTGTACTCCAATGTACTCTACCTCTACTGTACTCTACTGTTCTCTACCTCTACTGTACTCTACTGTACTCCACCTCTACTGTGCTCCACTGTACTCCACTGTACCCTACCTCTACTGTGCTCCACTGTATTCTACCTCTACTGTACTCCACTGTACTCTACCTCTACTGTGCTCCACTGTACTCTACCTCTACTGTACCCCACTGTACTCTACCTCTACTGTACTCCACTGTACTCTACCTCTACTGTGCTCCACTGTACTCTACCTCTACTGTACTCCACTGTACTCTACCTCTACTGTGCTCCACTGTACTCCACTGTACGCTACCTCTACTGTGCTCCACTGTACTCTACCTCTACTGTACTCCACTCTACTCTATCTCTACTGTGGTCCGCTGTACTCCACTGTACTCTACCTCTACTGTGCTCCACTGTACTCTACCTCTACTGTACTCCACTCTACTCTACCTCTACTGTGCTCCACTGTACTCTATCTCTACTGTACTCTACTGTACTCCACCTCTACTGTGCTCCGCTGTACTCCACTGTACTCTATCTCTACTCTGCTCCACTGTACTCTACCACTGCTGTGCTCCACTGTACTCTACCTCTACTGTGCTCCACTGTGCTCTACCTCTACTCTACTCCACTGTACTCTACCTCTACTGTACTCTACTATTCTCTACCTCTACTGTACTCTACTGTACTCCACCTCTACTGTGCTCCACTGTACTCCACTGTACTCTACCTCTACTGTGCACCACTGTACTCTACCTCTACTGTACTCCACTGTACTCTAACTCTACTGTACTCCACTGTACTCTACCTCTACTGTGCTCCACTGTACTCTTCCTCTACTGTACTCCACTGTACTCTACCTCTACTGTACTCCACTGTACTCTACCTCTACTGTGCTCCGCTGTACTCCACTGTTTTCTACCTCTACTGTGCTCCACTGTACTCTACCTCTACTGTGCTCCACTGTACTCTACCTCTACTGTGCTCCACTGTACTCTACCTCTACTGTACTCCACTGTACTCTACCTCTACTGTACTCCAACGAACTTTACCTCTACTGTGCTCCACTGTACTCCACTGTACTGTACCTCTACTGTGCTCCACTGTACTCTACCTCTACTGTACGCCACTGTACTCTACCAATACTGTACTCCACTGTACTCTACCTCTAGTGTACTCTCCTGTACTCCACCTCTAATGTGCTCCACTGTACTCCACTGTACTCTACCTCTACTGTACTCCACTGTACTCTAACTCTGCTGTGCTCAACTGTACTCTACCTCTACTGTACTCCACTGTACTCTACCTCTACTGTACTCCACTCTACTCTACCTCTACTGTACTCCACTGTACTCTACCTCTACTGTACTCTACTGTACTCCACCTCTAATTTGCTCCACTGTATTCCACTGTACTCTACCTCTACTGTACTCCACTGTACTCTACCTCTACTGTACTCCACTGTACTCTACCTCTTCTGTGCTCCACTGTACTCCACTGTACGCTACCTCTACTGTGCTCCACACTACTCTACCTCTACTGTACTCCACTCTATTCTACCTCTACTGTGCTCCGCTGTACTCCACTGTACTCTACGTCTACTGTGCTCCACTGTACTCTACCTCTACTGTACTCCACTGTACTCTACCTCTACTGTAATCCACTGTACACTACCTCTACTGTACTCCACTGTACTCTACCTCTACTGTACTCCACTGTACGCTACCTCTACTGTGCTCCACTGTACTCTACCCCTACTGTACTCCACTCTACTCTACCTCTACTGTGCTCCACTGTACTCTACCTCTACTGTGCTCCACTGTACTCTACCTCTACTGTGCTCAACTGTACTCTACCTCTACTGTACTCCACTGTACTCTACCTATACTGTACTCCACTGTACTCTACCTCTAGTGTACTCTACTGTACTTCACCTCTAATGTGCTCCACTGTACTCCACTGTACTCTACCTCTACTGTACTCCACTGTACTCTACCTCTACTGTACTCCACTGCACTCTACCTCTACTGTGCTCCACTGTACTCCACTGTACGCTACCTCTGCTGTGCTCCACTGTACTCTACCTCTACTGTACTCCACTCTACTCTACCTCTACTGTGCTCCGCTGTACTCCACTTTACTCTACCTCTACTGTGCTCCACTGTACTCTACCTCTACTGTACTCCACTGTACGCTACCTCTACTGTGCTCCGCTGTACTCCACTGTACTCCACCTCTACTGTGCTCCGCTGTACTCCACTGTACTTTACCTCTACTGTGCTCCACTGTACTCTACCTCTACTGTACTCCACCTATACTGTACTCCACTGTACTCTACCTCTACTGTGCTCCACTGTTCTCTACCTCTACTGTACTCTACTGTACTCCACCTCTACTGTGTTCCACTGTAATCCACTGTACTATACCTCTACTGTGCTCCACTGTACTCTACCTCTACTGTACTCCAATGTACTCTACCTCTACTGTACTCTACTGTTCTCTACCTCTACTGTACTCTACTGTACTCCACTCTACTCTACCTCTACTGTGCTCCACTGTACTCTATCTCTACTGTACTCTACTGTACTCCACCTCTACTGTGCTCCGCTGTACTCCACTGTACTATATCTCTACTCTGCTCCACTGTACTCTACCTCTGCTGTGCTCCACTGTACTCTACCTCTACTGTGCTCCACTGTACTCTACCTCTACTCTACTCCACTGTACTCTACCTCTACTGTACTCTACTGTGCTCCACCTCTACTGTGCTCCACTATACTCCACTGTACTCTACCTCTACTGTGCACCACTGTACTCTACCTCAACTCTACTCCACTGTACTCTAACTCTACTGTACTCCACTGTACTCTACCTCTACTGTGCTCCACTGTACTCTACCTCTACTGTACTCCACTGTACTCTACCTCTACTGTACTCCACTCTACTCTACCTCTACTGTGCTCCGCTGTACTCCACTGTACTCTACCTCTACTGTGCTCCGCTGTACTCTACCTCTACTGTACTCCACTGTACTCTACCTCTACTGTGCTCCACTGTACTCTACCTCTGCTGTACTCCACTGTACTCTACCTCTACTGTACTCCACTGTACTCTACCTCTACTGTGCTCCACTGTACTCTACCTCTACTGTACTCCACTGTACTCTACCTCTACTGTGCTCTACTGTACTCTACCTCTACTGTACTCCACTCTACACTACCTCTACTGTGCTCCACTGTACTCTAATTCTACTGTACTCTACTGTACTCCACCTCTACTGTGCTCCGCTGTACTCCACTGTACTCTACCTCTACTGTACTCCACTGTACTCTACCTCTACTGTACTCTACTGTACTCCACCTCTACTGTGCTCCGCTGTACTCCACTGTACTCTATCTCTACTCTGCTCCACTGTACTCTACCACTGCTGTGCTCCACTGTACTCTACCTCTACTGTGCTCCACTGTACTCTACCTCTACTCTACTCCACTGTACTCTACCTCTACTGTACTCTACTGTTCTCTACCTCTACTGTACTCTACTGTACTCCACCTCTACTGTGCTCCACTGTACTCCACTGTACTCTACCTCTACTGTGCACCACTGTACTCTACCTCTACTGTACTCCATTGTACTCTAACTCTACTGTACTCCACTGTACTCTACCTCTACTGTGCTCCACTGTACTCTACCTCTACTGTACTCCACTGTACTCTACTGTTCTCTACCTCTACTGTACTCTACTGTACTCCACCTCTACTGTGCTCCACTGTACTCCACTGTACTCTACCTCTACTGTGCCCCACTGTACTCTACCTCTACTGTACTCCACTGTACTCTAACTCTACTGTACTCCACTGTACTCTACCTCTACTGTGCTCCACTGTACTCTACCTCTACTGTACTCCACTGTACACTACCTCTACTGTACTCCACTCTACTCTACCTCTACTGTGCTCCGCTGTACTCCACTGTACTCTACCTCTACTGTGCTCCGCTGTACTCTACCTCTACTGTACTCCACTGTACTCTACCTCTACTGTACTCCACTCTACTTTACCTCTATTGTGCTCCACTGTTCTCTACCTCTACTTTACTCTACTGTACTCCACCTCTACTGTGTTCCACTGTACTCCACTGTACTCTACCTCTACTGTGCTCCACTGTACTCTACCTCTACTGTACTCCAATGTACTCTACCTCTACTGTACTCTACTGTTCTCTACCTCTACTGTACTCTACTGTACTCCACCTCTACTGTGTTCCACTGTACTCCACCTCTACTGTGTTCCACTGTACTCCACTCTACTCTATCTCTACTGTGCTCCATTGTACTCTATCTCTACTGTACTCCAATGTACTCTACCTCTACTGTACTCTACTGTTCTCTACCTCTCCTGTACTCTACTGTACTCCACCTCTACTGTGCTCCACTGTACTCCACTGTACTCTACCTCTACTGTGCTCCACTGTACTCTACCTCTACTGTACTCCACTGTACTCTACCTCTACTGTGCTCCACTGTACTCTACCTCTACTGTACTCCACTGTACTCTACCTCTACTGTGCTCCACTGTACTCCACTGTACTCTACCTCTATTGTACTCCACTGTACTCTACCTCTACTGTGCTCCACTGTACTCTACCTCTACTGTACTCCACTCTACTCTACCTCTACTGTGGTCCGCTGTACTCCACTGTACTCTACCTCTACTGTGCTCCACTGTACTCTACCTCTACTGTACTCCACTCTACTCTACCTCTACTCTGCTCCACTGTACTCTATCTCTACTGTACTCTACTGTACTCCACCTCTACTGTGCTCCGCTGTACTCCACTGTACTCTATCTCTACTCTGCTCCACTGTACTCTACCACTGCTGTGCTCCACTGTACTCTACCTCTACTGTGCTCCACTGTACTCTACCTCTACTCTACTCCACTGTACTCTACCTCTACTGTACTCTACTGTTCTCTACCTCTACTGTACTCTACTGTACTCCACCTCTACTGTGCTCCACTGTACTCCACTGTACTCTACCTCTACTGTGCACCACTGTACTCTACCTCTACTGTACTCCACTGTACTCTAACTCTACTGTACTCCACTGTACTCTACCTCTACTGTGCTCCACTGTACTCTACCTCTACTGTACTCCACTGTACTCTACCTCTACTGTACTCCACTGTACTCTACCTCTACTGTGCTCCGCTGTACTCCACTGTTTTCTACCTCTACTGTGCTCCACTGTACTCTACCTCTACTGTGCTCCACTGTACTCTACCTCTACTGTGCTCCACTGTACTCTACCTCTACTGTACTCCACTGTACTCTACCTCTACTGTACTCCAACGAACTTTACCTCTACTGTGCTCCACTGTACTCCACTGTACTGTACCTCTACTGTGCTCCACTGTACTCTACCTCTACTGTACGCCACTGTACTCTACCTATACTGTACTCCACTGTACTCTACCTCTAGTGTACTCTCCTGTACTCCACCTCTAATGTGCTCCACTGTACTCCACTGTACTCTACCTCTACTGTACTCCACTGTACTCTACCTCTGCTGTGCTCAACTGTACTCTACCTCTACCGTACTCCAATGTACTCTACCTCTACTGTACTCTACTGTTCTCTACCTCTACTGTACTCTACTGTACTCCACATCTACTGTGTTCCACTGTACTCCACTGTACTCTACCTCTACTGTGCTCCACTGTACTCTACCTCTACTGTACTCCAATGTACTCTACCTCTACTGTACTCTACTGTTCTCTACCTCTACTGTATTCTACTGTACTCCACCTCTACTGTGTTCCACTGTACTCCACCTCTACTGTGTTCCACTGTACTCCACTCTACTCTATCTCTACTGTGCTCCATTGTACTCTATCTCTACTGTACTCCAATGTACTCTACCTCTACTGTACTCTACTGTTCTCTACCTCTACTGTACTCTACTGTACTCCACCTCTACTGTGCTCCACTGTACTCCACTGTACTCTACCGCTACTGTGCTCCACTGTACTCTACCTCTACTGTACTCCACTGTACTCTACCTCTATTGTACTCCACTGTACTCTACCTCTACTGTACTCCACTGTACTCTACCTCTACTGTGCTCCACTTTACTCTACCTCTACTGTACTCCACTGTACTCTACCTCTACTGTGCTCCACTGTACTCCACTGTACGCTACCTCTACTGAGCTCCACTGTACTCTACCTCTACTGTACTCCACTCTACTCTACCTCTACTGTGCTCCGCTGTACTCCACTGTACTTTACCTCTACTGTGCTCCACTGTACTCTACCTCTACTGTACTCCACCTATACTGTACTCCACTGTACTCTACCTCTACTGTGCTCCACTGTTCTCTACCTCTACTGTACTCTACTGTACTCCACCTCTACTGTGTTCCACTGTAATCCACTGTACTCTACCTCTACTGTGCTCCACTGTACTCTACCTCTACTGTACTCCAATGTACTCTACCTCTACTGTACTCTACTGTTCTCTACCTCTACTGTACTCTACTGTACTCCACCTCTACTGTGCTCCACTGTACTCCACTGTACCCTACCTCTACTGTGCTCCACTGTATTCTACCTCTACTGTACTCCACTGTACTCTACCTCTACTGTGCTCCACTGTACTCTACCTCTACTGTACCCCACTGTACTCTACCTCTACTGTACTCCACTGTACTCTACCTCTACTGTGCTCCACTGTACTCTACCTCTACTGTACTCCACTGTACTCTACCTCTACTGTGCTCCACTGTACTCCACTGTACGCTACCTCTACTGTGCTCCACTGTACTCTACCTCTACTGTACTCCACTCTACTCTATCTCTACTGTGGTCCGCTGTACTCCACTGTACTCTACCTCTACTGTGCTCCACTGTACTCTACCTCTACTGTACTCCACTCTACTCTACCTCTACTGTGCTCCACTGTACTCTATCTCTACTGTACTCTACTGTACTCCACCTCTACTGTGCTCCGCTGTACTCCACTGTACTCTATCTCTACTCTGCTCCACTGTACTCTACCACTGCTGTGCTCCACTGTACTCTACCTCTACTGTGCTCCACTGTGCTCTACCTCTACTCTACTCCACTGTACTCTACCTCTACTGTACTCTACTATTCTCTACCTCTACTGTACTCTACTGTACTCCACCTCTACTGTGCTCCACTGTACTCCACTGTACTCTACCTCTACTGTGCACCACTGTACTCTACCTCTACTGTACTCCACTGTACTCTAACTCTACTGTACTCCACTGTACTCTACCTCTACTGTGCTCCACTGTACTCTTCCTCTACTGTACTCCACTGTACTCTACCTCTACTGTACTCCACTGTACTCTACCTCTACTGTGCTCCGCTGTACTCCACTGTTTTCTACCTCTACTGTGCTCCACTGTACTCTACCTCTACTGTGCTCCACTGTACTCTACCTCTACTGTGCTCCACTGTACTCTACCTCTACTGTACTCCACTGTACTCTACCTCTACTGTACTCCAACGAACTTTACCTCTACTGTGCTCCACTGTACTCCACTGTACTGTACCTCTACTGTGCTCCACTGTACTCTACCTCTACTGTACGCCACTGTACTCTACCAATACTGTACTCCACTGTACTCTACCTCTAGTGTACTCTCCTGTACTCCACCTCTAATGTGCTCCACTGTACTCCACTGTACTCTACCTCTACTGTACTCCACTGTACTCTAACTCTGCTGTGCTCAACTGTACTCTACCTCTACTGTACTCCACTGTACTCTACCTCTACTGTACTCCACTCTACTCTACCTCTACTGTACTCCACTGTACTCTACCTCTACTGTACTCTACTGTACTCCACCTCTAATTTGCTCCACTGTATTCCACTGTACTCTACCTCTACTGTACTCCACTGTACTCTACCTCTACTGTACTCCACTGTACTCTACCTCTTCTGTGCTCCACTGTACTCCACTGTACGCTACCTCTACTGTGCTCCACACTACTCTACCTCTACTGTACTCCACTCTATTCTACCTCTACTGTGCTCCGCTGTACTCCACTGTACTCTACGTCTACTGTGCTCCACTGTACTCTACCTCTACTGTACTCCACTGTACTCTACCTCTACTGTAATCCACTGTACACTACCTCTACTGTACTCCACTGTACTCTACCTCTACTGTACTCCACTGTACGCTACCTCTACTGTGCTCCACTGTACTCTACCCCTACTGTACTCCACTCTACTCTACCTCTACTGTGCTCCACTGTACTCTACCTCTACTGTGCTCCACTGTACTCTACCTCTACTGTGCTCAACTGTACTCTACCTCTACTGTACTCCACTGTACTCTACCTATACTGTACTCCACTGTACTCTACCTCTAGTGTACTCTACTGTACTTCACCTCTAATGTGCTCCACTGTACTCCACTGTACTCTACCTCTACTGTACTCCACTGTACTCTACCTCTACTGTACTCCACTGCACTCTACCTCTACTGTGCTCCACTGTACTCCACTGTACGCTACCTCTGCTGTGCTCCACTGTACTCTACCTCTACTGTACTCCACTCTACTCTACCTCTACTGTGCTCCGCTGTACTCCACTTTACTCTACCTCTACTGTGCTCCACTGTACTCTACCTCTACTGTACTCCACTGTACGCTACCTCTACTGTGCTCCGCTGTACTCCACTGTACTCCACCTCTACTGTGCTCCGCTGTACTCCACTGTACTTTACCTCTACTGTGCTCCACTGTACTCTACCTCTACTGTACTCCACCTATACTGTACTCCACTGTACTCTACCTCTACTGTGCTCCACTGTTCTCTACCTCTACTGTACTCTACTGTACTCCACCTCTACTGTGTTCCACTGTAATCCACTGTACTATACCTCTACTGTGCTCCACTGTACTCTACCTCTACTGTACTCCAATGTACTCTACCTCTACTGTACTCTACTGTTCTCTACCTCTACTGTACTCTACTGTACTCCACTCTACTCTACCTCTACTGTGCTCCACTGTACTCTATCTCTACTGTACTCTACTGTACTCCACCTCTACTGTGCTCCGCTGTACTCCACTGTACTATATCTCTACTCTGCTCCACTGTACTCTACCTCTGCTGTGCTCCACTGTACTCTACCTCTACTGTGCTCCACTGTACTCTACCTCTACTCTACTCCACTGTACTCTACCTCTACTGTACTCTACTGTGCTCCACCTCTACTGTGCTCCACTATACTCCACTGTACTCTACCTCTACTGTGCACCACTGTACTCTACCTCAACTCTACTCCACTGTACTCTAACTCTACTGTACTCCACTGTACTCTACCTCTACTGTGCTCCACTGTACTCTACCTCTACTGTACTCCACTGTACTCTACCTCTACTGTATTCCACTGTACTCTACCTCTACTGTGCTCCGCTGTACTCCACTGTTTTCTACCTCTACTATGCTCCACTGTACTCTACCTCTACTGTGATCCACTGTACTCTACCTCTACTGTGCTCCACTGTACTCTACCTCTACTGTACTCCACTGTACTCTACCTCTACTGTACTCCAACGAACTCTACCTCTACTGTGCTCCACTGTACTCCACTGTACTGTACCTCTACTGTGCTCCACTATACTCTACCTCTACTGTACGCCACTGTACTCTACCTATATTGTACTCCACTGTACTCTACCTCTAGTGTACTCTCCTGTACTCCACCTCTAATGTGCTCCACTGCACTCCACTGTACTCTACCTCTACTGTACTCCACTGTACTCTACCTCTACTGTACTCCACTGTACTCTACCTCTACTGTGCTCCACTGTACTCCACTGTACGCTACCTCTAGTGTACTCTCCTCTACTCCACCTCTAATGTGCTCCACTTCACTCCACTGTACTCTACCTCTACTCTACTCCACTGTACTCTAACTCTACTGTACTCCACTGTACTCTACCTCTACTGTGCTCCACTGTACTCTACCTCTACTGTACTCCACTGTACTCTACCTCTACTGTACTCCACTGTACTCTACCTCTACTGTGCTCCGCTGTACTCCACTGTTTTCTACCTCTACTGTGCTCCACTGTACTCTACCTCTACTGTGCTCCACTGTACTCTACCTCTACTGTGCTCCACTGTACTCTACCTCTACTGTACTCCACTGTACTCTACCTCTACTGTACTCCAACGAACTCTACCTCTACTGTGCTCCACTGTACTCCACTGTACTGTACCTCTACTGTGCTCCACTGTACACTACCTCTACTGTACGCCACTGTACTCTACCTATACTGTACTCCACTGTACTCTACCTCTAGTGTACTCTCCTGTACTCCACCTCTAATGTGCTCCACTGTACTCCACTGTACTCTACCTCTACTGTACTCCACTGTACTGTACCTCTACTGTGCTCCACTATACTCTACCTCTACTGTACGCCACTGTACTCTACCTATATTGTACTCCACTGTACTCTACCTCTAGTGTACTCCACTGTACTCTACCTCTACTGTACTCCACTGTACTCTACCTCTACTGTGCTCCACTGTACTCCCCTGTACGCTACCTCTAGTGTACTCTCCTCTACTCCACCTCTAATGTGCTCCACTGCACTCCACTGTACTCTACCTCTACTCTACTCCACTGTACTCTAACTCTACTGTACTCCACTGTACTCTACCTCTACTGTGCTCCACTGTACTCTACCTCTACTGTACTCCACTGTACTCTACCTCTACTGTACTCCACTGTACTCTACCTCTACTGTGCTCCGCTGTACTCCACTGTTTTCTACCTCTACTGTGCTCCACTGTACTCTACCTCTACTGTGCTCCACTGTACTCTACCTCTACTGTGCTCCACTGTACTCTACCTCTACTGTACTCCACTGTACTCTACCTCTACTGTACTCCAACGAACTCTACCTCTACTGTGCTCCACTGTACTCCACTGTACTGTACCTCTACTGTGCTCCACTGTACTCTACCTCTACTGTACGCCACTGTACTCTACCTATACTGTACTCCACTGTACTCTACCTCTAGTGTACTCTCCTGTACTCCACCTCTAATGTGCTCCACTGTACTCTACTGTACTCTACCTCTACTGTACTCCACTGTACTCTACCTCTGCTGTGCTCAACTGTACTCTACCTCTACTGTACTCCACTGTACTCTAACTCTACTGTACTCCACTGTACTCTACCTCTACTGTACTCTACTGTACTCCACCTCTAATGTGCTCCACTGTATTCCACTGTAATCTACCTCTACTGTACTCCACCATACTCTACCTCTACTGTACTCCACTGTACTCTACCTCTTCTGTGCTCCACTGTACTCCACTGTACGCTACCTCTACTGTGCTCCACACTACTCTACCTCCACTGTACTCCACTCTATTCTACCTCTACTGTGCTCCGCTGTACTCCACTGTACTCTACGTCTACTGTGCTCCACTGTACTCTACCTCTACTGTACTCCACTGTACTCTACCTCTACTGTAATCCACTGTACACTACCTCTACTGTACTCCACTGTACTCTACCTCTACTGTACTCCACTGTACGCTACCTCTACTGTGCTCCACTGTACTCTACCTCTACTGTACTCCACTCTACTCTACCTCTACTGTGCTCCACTGTACTCTACCTCTACTGTGCTCCACTGTACTCTACCTCTACTGTACTCCACTGTACTCTACCTCTACTGTGCTCCACTGTACTCTACCTCTATTGTACTCCACTGTACTCTACCTCTACTGTACTCCACTGTACTCTACCTCTACTGTGCTCCACTGTACTCTACCTCTACTGTACTCCACTGTACTCTACCTCTACTGTGCTCCACTGTACTCCACTGTACGCTACCTCTACTCTGCTCCACTGTACTCTACCTCTACTGTACTCCACTCTACTCTACCTCTACTGTGCTCCGCTGTACTCCACTGTACTTTACCTCTACTGTGCTCCACTGTACTCTACCTCTACTGTACTCCACCTATACTGTACTCCACTGTACTCTACCTCTACTGTGCTCCACTGTTCTCTACCTCTACTGTACTCTACTGTACTCCACCTCTACTGTGTTCCACTGTAATCCACTGTACTCTACCTCTACTGTGCTCCACTGTACTCTACCTCTACTGTACTCCAATGTACTCTACCTCTACTGTACTCTACTGTTCTCTACCTCTACTGTACTCTACTGTACTCCACCTCTACTGTGCTCCACTGTACTCCACTGTACCCTACCTCTACTGTGCTCCACTGTATTCTACCTCTACTGTACTCCACTGTACTCTACCTCTACTGTGCTCCACTGTACTCTACCTCTACTGTACCCCACTGTACTCTACCTCTACTGTACTCCACTGTACTCTACCTCTACTGTGCTCCACTGTACTCTACCTCTACTGTACTCCACTGTACTCTACCTCTACTGTGCTCCACTGTACTCCACTGTACGCTACCTCTACTGTGCTCCACTGTACTCTACCTCTACTGTACTCCACTCTACTCTACCTCTACTGTGGTCCGCTGTACTCCACTGTACTCTACCTCTACTGTGCTCCACTGTACTCTACCTCTACTGTACTCCACTCTACTCTACCTCTACTGTGCTCCACTGTACTCTATCTCTACTGTACTCTACTGTACTCCACCTCTACTGTGCTCCGCTGTACTCCACTGTACTCTATCTCTACTCTGCTCCACTGTACTCTACCACTGCTGTGCTCCACTGTACTCTACCTCTACTGTGCTCCACTGTACTCTACCTCTACTCTACTCCACTGTACTCTACCTCTACTGTACTCTACTATTCTCTACCTCTACTGTACTCTACTGTACTCCACCTCTACTGTGCTCCACTGTACTCCACTGTACTCTACCTCTACTGTGCACCACTGTACTCTACCTCTACTGTACTCCACTGTACTCTAACTCTACTGTACTCCACTGTACTCTACCTCTACTGTGCTCCACTGTACTCTACCTCTACTGTACTCCACTGTACTCTACCTCTACTGTACTCCACTGTACTCTACCTCTACTGTGCTCCGCCGTACTCCACTGTTTTCCACCTCTACTGTGCTCCACTGTACTCTACCTCTACTGTGCTCCACTGTACTCTACCTCTACTGTGCTCCACTGTACTCTACCTCTACTGTACTCCACTGTACTCTACCTCTACTGTACTCCAACGAACTTTACCTCTACTGTGCTCCACTGTACTCCACTGTACTGTACCTCTACTGTGCTCCACTGTACTCTACCTCTACTGTACGCCACTGTACTCTACCTATACTGTACTCCACTGTACTCTACCTCTAGTGTACTCTCCTGTACTCCACCTCTAATGTGCTCCACTGTACTCCACTGTACTCTACCTCTACTGTACTCCACTGTACTCTACCTCTGCTGTGCTCAACTGTACTCTACCTCTACTGTACTCCACTGTACTCTACCTCTACTGTACTCCACTGTACTCTACCTCTACTGTACTCCACTGTACTCTACCTCTACTGTACTTTACTGTACTCCACCTCTAATTTGCTCCACTGTATTCCACTGTACTCTACCTCTACTGTACTCCACTGTACTCTACCTCTACTGTACTCCACTGTACTCTACCTCTTCTGTGCTCCACTGTACTCCACTGTACGCTACCTCTACTGTGCTCCACACTACTCTACCTCTACTGTACTCCACTCTATTCTACCTCTACTGTGCTCCGCTGTACTCCACTGTACTCTACGTCTACTGTGCTCCACTGTACTCTACCTCTACTGTACTCCACTGTACTCTACCTCTACTGTAATCCACTGTACACTACCTCTACTGTACTCCACTGTACTCTACCTCTACTGTACTCCACTGTACGCGACCTCTACTGTGCTCCACTGTACTCTACCTCTACTGTACTCCACTCTACTCTACCTCTACTGTGCTCCACTGTACTCTACCTCTACTGTGCTCCACTGTACTCTACCTCTACTGTGCTCAACTGTACTCTACCTCTACTGTACTCCACTGTACTCTACCTATACTGTACTCCACTGTACTCTACCTCTAGTGTACTCTACTGTACTCCACCTGTAATGTGCTCCACTGTACTCCACTGTACTCTACCTCTACTGTACTCCACTGTACTCTACCTCTACTGTACTCCACTGTACTCTACCTCTACTGTGCTCCACTGTACTCCACTGTACGCTACCTCTGCTGTGCTCCACTGTACTCTACCTCTACTGTACTCCACTCTACTCTACCTCTACTGTGCTCCGCTGTACTCCACTTTACTCTACCTCTACTGTGCTCCACTGTACTCTACCTCTACTGTACTCCACTGTACGCTACCTCTACTGTGCTCCGCTGTACTCCACTGTACTCCACCTCTACTGTGCTCCGCTGTACTCTACCTCTACTGTACCCCACTGTACTCTACCTCTACTGTACCCCACTGTACTCTACCTCTACTTTGCTCCACTGTACTCTACCTCTACTGTACTCCACTGTACTCTACCTCTACTGTGCTCCACTGTACTCCACTGTACGCTACCTCTACTGTGATCCACTGTACTCTACCTCTACTGTACTCCACTCTACTCTACCTCTACTGTGGTCCGCTGTACTCCACTGTACTCTACCTCTACTGTGCTCCACTGTACTCTACCTCTACTGTACTCCACTCTACTCTACCTCTACTGTGCTCCACTGTACTCTATCTCTACTGTACTCTACTCTACTCCACCTCTACTGTGCTCCGCTGTACTCCACTGTACTCTATCTCTACTCTGCTCCACTGTACTCTACCACTGCTGTGCTCCACTGTACTCTACCTCTACTGTGCTCCACTGTACTCTACCTCTACTCTACTCCACTGTACTCTACCTCTACTGTGCTCCACTGTACTCCACTGTACGCTACCTCTGCTGTGCTCCACTGTACTCTACCTCTACTGTACTCCAACGAACTCTACCTCTACTGTGCTCCACTGTACTCCACTGTACTGTACCTCTACTGTGCTCCACTGTACACTACCTCTACTGTACGCCACTGTACTCTACCTATACTGTACTCCACTGTACTCTACCTCTAGTGTACTCTCCTGTACTCCACCTCTAATGTGCTCCACTGTACTCCACTGTACTCTACCTCTACTGTACTCCACTGTACTGTACCTCTACTGTGCTCCACTATACTCTACCTCTACTGTACGCCACTGTACTCTACCTATATTGTACTCCACTGTACTCTACCTCTAGTGTACTCCACTGTACTCTACCTCTACTGTACTCCACTGTACTCTACCTCTACTGTGCTCCACTGTACTCCCCTGTACGCTACCTCTAGTGTACTCTCCTCTACTCCACCTCTAATGTGCTCCACTGCACTCCACTGTACTCTACCTCTACTCTACTCCACTGTACTCTAACTCTACTGTACTCCACTGTACTCTACCTCTACTGTGCTCCACTGTACTCTACCTCTACTGTACTCCACTGTACTCTACCTCTACTGTACTCCACTGTACTCTACCTCTACTGTGCTCCGCTGTACTCCACTGTTTTCTACCTCTACTGTGCTCCACTGTACTCTACCTCTACTGTGCTCCACTGTACTCTACCTCTACTGTGCTCCACTGTACTCTACCTCTACTGTACTCCACTGTACTCTACCTCTACTGTACTCCAACGAACTCTACCTCTACTGTGCTCCACTGTACTCCACTGTACTGTACCTCTACTGTGCTCCACTGTACTCTACCTCTACTGTACGCCACTGTACTCTACCTATACTGTACTCCACTGTACTCTACCTCTAGTGTACTCTCCTGTACTCCACCTCTAATGTGCTCCACTGTACTCTACTGTACTCTACCTCTACTGTACTCCACTGTACTCTACCTCTGCTGTGCTCAACTGTACTCTACCTCTACTGTACTCCACTGTACTCTAACTCTACTGTACTCCACTGTACTCTACCTCTACTGTACTCTACTGTACTCCACCTCTAATGTGCTCCACTGTATTCCACTGTAATCTACCTCTACTGTACTCCACCATACTCTACCTCTACTGTACTCCACTGTACTCTACCTCTTCTGTGCTCCACTGTACTCCACTGTACGCTACCTCTACTGTGCTCCACACTACTCTACCTCCACTGTACTCCACTCTATTCTACCTCTACTGTGCTCCGCTGTACTCCACTGTACTCTACGTCTACTGTGCTCCACTGTACTCTACCTCTACTGTACTCCACTGTACTCTACCTCTACTGTAATCCACTGTACACTACCTCTACTGTACTCCACTGTACTCTACCTCTACTGTACTCCACTGTACGCTACCTCTACTGTGCTCCACTGTACTCTACCTCTACTGTACTCCACTCTACTCTACCTCTACTGTGCTCCACTGTACTCTACCTCTACTGTGCTCCACTGTACTCTACCTCTACTGTGCTCCACTGTACTCTACCTCTGCTGTACTCCACTGTACTCTACCTATACTGTACTCCACTGTACTCTACCTCTAGTGTACTCTACTGTACTCCACCTCTAATGTGCTCCACTGTACTCTACCTCTACTCTACTCCACTGTACTCTACCTCTACTGTATTCCACTGTACTCTACCTCTACTGTGCTCCGCTCTACTCCACCTCTACTGTGCTCCACTGTACTCCACTGTACTCTACCTCTACTGTGCTCCACTGTACTCTACCTCTACTGTGCTCCACTGTACTCTACCTCTACTGTACTCCACTGTACTCTACCTCTACTGTACTCCAACGAACTCTACCTCTACTGTGCTCCACTGTACTCCACTGTACTGTACCTCTACTGTGCTCCACTATACTCTACCTCTACTGTACGCCACTGTACTCTACCTATATTGTACTCCACTGTACTCTACCTCTAGTGTACTCCACTGTACTCTACCTCTACTGTACTCCACTGTACTCCCCTGTACGCTACCTCTATTGTACTCTCCTCTACTCCACCTCTAATGTGCTCCACTGCACTCCACTGTACTCTACCTCTACTCTACTCCACTGTACTCTAACTCTACTGTACTCCACTGTACTCTACCTCTACTGTGCTCCACTGTACTCTACCTCTACTGTACTCCACTGTACTCTACCTCTACTGTACTCCACTGTACTCTACCTCTACTGTGCTCCGCTGTACTCCACTGTTTTCTACCTCTACTGTGCTCCACTGTACTCTACCTCTACTGTGCTCCACTGTACTCTACCTCTACTGTGCTCCACTGTACTCTACCTCTACTGTACTCCACTGTACTCTACCTCTACTGTACTCCAACGAACTCTACCTCTACTGTGCTCCACTGTACTCCACTGTACTGTACCTCTACTGTGCTCCACTGTACTCTACCTCTACTGTACGCCACTGTACTCTACCTATACTGTACTCCACTGTACTCTACCTCTAGTGTACTCTCCTGTACTCCACCTCTAATGTGCTCCACTGTACTCCACTGTACTCTACCTCTACTGTGCTCCACTGTACTCTACCTCTGCTGTGCTCAACTGTACTCTACCTCTACTGTACTCCACTGTACTCTAACTCTACTGTACTCCACTGTACTCTACCTCTACTGTACTCTACTGTACTCCACCTCTAATGTGCTCCACTGTATTCCACTGTAATCTACCTCTACTGTACTCCACCGTACTCTACCTCTACTGTACTCCACTGTACTCTACCTCTTCTGTGCTCCACTGTACTCCACTGTACGCTACCTCTACTGTGCTCCACACTACTCTACCTCCACTGTACTCCACTCTATTCTACCTCTACTGTGCTCCGCTGTACTCCACTGTACTCTACGTCTACTGTGCTCCACTGTACTCTACCTCTACTGTACTCCACTGTACTCTACCTCTACTGTAATCCACTGTACACTACCTCTACTGTACTCCACTGTACTCTACCTCTACTGTACTCCACTGTACGCTACCTCTACTGTGCTCCACTGTACTCTACCTCTACTGTACTCCACTCTACTCTACCTCTACTGTGCTCCACTGTACTCTACCTCTACTGTGCTCCACTGTACTCCACTGTACGCTACCTCTACTCTGCTCCACTGTACTCTACCTCTACTGTACTCCACTCTACTCTACCTCTACTGTGCTCCGCTGTACTCCACTGTACTTTACCTCTACTGTGCTCCACTGTACTCTACCTCTACTGTACTCCACCTATACTGTACTCCACTGTACTCTACCTCTACTGTGCTCCACTGTTCTCTACCTCTACTGTACTCTACTGTACTCCACCTCTACTGTGTTCCACTGTAATCCACTGTACTCTACCTCTACTGTGCTCCACTGTACTCTACCTCTACTGTACTCCAATGTACTCTACCTCTACTGTACTCTACTGTTCTCTACCTCTACTGTACTCTACTGTACTCCACCTCTACTGTGCTCCACTGTACTCCACTGTACCCTACCTCTACTGTGCTCCACTGTATTCTACCTCTACTGTACTCCACTGTACTCTACCTCTACTGTGCTCCACTGTACTCTACCTCTACTGTACCCCACTGTACTCTACCTCTACTGTACTCCACTGTACTCTACCTCTACTGTGCTCCACTGTACTCTACCTCTACTGTACTCCACTGTACTCTACCTCTACTGTGCTCCACTGTACTCCACTGTACGCTACCTCTACTGTGCTCCACTGTACTCTACCTCTACTGTACTCCACTCTACTCTACCTCTACTGTGGTCCGCTGTACTCCACTGTACTCTACCTCTACTGTGCTCCACTGTACTCTACCTCTACTGTACTCCACTCTACTCTACCTCTACTGTGCTCCACTGTACTCTATCTCTACTGTACTCTACTGTACTCCACCTCTACTGTGCTCCGCTGTACTCCACTGTACTCTATCTCTACTCTGCTCCACTGTACTCTACCACTGCTGTGCTCCACTGTACTCTACCTCTACTGTGCTCCACTGTACTCTACCTCTACTCTACTCCACTGTACTCTACCTCTACTGTACTCTACTATTCTCTACCTCTACTGTACTCTACTGTACTCCACCTCTACTGTGCTCCACTGTACTCCACTGTACTCTACCTCTACTGTGCACCACTGTACTCTACCTCTACTGTACTCCACTGTACTCTAACTCTACTGTACTCCACTGTACTCTACCTCTACTGTGCTCCACTGTACTCTACCTCTACTGTACTCCACTGTACTCTACCTCTACTGTACTCCACTGTACTCTACCTCTACTGTGCTCCGCCGTACTCCACTGTTTTCCACCTCTACTGTGCTCCACTGTACTCTACCTCTACTGTGCTCCACTGTACTCTACCTCTACTGTGCTCCACTGTACTCTACCTCTACTGTACTCCACTGTACTCTACCTCTACTGTACTCCAACGAACTTTACCTCTACTGTGCTCCACTGTACTCCACTGTACTGTACCTCTACTGTGCTCCACTGTACTCTACCTCTACTGTACGCCACTGTACTCTACCTATACTGTACTCCACTGTACTCTACCTCTAGTGTACTCTCCTGTACTCCACCTCTAATGTGCTCCACTGTACTCCACTGTACTCTACCTCTACTGTACTCCACTGTACTCTACCTCTGCTGTGCTCAACTGTACTCTACCTCTACTGTACTCCACTGTACTCTACCTCTACTGTACTCCACTGTACTCTACCTCTACTGTACTCCACTGTACTCTACCTCTACTGTACTTTACTGTACTCCACCTCTAATTTGCTCCACTGTATTCCACTGTACTCTACCTCTACTGTACTCCACTGTACTCTACCTCTACTGTACTCCACTGTACTCTACCTCTTCTGTGCTCCACTGTACTCCACTGTACGCTACCTCTACTGTGCTCCACACTACTCTACCTCTACTGTACTCCACTCTATTCTACCTCTACTGTGCTCCGCTGTACTCCACTGTACTCTACGTCTACTGTGCTCCACTGTACTCTACCTCTACTGTACTCCACTGTACTCTACCTCTACTGTAATCCACTGTACACTACCTCTACTGTACTCCACTGTACTCTACCTCTACTGTACTCCACTGTACGCGACCTCTACTGTGCTCCACTGTACTCTACCTCTACTGTACTCCACTCTACTCTACCTCTACTGTGCTCCACTGTACTCTACCTCTACTGTGCTCCACTGTACTCTACCTCTACTGTGCTCAACTGTACTCTACCTCTACTGTACTCCACTGTACTCTACCTATACTGTACTCCACTGTACTCTACCTCTAGTGTACTCTACTGTACTCCACCTGTAATGTGCTCCACTGTACTCCACTGTACTCTACCTCTACTGTACTCCACTGTACTCTACCTCTACTGTACTCCACTGTACTCTACCTCTACTGTGCTCCACTGTACTCCACTGTACGCTACCTCTGCTGTGCTCCACTGTACTCTACCTCTACTGTACTCCACTCTACTCTACCTCTACTGTGCTCCGCTGTACTCCACTTTACTCTACCTCTACTGTGCTCCACTGTACTCTACCTCTACTGTACTCCACTGTACGCTACCTCTACTGTGCTCCGCTGTACTCCACTGTACTCCACCTCTACTGTGCTCCGCTGTACTCTACCTCTACTGTACCCCACTGTACTCTACCTCTACTGTACCCCACTGTACTCTACCTCTACTTTGCTCCACTGTACTCTACCTCTACTGTACTCCACTGTACTCTACCTCTACTGTGCTCCACTGTACTCCACTGTACGCTACCTCTACTGTGATCCACTGTACTCTACCTCTACTGTACTCCACTCTACTCTACCTCTACTGTGGTCCGCTGTACTCCACTGTACTCTACCTCTACTGTGCTCCACTGTACTCTACCTCTACTGTACTCCACTCTACTCTACCTCTACTGTGCTCCACTGTACTCTATCTCTACTGTACTCTACTCTACTCCACCTCTACTGTGCTCCGCTGTACTCCACTGTACTCTATCTCTACTCTGCTCCACTGTACTCTACCACTGCTGTGCTCCACTGTACTCTACCTCTACTGTGCTCCACTGTACTCTACCTCTACTCTACTCCACTGTACTCTACCTCTACTGTGCTCCACTGTACTCCACTGTACGCTACCTCTGCTGTGCTCCACTGTACTCTACCTCTACTGTACTCCAACGAACTCTACCTCTACTGTGCTCCACTGTACTCCACTGTACTGTACCTCTACTGTGCTCCACTGTACACTACCTCTACTGTACGCCACTGTACTCTACCTATACTGTACTCCACTGTACTCTACCTCTAGTGTACTCTCCTGTACTCCACCTCTAATGTGCTCCACTGTACTCCACTGTACTCTACCTCTACTGTACTCCACTGTACTGTACCTCTACTGTGCTCCACTATACTCTACCTCTACTGTACGCCACTGTACTCTACCTATATTGTACTCCACTGTACTCTACCTCTAGTGTACTCCACTGTACTCTACCTCTACTGTACTCCACTGTACTCTACCTCTACTGTGCTCCACTGTACTCCCCTGTACGCTACCTCTAGTGTACTCTCCTCTACTCCACCTCTAATGTGCTCCACTGCACTCCACTGTACTCTACCTCTACTCTACTCCACTGTACTCTAACTCTACTGTACTCCACTGTACTCTACCTCTACTGTGCTCCACTGTACTCTACCTCTACTGTACTCCACTGTACTCTACCTCTACTGTACTCCACTGTACTCTACCTCTACTGTGCTCCGCTGTACTCCACTGTTTTCTACCTCTACTGTGCTCCACTGTACTCTACCTCTACTGTGCTCCACTGTACTCTACCTCTACTGTGCTCCACTGTACTCTACCTCTACTGTACTCCACTGTACTCTACCTCTACTGTACTCCAACGAACTCTACCTCTACTGTGCTCCACTGTACTCCACTGTACTGTACCTCTACTGTGCTCCACTGTACTCTACCTCTACTGTACGCCACTGTACTCTACCTATACTGTACTCCACTGTACTCTACCTCTAGTGTACTCTCCTGTACTCCACCTCTAATGTGCTCCACTGTACTCTACTGTACTCTACCTCTACTGTACTCCACTGTACTCTACCTCTGCTGTGCTCAACTGTACTCTACCTCTACTGTACTCCACTGTACTCTAACTCTACTGTACTCCACTGTACTCTACCTCTACTGTACTCTACTGTACTCCACCTCTAATGTGCTCCACTGTATTCCACTGTAATCTACCTCTACTGTACTCCACCATACTCTACCTCTACTGTACTCCACTGTACTCTACCTCTTCTGTGCTCCACTGTACTCCACTGTACGCTACCTCTACTGTGCTCCACACTACTCTACCTCCACTGTACTCCACTCTATTCTACCTCTACTGTGCTCCGCTGTACTCCACTGTACTCTACGTCTACTGTGCTCCACTGTACTCTACCTCTACTGTACTCCACTGTACTCTACCTCTACTGTAATCCACTGTACACTACCTCTACTGTACTCCACTGTACTCTACCTCTACTGTACTCCACTGTACGCTACCTCTACTGTGCTCCACTGTACTCTACCTCTACTGTACTCCACTCTACTCTACCTCTACTGTGCTCCACTGTACTCTACCTCTACTGTGCTCCACTGTACTCTACCTCTACTGTGCTCCACTGTACTCTACCTCTGCTGTACTCCACTGTACTCTACCTATACTGTACTCCACTGTACTCTACCTCTAGTGTACTCTACTGTACTCCACCTCTAATGTGCTCCACTGTACTCTACCTCTACTCTACTCCACTGTACTCTACCTCTACTGTATTCCACTGTACTCTACCTCTACTGTGCTCCGCTCTACTCCACCTCTACTGTGCTCCACTGTACTCCACTGTACTCTACCTCTACTGTGCTCCACTGTACTCTACCTCTACTGTGCTCCACTGTACTCTACCTCTACTGTACTCCACTGTACTCTACCTCTACTGTACTCCAACGAACTCTACCTCTACTGTGCTCCACTGTACTCCACTGTACTGTACCTCTACTGTGCTCCACTATACTCTACCTCTACTGTACGCCACTGTACTCTACCTATATTGTACTCCACTGTACTCTACCTCTAGTGTACTCCACTGTACTCTACCTCTACTGTACTCCACTGTACTCCCCTGTACGCTACCTCTATTGTACTCTCCTCTACTCCACCTCTAATGTGCTCCACTGCACTCCACTGTACTCTACCTCTACTCTACTCCACTGTACTCTAACTCTACTGTACTCCACTGTACTCTACCTCTACTGTGCTCCACTGTACTCTACCTCTACTGTACTCCACTGTACTCTACCTCTACTGTACTCCACTGTACTCTACCTCTACTGTGCTCCGCTGTACTCCACTGTTTTCTACCTCTACTGTGCTCCACTGTACTCTACCTCTACTGTGCTCCACTGTACTCTACCTCTACTGTGCTCCACTGTACTCTACCTCTACTGTACTCCACTGTACTCTACCTCTACTGTACTCCAACGAACTCTACCTCTACTGTGCTCCACTGTACTCCACTGTACTGTACCTCTACTGTGCTCCACTGTACTCTACCTCTACTGTACGCCACTGTACTCTACCTATACTGTACTCCACTGTACTCTACCTCTAGTGTACTCTCCTGTACTCCACCTCTAATGTGCTCCACTGTACTCCACTGTACTCTACCTCTACTGTGCTCCACTGTACTCTACCTCTGCTGTGCTCAACTGTACTCTACCTCTACTGTACTCCACTGTACTCTAACTCTACTGTACTCCACTGTACTCTACCTCTACTGTACTCTACTGTACTCCACCTCTAATGTGCTCCACTGTATTCCACTGTAATCTACCTCTACTGTACTCCACCGTACTCTACCTCTACTGTACTCCACTGTACTCTACCTCTTCTGTGCTCCACTGTACTCCACTGTACGCTACCTCTACTGTGCTCCACACTACTCTACCTCCACTGTACTCCACTCTATTCTACCTCTACTGTGCTCCGCTGTACTCCACTGTACTCTACGTCTACTGTGCTCCACTGTACTCTACCTCTACTGTACTCCACTGTACTCTACCTCTACTGTAATCCACTGTACACTACCTCTACTGTACTCCACTGTACTCTACCTCTACTGTACTCCACTGTACGCTACCTCTACTGTGCTCCACTGTACTCTACCTCTACTGTACTCCACTCTACTCTACCTCTACTGTGCTCCACTGTACTCTACCTCTACTGTGCTCCACTGTACTCCACTGTACGCTACCTCTACTCTGCTCCACTGTACTCTACCTCTACTGTACTCCACTCTACTCTACCTCTACTGTGCTCCGCTGTACTCCACTGTACTTTACCTCTACTGTGCTCCACTGTACTCTACCTCTACTGTACTCCACCTATACTGTACTCCACTGTACTCTACCTCTACTGTGCTCCACTGTTCTCTACCTCTACTGTACTCTACTGTACTCCACCTCTACTGTGTTCCACTGTAATCCACTGTACTCTACCTCTACTGTGCTCCACTGTACTCTACCTCTACTGTACTCCAATGTACTCTACCTCTACTGTACTCTACTGTTCTCTACCTCTACTGTACTCTACTGTACTCCACCTCTACTGTGCTCCACTGTACTCCACTGTACCCTACCTCTACTGTGCTCCACTGTATTCTACCTCTACTGTACTCCACTGTACTCTACCTCTACTGTGCTCCACTGTACTCTACCTCTACTGTACCCCACTGTACTCTACCTCTACTGTACTCCACTGTACTCTACCTCTACTGTGCTCCACTGTACTCTACCTCTACTGTACTCCACTGTACTCTACCTCTACTGTGCTCCACTGTACTCCACTGTACGCTACCTCTACTGTGCTCCACTGTACTCTACCTCTACTGTACTCCACTCTACTCTACCTCTACTGTGGTCCGCTGTACTCCACTGTACTCTACCTCTACTGTGCTCCACTGTACTCTACCTCTACTGTACTCCACTCTACTCTACCTCTACTGTGCTCCACTGTACTCTATCTCTACTGTACTCTACTGTACTCCACCTCTACTGTGCTCCGCTGTACTCCACTGTACTCTATCTCTACTCTGCTCCACTGTACTCTACCACTGCTGTGCTCCACTGTACTCTACCTCTACTGTGCTCCACTGTACTCTACCTCTACTCTACTCCACTGTACTCTACCTCTACTGTACTCTACTATTCTCTACCTCTACTGTACTCTACTGTACTCCACCTCTACTGTGCTCCACTGTACTCCACTGTACTCTACCTCTACTGTGCACCACTGTACTCTACCTCTACTGTACTCCACTGTACTCTAACTCTACTGTACTCCACTGTACTCTACCTCTACTGTGCTCCACTGTACTCTACCTCTACTGTACTCCACTGTACTCTACCTCTACTGTACTCCACTGTACTCTACCTCTACTGTGCTCCGCCGTACTCCACTGTTTTCCACCTCTACTGTGCTCCACTGTACTCTACCTCTACTGTGCTCCACTGTACTCTACCTCTACTGTGCTCCACTGTACTCTACCTCTACTGTACTCCACTGTACTCTACCTCTACTGTACTCCAACGAACTTTACCTCTACTGTGCTCCACTGTACTCCACTGTACTGTACCTCTACTGTGCTCCACTGTACTCTACCTCTACTGTACGCCACTGTACTCTACCTATACTGTACTCCACTGTACTCTACCTCTAGTGTACTCTCCTGTACTCCACCTCTAATGTGCTCCACTGTACTCCACTGTACTCTACCTCTACTGTACTCCACTGTACTCTACCTCTGCTGTGCTCAACTGTACTCTACCTCTACTGTACTCCACTGTACTCTACCTCTACTGTACTCCACTGTACTCTACCTCTACTGTACTCCACTGTACTCTACCTCTACTGTACTTTACTGTACTCCACCTCTAATTTGCTCCACTGTATTCCACTGTACTCTACCTCTACTGTACTCCACTGTACTCTACCTCTACTGTACTCCACTGTACTCTACCTCTTCTGTGCTCCACTGTACTCCACTGTACGCTACCTCTACTGTGCTCCACACTACTCTACCTCTACTGTACTCCACTCTATTCTACCTCTACTGTGCTCCGCTGTACTCCACTGTACTCTACGTCTACTGTGCTCCACTGTACTCTACCTCTACTGTACTCCACTGTACTCTACCTCTACTGTAATCCACTGTACACTACCTCTACTGTACTCCACTGTACTCTACCTCTACTGTACTCCACTGTACGCGACCTCTACTGTGCTCCACTGTACTCTACCTCTACTGTACTCCACTCTACTCTACCTCTACTGTGCTCCACTGTACTCTACCTCTACTGTGCTCCACTGTACTCTACCTCTACTGTGCTCAACTGTACTCTACCTCTACTGTACTCCACTGTACTCTACCTATACTGTACTCCACTGTACTCTACCTCTAGTGTACTCTACTGTACTCCACCTGTAATGTGCTCCACTGTACTCCACTGTACTCTACCTCTACTGTACTCCACTGTACTCTACCTCTACTGTACTCCACTGTACTCTACCTCTACTGTGCTCCACTGTACTCCACTGTACGCTACCTCTGCTGTGCTCCACTGTACTCTACCTCTACTGTACTCCACTCTACTCTACCTCTACTGTGCTCCGCTGTACTCCACTTTACTCTACCTCTACTGTGCTCCACTGTACTCTACCTCTACTGTACTCCACTGTACGCTACCTCTACTGTGCTCCGCTGTACTCCACTGTACTCCACCTCTACTGTGCTCCGCTGTACTCTACCTCTACTGTACCCCACTGTACTCTACCTCTACTGTACCCCACTGTACTCTACCTCTACTTTGCTCCACTGTACTCTACCTCTACTGTACTCCACTGTACTCTACCTCTACTGTGCTCCACTGTACTCCACTGTACGCTACCTCTACTGTGATCCACTGTACTCTACCTCTACTGTACTCCACTCTACTCTACCTCTACTGTGGTCCGCTGTACTCCACTGTACTCTACCTCTACTGTGCTCCACTGTACTCTACCTCTACTGTACTCCACTCTACTCTACCTCTACTGTGCTCCACTGTACTCTATCTCTACTGTACTCTACTCTACTCCACCTCTACTGTGCTCCGCTGTACTCCACTGTACTCTATCTCTACTCTGCTCCACTGTACTCTACCACTGCTGTGCTCCACTGTACTCTACCTCTACTGTGCTCCACTGTACTCTACCTCTACTCTACTCCACTGTACTCTACCTCTACTGTGCTCCACTGTACTCCACTGTACGCTACCTCTGCTGTGCTCCACTGTACTCTACCTCTACTGTACTCCAACGAACTCTACCTCTACTGTGCTCCACTGTACTCCACTGTACTGTACCTCTACTGTGCTCCACTGTACACTACCTCTACTGTACGCCACTGTACTCTACCTATACTGTACTCCACTGTACTCTACCTCTAGTGTACTCTCCTGTACTCCACCTCTAATGTGCTCCACTGTACTCCACTGTACTCTACCTCTACTGTACTCCACTGTACTGTACCTCTACTGTGCTCCACTATACTCTACCTCTACTGTACGCCACTGTACTCTACCTATATTGTACTCCACTGTACTCTACCTCTAGTGTACTCCACTGTACTCTACCTCTACTGTACTCCACTGTACTCTACCTCTACTGTGCTCCACTGTACTCCCCTGTACGCTACCTCTAGTGTACTCTCCTCTACTCCACCTCTAATGTGCTCCACTGCACTCCACTGTACTCTACCTCTACTCTACTCCACTGTACTCTAACTCTACTGTACTCCACTGTACTCTACCTCTACTGTGCTCCACTGTACTCTACCTCTACTGTACTCCACTGTACTCTACCTCTACTGTACTCCACTGTACTCTACCTCTACTGTGCTCCGCTGTACTCCACTGTTTTCTACCTCTACTGTGCTCCACTGTACTCTACCTCTACTGTGCTCCACTGTACTCTACCTCTACTGTGCTCCACTGTACTCTACCTCTACTGTACTCCACTGTACTCTACCTCTACTGTACTCCAACGAACTCTACCTCTACTGTGCTCCACTGTACTCCACTGTACTGTACCTCTACTGTGCTCCACTGTACTCTACCTCTACTGTACGCCACTGTACTCTACCTATACTGTACTCCACTGTACTCTACCTCTAGTGTACTCTCCTGTACTCCACCTCTAATGTGCTCCACTGTACTCTACTGTACTCTACCTCTACTGTACTCCACTGTACTCTACCTCTGCTGTGCTCAACTGTACTCTACCTCTACTGTACTCCACTGTACTCTAACTCTACTGTACTCCACTGTACTCTACCTCTACTGTACTCTACTGTACTCCACCTCTAATGTGCTCCACTGTATTCCACTGTAATCTACCTCTACTGTACTCCACCATACTCTACCTCTACTGTACTCCACTGTACTCTACCTCTTCTGTGCTCCACTGTACTCCACTGTACGCTACCTCTACTGTGCTCCACACTACTCTACCTCCACTGTACTCCACTCTATTCTACCTCTACTGTGCTCCGCTGTACTCCACTGTACTCTACGTCTACTGTGCTCCACTGTACTCTACCTCTACTGTACTCCACTGTACTCTACCTCTACTGTAATCCACTGTACACTACCTCTACTGTACTCCACTGTACTCTACCTCTACTGTACTCCACTGTACGCTACCTCTACTGTGCTCCACTGTACTCTACCTCTACTGTACTCCACTCTACTCTACCTCTACTGTGCTCCACTGTACTCTACCTCTACTGTGCTCCACTGTACTCTACCTCTACTGTGCTCCACTGTACTCTACCTCTGCTGTACTCCACTGTACTCTACCTATACTGTACTCCACTGTACTCTACCTCTAGTGTACTCTACTGTACTCCACCTCTAATGTGCTCCACTGTACTCTACCTCTACTCTACTCCACTGTACTCTACCTCTACTGTATTCCACTGTACTCTACCTCTACTGTGCTCCGCTCTACTCCACCTCTACTGTGCTCCACTGTACTCCACTGTACTCTACCTCTACTGTGCTCCACTGTACTCTACCTCTACTGTGCTCCACTGTACTCTACCTCTACTGTACTCCACTGTACTCTACCTCTACTGTACTCCAACGAACTCTACCTCTACTGTGCTCCACTGTACTCCACTGTACTGTACCTCTACTGTGCTCCACTATACTCTACCTCTACTGTACGCCACTGTACTCTACCTATATTGTACTCCACTGTACTCTACCTCTAGTGTACTCCACTGTACTCTACCTCTACTGTACTCCACTGTACTCCCCTGTACGCTACCTCTATTGTACTCTCCTCTACTCCACCTCTAATGTGCTCCACTGCACTCCACTGTACTCTACCTCTACTCTACTCCACTGTACTCTAACTCTACTGTACTCCACTGTACTCTACCTCTACTGTGCTCCACTGTACTCTACCTCTACTGTACTCCACTGTACTCTACCTCTACTGTACTCCACTGTACTCTACCTCTACTGTGCTCCGCTGTACTCCACTGTTTTCTACCTCTACTGTGCTCCACTGTACTCTACCTCTACTGTGCTCCACTGTACTCTACCTCTACTGTGCTCCACTGTACTCTACCTCTACTGTACTCCACTGTACTCTACCTCTACTGTACTCCAACGAACTCTACCTCTACTGTGCTCCACTGTACTCCACTGTACTGTACCTCTACTGTGCTCCACTGTACTCTACCTCTACTGTACGCCACTGTACTCTACCTATACTGTACTCCACTGTACTCTACCTCTAGTGTACTCTCCTGTACTCCACCTCTAATGTGCTCCACTGTACTCCACTGTACTCTACCTCTACTGTACTCCACTGTACTCTACCTCTGCTGTGCTCAACTGTACTCTACCTCTACTGTACTCCACTGTACTCTAACTCTACTGTACTCCACTGTACTCTACCTCTACTGTACTCTACTGTACTCCACCTCTAATGTGCTCCACTGTATTCCACTGTAATCTACCTCTACTGTACTCCACCGTACTCTACCTCTACTGTACTCCACTGTACTCTACCTCTTCTGTGCTCCACTGTACTCCACTGTACGCTACCTCTACTGTGCTCCACACTACTCTACCTCCACTGTACTCCACTCTATTCTACCTCTACTGTGCTCCGCTGTACTCCACTGTACTCTACGTCTACTGTGCTCCACTGTACTCTACCTCTACTGTACTCCACTGTACTCTACCTCTACTGTAATCCACTGTACACTACCTCTACTGTACTCCACTGTACTCTACCTCTACTGTACTCCACTGTACGCTACCTCTACTGTGCTCCACTGTACTCTACCTCTACTGTACTCCACTCTACTCTACCTCTACTGTGCTCCACTGTACTCTACCTCTACTGTGCTCCACTGTACTCTACCTCTACTGTGCTCCACTGTACTCTACCTCTGCTGTACTCCACTGTACTCTACCTATACTGTACTCCACTGTACTCTACCTCTAGTGTACTCTACTGTACTCCACCTCTAATGTGCTCCACTGTACTCTACCTCTACTCTACTCCACTGTACTCTACCTCTACTGTACTCTACTGTTCTCTACCTCTACTGTACTCTACTGTACTCCACCTCTACTGTGCTCCACTGTACTCCACTGTACTCTACCTCTACTGTGCACCACTGTACTCTACCTCTACTGTACTCCACTGTACTCTAACTCTACTGTACTCCACTGTACTCTACCTCTACTGTGCTCCACTGTACTCTACCTCTACTGTACTCCACTGTACTCTACCTCTACTGTACTCCACTCTACTCTACCTCTACTGTGCTCCGCTGTACTCCACTGTACTCTACCTCTACTGTGCTCCGCTGTACTCTACCTCTACTGTACTCCACTGTACTCTACCTCTACTGTGCTCCACTGTACTCTACCTCTGCTGTACTCCACTGTACTCTACCTCTACTGTACTCCACTGTACTCTACCTCTACTGTACTCTACTGTACTCCACCTCTAATGTGCTCCACTGTACTCCACTGTACTCTACCTCTACTGTACTCCACTGTACTCTACCTCTACTGTACTCCACCAAACTCTACCTCTATTGTCCTTCACTGTACTCTACTGTACTCTACCTCTACTGTGCTCCACTGTACTCCACTGTACTCTATCTCTACTGTGATCCACTGTACTCTACCTCTGCTGTGCTCCACTGTACTCTACCTCTACTGTGCTCCACTGTACTCTACCTCTACTCTACTCCACTGTACTCTACCTCTACTGTACTCTACTGTTCTCTACCTCTACTGTACTCCACCTCTACTGTGCTCCACTGTACTCCACCGTACTCTACCTCTACTGTGCTCCACTGTACTCTACCTCTACTGTACTCCACTGTACTCTACCTCTACTGTGCTCCACTGTACTCTACCTCTACTGTACTCCACTGTACTCTACCTCTACTGTGCTCTACTGTACTCTACCTCTACTGTACTCCACTCTACACTACCTCTACTGTGCTCCACTGTACTCTAATTCTACTGTACTCTACTGTACTCCACCTCTACTGTGCTCCGCTGTACTCCTCTGTACTCTACCTCTACTGTACTCCACTGTACTCTACCTCTACTGTACTCTACTGTACTCCACCTCTACTGTGCTCCGCTGTACTCAACTGTACTCTATCTCTACTCTGCTCCACTGTACTCTACCTCTGCTGTGCTCCACTGTACTCTACCTCTACTGTGCTCCACTGTACTCTACCTCTATTCTACTCCACTGTACTCTACCTCTACTGTACTCTACTGTTCTCTACCTCTACTGTACTCTACTGTACTCCACCTCTACTGTGCTCCACTGTACTCCACTGTACTCTACCTCTACTGTGCACCACTGTACTCTACCTCAACTGTACTCCACTGTACTCTAACTCTACTGTACTCCACTGTACTCTACCTCTACTGTGCTCCACTGTACTCTACCTCTACTGTACTCCACTGTACTCTACCTCTACTGTACTCCACCAAACTCTACCTCTATTGTCCTTCACTGTACTCTACTGTACTCTACCTCTACTGTGCTCCACTGTACTCCACTGTACTCTATCTCTACTGTGATCCACTGTACTCTACCTCTGCTGTGCTCCACTGTACTCTACCTCTACTGTAATCCACTGTACTCTACCTCTACTCTACTCTACTGTACTCTACCTCTATTGTACTCTACTGTTCTCTACCTCTACTGTACTCTACTGTACTCCACCTCTACTGTGCTCCACTGTACTCCACTGTACTCTACCTCTACTGTGCTCCACTGTACTCTACCTCTACTGTACTCCACTGTACTCTACCTCTACTGTACTCCACTCTACTTTACCTCTATTGTGCTCCACTGTTCTCTACCTCTACTTTACTCTACTGTACTCCACCTCTACTGTGTTCCACTGTACTCCACTGTACTCTACCTCTACTGTGCTCCACTGTACTCTACCTCTACTGTACTCCAATGTACTCTACCTCTACTGTACTCTACTGTTCTCTACCTCTACTGTACTCTACTGTACTCCACCTCTACTGTGTTCCACTGTACTCCACCTCTACTGTGTTCCACTGTACTCCACTCTACTCTATCTCTACTGTGCTCCATTGTACTCTATCTCTACTGTACTCCAATGTACTCTACCTCTACTGTACTCTACTGTTCTCTACCTCTACTGTACTCTACTGTACTCCACCTCTACTGTGCTCCACTGTACTCCACTGTACTCTACCTCTACTGTGCTCCACTGTACTCTACCTCTACTGTACTCCACTGTACTCTACCTCTACTGTGCTCCACTGTACTCTACCTCTATTGTACTCCACTGTACTCTACCTCTACTGTACTCCACTGTACTCTACCTCTACTGTGCTCCACTGTACTCTACCTCTACGTTACTCCACTGTACTCTACCTCTACTTTGCTCCACTGTACTCCACTGTACGCTACCTCTACTGTGCTCCACTGTACTCTACCTCTACTGTACTCCACTCTACTCTACCTCTACTGTGCTCCGCTGTACTCCACTGTACTTTACCTCTACTGTGCTCCACTGTACTCTACCTCTACTGTACTCCACCTATACTGTACTCCACTGTACTCTACCTCTACTGTGCTCCACTGTTCTCTACCTCTACTGTACTCTACTGTACTCCACCTCTACTGTGTTCCACTGTAATCCACTGTACTCTACTTCTACTGTGCTCCACTGTACTCTACCTCTACTGTACTCCAATGTACTCTACCTCTACTGTACTCTACTGTTCTCTACCTCTACTGTACTCTACTGTACTCCACCTCTACTGTGCTCCACTGTACCCTACCTCTACTGTGCTCCACTGTATTCTACCTCTACTGTACTCCACTGTACTCTACCTCTACTGTGCTCCACTGTACTCTACCTCTACTGTACCCCACTGTACTCTACCTCAACTGTACTCCACTGTACTCTACCTCTACTGTGCTCCACTGTACTCTACCTCTACTGTACTCCACTGTACTCTACCTCTACTGTGCTCCACTGTACTCCACTGTACGCTACCTCTACTGTGCTCCACTGTACTCTACCTCTACTGTGCTCCACTGTACTCTACCTCTACTGTGCTCCACTGTACTCTACCTCTACTGTACTCCACTGTACTCTACCTCTACTGTACTCCAACGAACTTTACCTCTACTGTGCTCCACTGTACTCCACTGTACTGTACCTCTACTGTGCTCCACTGTACTCTACCTCTACTGTACGCCACTGTACTCTACCTATACTGTACTCCACTGTACTCTACCTCTAGTGTACTCTCCTGTACTCCACCTCTAATGTGCTCCACTGTACTCCACTGTACTCTACCTCTACTGTACTCCACTGTACTCTACCTCTGCTGTGCTCAACTGTACTCTACCTCTACTGTACTCCAATGTACTCTACCTCTACTGTACTCTACTGTTCTCTACCTCTACTGTACTCTACTGTACTCCACATCTACTGTGTTCCACTGTACTCCACTGTACTCTACCTCTACTGTGCTCCACTGTACTCTACCTCTACTGTACTCCAATGTACTCTACCTCTACTGTACTCTACTGTTCGCTACCTCTACTGTATTCTACTGTAATCCACCTCTACTGTGTTCCACTGTACTCCACCTCTACTGTGTTCCACTGTACTCCACTCTTCTCTATCTCTACTGTGCTCCATTGTACTCTATCTCTACTGTACTCCAATGTACTCTACCTCTACTGTACTCTACTGTTCTCTACCTCTACTGTACTCTACTGTACTCCACCTCTACTGTGCTCCACTGTACTCCACTGTACTCTACCTCTACTGTGCTCCACTGTACTCTACCTCTACTGTACTCCACTGTACTCTACCTCTACTGTGCTCCACTGTACTCTACCTCTATTGTACTCCACTGTACTCTACCTCTACTGTACTCCACTGTACTCTACCTCTACTGTGCTCCACTGTACTCTACCTCTACTGTACTCCACTGTACTCTACCTCTACTGTGCTCCACTGTACTCCACTGTACGCTACCTCTACTCTGCTCCACTGTACTCTACCTCTACTGTACTCCACTCTACTCTACCTCTACTGTGCTCCGCTGTACTCCACTGTACTTTACCTCTACTGTGCTCCACTGTACTCTACCTCTACTGTACTCCACCTATACTGTACTCCACTGTACTCTACCTCTACTGTGCTCCACTGTTCTCTACCTCTACTGTACTCTACTGTACTCCACCTCTACTGTGTTCCACTGTAATCCACTGTACTCTACCTCTACTGTGCTCCACTGTACTCTACCTCTACTGTACTCCAATGTACTCTACCTCTACTGTACTCTACTGTTCTCTACCTCTACTGTACTCTACTGTACTCCACCTCTACTGTGCTCCACTGTACTCCACTGTACCCTACCTCTACTGTGCTCCACTGTATTCTACCTCTACTGTACTCCACTGTACTCTACCTCTACTGTGCTCCACTGTACTCTACCTCTACTGTACCCCACTGTACTCTACCTCTACTGTACTCCACTGTACTCTACCTCTACTGTGCTCCACTGTACTCTACCTCTACTGTACTCCACTGTACTCTACCTCTACTGTGCTCCACTGTACTCCACTGTACGCTACCTCTACTGTGCTCCACTGTACTCTACCTCTACTGTACTCCACTCTACTCTACCTCTACTGTGGTCCGCTGTACTCCACTGTACTCTACCTCTACTGTGCTCCACTGTACTCTACCTCTACTGTACTCCACTCTACTCTACCTCTACTGTGCTCCACTGTACTCTATCTCTACTGTACTCTACTGTACTCCACCTCTACTGTGCTCCGCTGTACTCCACTGTACTCTATCTCTACTCTGCTCCACTGTACTCTACCACTGCTGTGCTCCACTGTACTCTACCTCTACTGTGCTCCACTGTACTCTACCTCTACTCTACTCCACTGTACTCTACCTCTACTGTACTCTACTATTCTCTACCTCTACTGTACTCTACTGTACTCCACCTCTACTGTGCTCCACTGTACTCCACTGTACTCTACCTCTACTGTGCACCACTGTACTCTACCTCTACTGTACTCCACTGTACTCTAACTCTACTGTACTCCACTGTACTCTACCTCTACTGTGCTCCACTGTACTCTACCTCTACTGTACTCCACTGTACTCTACCTCTACTGTACTCCACTGTACTCTACCTCTACTGTGCTCCGCCGTACTCCACTGTTTTCCACCTCTACTGTGCTCCACTGTACTCTACCTCTACTGTGCTCCACTGTACTCTACCTCTACTGTGCTCCACTGTACTCTACCTCTACTGTACTCCACTGTACTCTACCTCTACTGTACTCCAACGAACTTTACCTCTACTGTGCTCCACTGTACTCCACTGTACTGTACCTCTACTGTGCTCCACTGTACTCTACCTCTACTGTACGCCACTGTACTCTACCTATACTGTACTCCACTGTACTCTACCTCTAGTGTACTCTCCTGTACTCCACCTCTAATGTGCTCCACTGTACTCCACTGTACTCTACCTCTACTGTACTCCACTGTACTCTACCTCTGCTGTGCTCAACTGTACTCTACCTCTACTGTACTCCACTGTACTCTACCTCTACTGTACTCCACTGTACTCTACCTCTACTGTACTCCACTGTACTCTACCTCTACTGTACTTTACTGTACTCCACCTCTAATTTGCTCCACTGTATTCCACTGTACTCTACCTCTACTGTACTCCACTGTACTCTACCTCTACTGTACTCCACTGTACTCTACCTCTTCTGTGCTCCACTGTACTCCACTGTACGCTACCTCTACTGTGCTCCACACTACTCTACCTCTACTGTACTCCACTCTATTCTACCTCTACTGTGCTCCGCTGTACTCCACTGTACTCTACGTCTACTGTGCTCCACTGTACTCTACCTCTACTGTACTCCACTGTACTCTACCTCTACTGTAATCCACTGTACACTACCTCTACTGTACTCCACTGTACTCTACCTCTACTGTACTCCACTGTACGCGACCTCTACTGTGCTCCACTGTACTCTACCTCTACTGTACTCCACTCTACTCTACCTCTACTGTGCTCCACTGTACTCTACCTCTACTGTGCTCCACTGTACTCTACCTCTACTGTGCTCAACTGTACTCTACCTCTACTGTACTCCACTGTACTCTACCTATACTGTACTCCACTGTACTCTACCTCTAGTGTACTCTACTGTACTCCACCTGTAATGTGCTCCACTGTACTCCACTGTACTCTACCTCTACTGTACTCCACTGTACTCTACCTCTACTGTACTCCACTGTACTCTACCTCTACTGTGCTCCACTGTACTCCACTGTACGCTACCTCTGCTGTGCTCCACTGTACTCTACCTCTACTGTACTCCACTCTACTCTACCTCTACTGTGCTCCGCTGTACTCCACTTTACTCTACCTCTACTGTGCTCCACTGTACTCTACCTCTACTGTACTCCACTGTACGCTACCTCTACTGTGCTCCGCTGTACTCCACTGTACTCCACCTCTACTGTGCTCCGCTGTACTCTACCTCTACTGTACCCCACTGTACTCTACCTCTACTGTACCCCACTGTACTCTACCTCTACTTTGCTCCACTGTACTCTACCTCTACTGTACTCCACTGTACTCTACCTCTACTGTGCTCCACTGTACTCCACTGTACGCTACCTCTACTGTGATCCACTGTACTCTACCTCTACTGTACTCCACTCTACTCTACCTCTACTGTGGTCCGCTGTACTCCACTGTACTCTACCTCTACTGTGCTCCACTGTACTCTACCTCTACTGTACTCCACTCTACTCTACCTCTACTGTGCTCCACTGTACTCTATCTCTACTGTACTCTACTCTACTCCACCTCTACTGTGCTCCGCTGTACTCCACTGTACTCTATCTCTACTCTGCTCCACTGTACTCTACCACTGCTGTGCTCCACTGTACTCTACCTCTACTGTGCTCCACTGTACTCTACCTCTACTCTACTCCACTGTACTCTACCTCTACTGTGCTCCACTGTACTCCACTGTACGCTACCTCTGCTGTGCTCCACTGTACTCTACCTCTACTCTACTCCACTGTACTCTACCTCTACTGTGCTCCACTGTACTCCACTGTACGCTACCTCTGCTGTGCTCCACTGTACTCTACCTCTACTGTACTCCACTCTACTCTACCTCTACTGTGCTCCGCTGTACTCCACTTTACTCTACCTCTACTGTGCTCCACTGTACTCTACCTCTACTGTACTCCACTGTACGCTACCTCTACTGTGCTCCGCTGTACTCCACTGTACTCCACCTCTACTGTGCTCCGCTGTACTCTACCTCTACTGTACCCCACTGTACTCTACCTCTACTGTACCCCACTGTACTCTACCTCTACTTTGCTCCACTGTACTCTACCTCTACTGTACTCCACTGTACTCTACCTCTACTGTGCTCCACTGTACTCCACTGTACGCTACCTCTACTGTGATCCACTGTACTCTACCTCTACTGTACTCCACTCTACTCTACCTCTACTGTGGTCCGCTGTACTCCACTGTACTCTACCTCTACTGTGCTCCACTGTACTCTACCTCTACTGTACTCCACTCTACTCTACCTCTACTGTGCTCCACTGTACTCTATCTCTACTGTACTCTACTCTACTCCACCTCTACTGTGCTCCGCTGTACTCCACTGTACTCTATCTCTACTCTGCTCCACTGTACTCTACCACTGCTGTGCTCCACTGTACTCTACCTCTACTGTGCTCCACTGTACTCTACCTCTACTCTACTCCACTGTACTCTACCTCTACTGTACTCTACTATTCTCTACCTCTACTGTACTCTACTGTACTCCACCTCTACTGTGCTCCACTGTACTCCACTGTACTCTACCTCTACTGTGCACCACTGTACTCTACCTCTACTGTACTCCACTGTACTCTAACTCTACTGTACTCCACTGTACTCTACCTCTACTGTGCTCCATCGTACTCTACCTCTACTGTACTCCACTGTACTCTACCTCTACTGTACTCCACTGTACTCTACCTCTACTGTGCTCCGCTGTACTCCACTGTTTTCTACCTCTACTGTGCTCCACTGTACTCTACCTCTACTGTGCTCCACTGTACTCTACCTCTACTGTGCTCCACTGTACTCTACCTCTACTGTACTCCACTGTACTCTACCTCTACTGTACTCCAACGAACTTTACCTCTACTGTGCTCCACTGTACTCCACTGTACTGTACCTCTACTGTGCTCCACTGTACTCTACCTCTACTGTACGCCACTGTACTCTACCTATACTGTACTCCACTGTACTCTACCTCTAGTGTACTCTCCTGTACTCCACCTCTAATGTGCTCCACTGTACTCCACTGTACTCTACCTCTACTGTACTCCACTGTACTCTACCTCTGCTGTGCTCAACTGTACTCTACCTCTACTGTACTCCACTGTACTCTACCTCTACTGTACTCCACTGTACTCTACCTCTACTGTACTCCACTGTACTCTACCTCTTCTGTGCTCCACTGTACTCCACTGTACGCTACCTCTACTGTGCTCCACACTACTCTACCTCTATTGTACTCCACTCTATTCTACCTCTACTGTGCTCCGCTGTACTCCACTGTACTCTACGTCTACTGTGCTCCACTGTCCTCTACCTCTACTGTACTCCACTGTACTCTACCTCTACTGTAATCCACTGTACACTACCTCTACTGTACTCCACTGTACTCTACCTCTACTGTACTCCACTGTACGCGACCTCTACTGTGCTCCAATGTACTCTACCTCTACTGTACTCCACTCTACTCTACCTCTACTGTGCTCCACTGTACTCTACCTCTACTGTGCTCCACTGTACTCTACCTCTACTGTGCTCAACTGTACTCTACCTCTACTGTACTCCACTGTACTCTACCTTAACTGTACTCCACTGTACTCTACCTCTAGTGTACTCTACTGTACTCCACCTCTAATGTGCTCCACTGTACTCCACTGTACTCTACCTCTACTGTACTCCACTGTACTCTACCTCTACTGTACTCCACTGTACTCTACCTCTACTGTGCTCCACTGTACTCCACTGTACGCTACCTCTGCTGTGCTCCACTGTACTCTACCTCTACTGTACTCCACTCTACTCTACCTCTACTGTGCTCCGCTGTACTCCACTTTACTCTACCTCTACTGTGCTCCACTGTACTCTACCTCTACTGTACTCCACTGTACGCTACCTCTACTGTGCTCCGCTGTACTCCACTGTACTCCACCTCTACTGTGCTCCGCTGTACTCCACTGTACTTTACCTCTACTGTGCTCCACTGTACTCTACCTCTACTGTACTCCACCTATACTGTACTCCACTGTACTCTACCTCTACTGTGCTCCACTGATCTCTACCTCTACTGTACTCTACTGTACTCCACCTCTACTGTGTTCCACTGTAATCCACTGTACTCTACCTCTACTGTGCTCCACTGTACTCTACCTCTACTGTACTCCAATGTACTCTACCTCTACTGTACTCTACTGTTCTCTACCTCTACTGTACTCTACTGTACTCCACTCTACTCTACCTCTACTGTGCTCCACTGTACTCTATCTCTACTGTACTCTACTGTACTCCACCTCTACTGTGCTCCGCTGTACTCCACTGTACTATATCTCTACTCTGCTCCACTGTACTCTACCTCTGCTGTGCTCCACTGTACTCTACCTCTACTGTGCTCCACTGTACTCTACCTCTACTCTACTCCACTGTACTCTACCTCTACTGTACTCTACTGTTCTCTACCTCTACTGTACTCTACTGTGCTCCACCTCTACTGTGCTCCACTGTACTCCACTGTACTCTACCTCTACTGTGCACCACTGTACTCTACCTCTACTCTACTCCACTGTACTCTAACTCTACTGTACTCCACTGTACTCTACCTCTACTGTGCTCCAATGTACTCTACCTCTACTGTACTCCACTGTACTCTACCTCTACTGTACTCCACTGTACTCTACCTCTACTGTGCTCCGCTGTACTCCACTGTTTTCTACCTCTACTGTGCTCCACTGTACTCTACCTCTACTGTCCTCCACTGTACTCTACCTCTACTGTGCTCCACTGTACTCTACCTCTACTGTACTCCACTGTACTCTACCTCTACTGTACTCCAACGAACTCTACCTCTACTGTGCTCCACTGTACTCTACCTATACTGTACTCCACTGTACTCTACCTCTACTGTACGCCACTGTACTCTACCTATACTGTACTCCACTGTACTCTACCTCTACTGTACTCCAACGAACTCTACCTCTACTGTGCTCCACTGTACTGTACCTCTACTGTGCTCCACTGTACTCTACCTCTACTGTACGCCACTGTACTCTACCTATACTGTACTCCACTGTACTCTACCTCTAGTGTACTCTCCTGTACTCCACCTCTAATGTGCTCCACTGCACTCCACTGTACTCTACCTCTACTGTACTCCTCTGTACTCTACCTCTACTGTACTCCACTGTACTCTACCTCTACTGTGCTCCACTGTACTCCACTGTACGCTACCTCTACTGTGCTCCACTGTACTCTACCTCTACTGTACTCCACTCTACTCTACCTCTACTGTGCTCCGCTGTACTCCACTGTACTCTACCTCTACTGTACTCCACTTTACTCTACCTCTACTGTGCTCCACTGTACTCTACCTCTACTGTACTCCACTGTACGCTACCTCTACTGTGCTCCGCTGTACTCCACTGTACTCCACCTCTACTGTGCTCTGCTGTACTCCACTGTACTTTACCTCCACTGTGCTCCACTGTACTCTACCTCTACTGTACTCCACCTCTACTGTACTCCACTGTTCTCTACCTCTACTGTACTCTACTGTACTCCACCTCTACTGTGCTCCACTGTACTCCACTGTACTCTACCTCTACTGTGCTCCACTCTACTCTACCTCTACTGTACTCCACTCTACTCTATCTCTACTGTGCTCCATTGTACTCTATCTCTACTGTACTCCAATGTACTCTACCTCTATTGTACTCTACTGTACTCCACCTCTACTGTGCTCCACTGTACTCCACTGTTCTTTACCTCTACTGTGCTCCACTGTACTCTACCTCTACTGTACTCCACTGTACGCTACCTCTACTGTGCTCCACTGTACTCTACCTCTACTGTACTCCACCCTACTCTACCTCTACTGTGCTCCGCTGTACTCCACTGTACTCTACCTCTACTGTGCTCCACTGTACTCTACCTCTACTGTTCTCCACTGTACTCTACCTCTACTGTGCTCCATTGTACTCTACCTCTACTGTACTCCACTCTAATCTAACTCTACTGTGCTCCACTGTACTCTATCTCTACTGTACTCTACTTTACTCCACCTCTACTGTGCTCTGCTGTACTCCACTGTACTCTACCTCTACTGTGCTCCACTGTACTCTACCTCTACTGTACTCCACTGTACTCTACCTCTACTGTGCTCCACTGTTCTCTACCTCTACTGTACTCTACTGTACTCCACCTCTACTGTGCTCCACTGTACTCCACTGTACTCTACCTCTACTGTGCTCCACTGTACTCTACCTCTACTGTACTCCACTGTACTCTACCTCTACTGTACTCCACTGAACTCTACCTCTACTGTCCTTCACTGTTCTCTACTGTACTCTACCTCTACTGTGCTCCACTGTACTCCACTGTACTCTATCTCTACTGTGATCCACTGTACTCTACCTCTGCTGTGCTCCACTGTACTCTACCTCTACTGTGCTCCACTGTACTCTACCTCTACTGTACTCCACTGTACTCTACCTCTACTGTACTCTACTGTACTCCACCTCTAATGCGCTCCCCTGTACTCCACTGTACTCTACCTCTACTGTACTCCACTGTACTCTACCTCTAGTGTACTCCACTGTACTCTACCTCTACTGTACTCCACCGAACTCTACCTCTACTGTCCTTCACTGTACTCTACTGTACTCTACCTCTACTGTGCTCCACTGTACTCCACTGTACTCTATCTCTACTGTGATCCACTGTACTCTACCTCTGCTGTGCTCCACTGAACTCTACCTCTACTGTGCTCCACTGTACTCTACCTCTACTCTACTCCAATGTACTCTACCTCTACTGTACTCTACTGTACTCCACCTCTACTGTGCTCCACTGTACTCCACTGTACTCTACCTCTACTTTACTCCACTGTACTCTACCTCTACTGTGCTCCACTGTACTCTACCTCTGCTGTACTCCACTGTACTCTACCTCTACTGTGCTCCACTGTACTCTACCTCTACTGTACTCCACTCCACTCTACTCTACCTCTACTGTGCTCCACTGTACTCTATCTTGACTGTACTCTACTGTACTCCACCTCTACTGTGCTCCGCTGTACTCCACTGTACTCTACCTCTACTGTGCTCCACTGTACTCTACCTCTACTGTACTCCACTCTACTCTACCTCTACTGTGCTCCACTGTACTCTATCTCTACTGTACTCTACTGTACTCCACCTCTACTGTGCTCCGCTGTACTCCACTGTACTCTACCTCTACTGTGCTCCACTGTACTCTACCTCTACTGTACTCCACGGTACGCTACCTCTACTGTGCTCCACTGTCCTCTACCTCTACTGTACTCCACTGTATGCTACCTCTACTGTGCTCCACTGTACTCTACCTCTACTGTACTCCACTCTACTTCTACTGTGCTCCACTGTACTCTACCTCTACTGTACTCCACTGTACTCTACCTCTACTGTGCTCCACTGTACTCTATCTCTACTGTACTGCACTGTACTCTACCTCTACTGTACTCTACTGTTCTCTACCTCTACTGTACTCTACTGTACTCCACCTCTACTGTACTCCACTGTACTCCACTTTACTATACCTCTACTGTGCTCCACTGTACTCTACCTCTACTGTACTCCACTGTACTCTACCTCTACTGTGCTCCACTGAACTCTACCTCTACTGTACTCCACTCCACTCTACTCTACCTCTACTGTGCTCCACTGTACTCTATCTTGACTGTACTCTACTGTACTCCACCTCTACTGTGCTCCGCTGTACTCCACTGTACTCTACCTCTACTCTACTTCACTGTACTCTACCTCTACTGTGCTCCACTGTACTCTACCTCTGCTGTACTCCACTGTACTCTACCTCTACTGTGCTCCACTGTACTCTACCTCTACTGTACTCCACTCCACTCTACTCTACCTCTACTGTGCTCCACTGTACTCTATCTTGACTGTACTCTACTGTACTCCACCTCTACTGTGCTCCGCTGTACTCCACTGTACTCTACCTCTACTGTGCTCCACTGTACTCTACCTCTACTGTACTCCACTCTACTCTACCTCTACTGTGCTCCACTGTACTCTATCTCTACTGTACTCTACTGTACTCCACCTCTACTGTGCTCCGCTGTACTCCACTGTACTCTACCTCTACTGTGCTCCACTGTACTCTACCTCTACTGTACTCCACGGTACGCTACCTCTACTGTGCTCCACTGTCCTCTACCTCTACTGTACTCCACTGTATGCTACCTCTACTGTGCTCCACTGTACTCTACCTCTACTGTACTCCACTCTACTTCTACTGTGCTCCACTGTACTCTACCTCTACTGTACTCCACTGTACTCTACCTCTACTGTGCTCCACTGTACTCTATCTCTACTGTACTGCACTGTACTCTACCTCTACTGTACTCTACTGTTCTCTACCTCTACTGTGCTCCACTGTACTCTACCTCTACGTTACTCCACTGTACTCTACCTCTACTTTGCTCCACTGTACTCCACTGTACGCTACCTCTACTGTGCTCCACTGTACTCTACCTCTACTGTACTCCACTCTACTCTACCTCTACTGTGCTCCGCTGTACTCCACTGTACTTTACCTCTACTGTGCTCCACTGTACTCTACCTCTACTGTACTCCACCTATACTGTACTCCACTGTACTCTACCTCTACTGTGCTCCACTGTTCTCTACCTCTACTGTACTCTACTGTACTCCACCTCTACTGTGTTCCACTGTAATCCACTGTACTCTACCTCTACTGTGCTCCACTGTACTCTACCTCTACTGTACTCCAATGTACTCTACCTCTACTGTACTCTACTGTTCTCTACCTCTACTGTACTCTACTGTACTCCACCTCTACTGTGCTCCACTGTACCCTACCTCTACTGTGCTCCACTGTATTCTACCTCTACTGTACTCCACTGTACTCTACCTCTACTGTGCTCCACTGTACTCTACCTCTACTGTACCCCACTGTACTCTACCTCAACTGTACTCCACTGTACTCTACCTCTACTGTGCTCCACTGTACTCTTCCTCTACTGTACTCCACTGTACTCTACCTCTACTGTGCTCCACTGTACTCCACTGTACGCTACCTCTACTGTGCTCCACTGTACTCTATCTCTACTGTACTCCACTCTACTCTACCTCTACTGTGGTCCGCTGTACTCCACTGTACTCTACCTCTACTGTGCTCCACTGTACTCTACCTCTACTGTACTCCACTCTACTCTATCTCTACTGTGCTCCACTGTACTCTATCTCTACTGTACTCTACTGTACTCCACCTCTACTGTGCTCCGCTGTACTCCACTGTACTCTATCTCTACTCTGCTCCACTGTACTCTACCACTGCTGTGCTCCACTGTACTCTACCTCTACTGTGCTCCACTGTACTCTACCTCTACTCTACTCCACTGTACTCTACCTCTACTGTACTCTACTGTTCTCTACCTCTACTGTACTCTACTGTACTCCACCTCTACTGTGCTCCACTGTACTCCACTGTACTCTACCTCTACTGTGCACCACTGTACTCTACCTCTACTGTACTCCACTGTACTCTAACTCTACTGTACTCCACTGTACTCTACCTCTACTGTGCTCCACTGTACTCTACCTCTACTGTACTCCACTGTACTCTACCTCTACTGTACTCCACTGTACTCTACCTCTACTGTGCTCCGCTGTACTCCACTGTTTTCTACCTCTACTGTGCTCCACTGTACTCTACCTCTACTGTGCTCCACTGTACTCTACCTCTACTGTGCTCCACTGTACTCTACCTCTACTGTACTCCACTGTACTCTACCTCTACTGTGCTCCACTGTACTCTACCTCTACTGTGCTCCACTGTACTCTACCTCTACTGTACTCCACTCTACTTCTACTGTGCTCCACTGTACTCTACCTCTACTGTACTCCACTGTACTCTACCTCTACTGTGCTCCACTGTACTCTATCTCTACTGTACTGCACTGTACTCTACCTCTACTGTACTCTACTGTTCTCTACCTCTACTGTGCTCCACTGTACTCTACCTCTACGTTACTCCACTGTACTCTACCTCTACTTTGCTCCACTGTACTCCACTGTACGCTACCTCTACTGTGCTCCACTGTACTCTACCTCTACTGTACTCCACTCTACTCTACCTCTACTGTGCTCCGCTGTACTCCACTGTACTTTACCTCTACTGTGCTCCACTGTACTCTACCTCTACTGTACTCCACCTATACTGTACTCCACTGTACTCTACCTCTACTGTGCTCCACTGTTCTCTACCTCTACTGTACTCTACTGTACTCCACCTCTACTGTGTTCCACTGTAATCCACTGTACTCTACCTCTACTGTGCTCCACTGTACTCTACCTCTACTGTACTCCAATGTACTCTACCTCTACTGTACTCTACTGTTCTCTACCTCTACTGTACTCTACTGTACTCCACCTCTACTGTGCTCCACTGTACCCTACCTCTACTGTGCTCCACTGTATTCTACCTCTACTGTACTCCACTGTACTCTACCTCTACTGTGCTCCACTGTACTCTACCTCTACTGTACCCCACTGTACTCTACCTCAACTGTACTCCACTGTACTCTACCTCTACTGTGCTCCACTGTACTCTTCCTCTACTGTACTCCACTGTACTCTACCTCTACTGTGCTCCACTGTACTCCACTGTACGCTACCTCTACTGTGCTCCACTGTACTCTATCTCTACTGTACTCCACTCTACTCTACCTCTACTGTGGTCCGCTGTACTCCACTGTACTCTACCTCTACTGTGCTCCACTGTACTCTACCTCTACTGTACTCCACTCTACTCTATCTCTACTGTGCTCCACTGTACTCTATCTCTACTGTACTCTACTGTACTCCACCTCTACTGTGCTCCGCTGTACTCCACTGTACTCTATCTCTACTCTGCTCCACTGTACTCTACCACTGCTGTGCTCCACTGTACTCTACCTCTACTGTGCTCCACTGTACTCTACCTCTACTCTACTCCACTGTACTCTACCTCTACTGTACTCTACTGTTCTCTACCTCTACTGTACTCTACTGTACTCCACCTCTACTGTGCTCCACTGTACTCCACTGTACTCTACCTCTACTGTGCACCACTGTACTCTACCTCTACTGTACTCCACTGTACTCTAACTCTACTGTACTCCACTGTACTCTACCTCTACTGTGCTCCACTGTACTCTACCTCTACTGTACTCCACTGTACTCTACCTCTACTGTACTCCACTGTACTCTACCTCTACTGTGCTCCGCTGTACTCCACTGTTTTCTACCTCTACTGTGCTCCACTGTACTCTACCTCTACTGTGCTCCACTGTACTCTACCTCTACTGTGCTCCACTGTACTCTACCTCTACTGTACTCCACTGTACTCTACCTCTACTGTACTCCAACGAACTTTACCTCTACTGTGCTCCACTGTACTCCACTGTACTGTACCTCTACTGTGCTCCACTGTACTCTACCTCTACTGTACGCCACTGTACTCTACCTATACTGTACTCCACTGTACTCTACCTCTAGTGTACTCTCCTGTACTCCACCTCTAATGTGCTCCACTGTACTCCACTGTACTCTACCTCTACTGTACTCCACTGTACTCTACCTCTGCTGTGCTCAACTGTACTCTACCTCTACTGTACTCCAATGTACTCTACCTCTACTGTACTCTACTGTTCTCTACCTCTACTGTACTCTACTGTACTCCACATCTACTGTGTTCCACTGTACTCCACTGTACTCTACCTCTACTGTGCTCCACTGTACTCTACCTCTACTGTACTCCAATGTACTCTACCTCTACTGTACTCTACTGTTCTCTACCTCTACTGTATTCTACTGTAATCCACCTCTACTGTGTTCCACTGTACTCCACCTCTACTGTGTTCCACTGTACTCCACTCTTCTCTATCTCTACTGTGCTCCATTGTACTCTATCTCTACTGTACTCCAATGTACTCTACCTCTACTGTACTCTACTGTTCTCTACCTCTACTGTACTCTACTGTACTCCACCTCTACTGTGCTCCACTGTACTCCACTGTACTCTACCTCTACTGTGCTCCACTGTACTCTACCTCTACTGTACTCCACTGTACTCTACCTCTACTGTGCTCCACTGTACTCTACCTCTATTGTACTCCACTGTACTCTACCTCTACTGTACTCCACTGTACTCTACCTCTACTGTGCTCCACTGTACTCTACCTCTACTGTACTCCACTGTACTCTACCTCTACTGTGCTCCACTGTACTCCACTGTACGCTACCTCTACTGTGCTCCACTGTACTCTACCTCTACTGTACTCCACTCTACTCTACCTCTACTGTGCTCCGCTGTACTCCACTGTACTTTACCTCTACTGTGCTCCACTGTACTCTACCTCTACTGTACTCCACCTATACTGTACTCCACTGTACTCTACCTCTACTGTGCTCCACTGTTCTCTACCTCTACTGTACTCTACTGTACTCCACCTCTACTGTGTTCCACTGTAATCCACTGTACTCTACCTCTACTGTGCTCCACTGTACTCTACCTCTACTGTACTCCAATGTACTCTACCTCTACTGTACTCTACTGTTCTCTACCTCTACTGTACTCTACTGTACTCCACCTCTACTGTGCTCCACTGTACTCCACTGTACCCTACCTCTACTGTGCTCCACTGTATTCTACCTCTACTGTACTCCACTGTACTCTACCTCTACTGTGCTCCACTGTACTCTACCTCTACTGTACCCCACTGTACTCTACCTCTACTGTACTCCACTGTACTCTACCTCTACTGTGCTCCACTGTACTCTACCTCTACTGTACTCCACTGTACTCTACCTCTACTGTGCTCCACTGTACTCCACTGTACGCTACCTCTACTGTGCTCCACTGTACTCTACCTCTACTGTACTCCACTCTACTCTACCTCTACTGTGGTCCGCTGTACTCCACTGTACTCTACCTCTACTGTGCTCCACTGTACTCTACCTCTACTGTACTCCACTCTACTCTACCTCTACTGTGCTCCACTGTACTCTATCTCTACTGTACTCTACTGTACTCCACCTCTACTGTGCTCCGCTGTACTCCACTGTACTCTATCTCTACTCTGCTCCACTGTACTCTACCACTGCTGTGCTCCACTGTACTCTACCTCTACTGTGCTCCACTGTACTCTACCTCTACTCTACTCCACTGTACTCTACCTCTACTGTACTCTACTATTCTCTACCTCTACTGTACTCTACTGTACTCCACCTCTACTGTGCTCCACTGTACTCCACTGTACTCTACCTCTACTGTGCACCACTGTACTCTACCTCTACTGTACTCCACTGTACTCTAACTCTACTGTACTCCACTGTACTCTACCTCTACTGTGCTCCACTGTACTCTACCTCTACTGTACTCCACTGTACTCTACCTCTACTGTACTCCACTGTACTCTACCTCTACTGTGCTCCGCCGTACTCCACTGTTTTCCACCTCTACTGTGCTCCACTGTACTCTACCTCTACTGTGCTCCACTGTACTCTACCTCTACTGTGCTCCACTGTACTCTACCTCTACTGTACTCCACTGTACTCTACCTCTACTGTACTCCAACGAACTTTACCTCTACTGTGCTCCACTGTACTCCACTGTACTGTACCTCTACTGTGCTCCACTGTACTCTACCTCTACTGTACGCCACTGTACTCTACCTATACTGTACTCCACTGTACTCTACCTCTAGTGTACTCTCCTGTACTCCACCTCTAATGTGCTCCACTGTACTCCACTGTACTCTACCTCTACTGTACTCCACTGTACTCTACCTCTGCTGTGCTCAACTGTACTCTACCTCTACTATACTCCACTGTACTCTACCTCTACTGTACTCCACTGTACTCTACCTCTACTGTACTCCACTGTACTCTACCTCTACTGTACTTTACTGTACTCCACCTCTAATTTGCTCCACTGTATTCCACTGTACTCTACCTCTACTGTACTCCACTGTACTCTACCTCTACTGTACTCCACTGTACTCTACCTCTTCTGTGCTCCATTGTACTCCACTGTACGCTACCTCTACTGTGCTCCACACTACTCTACCTCTACTGTACTCCACTCTATTCTACCTCTACTGTGCTCCGCTGTACTCCACTGTACTCTACGTCTACTGTGCTCCACTGTACTCTACCTCTACTGTACTCCACTGTACTCTACCTCTACTGTAATCCACTGTACACTACCTCTACTGTACTCCACTGTACTCTACCTCTACTGTACTCCACTGTACGCGACCTCTACTGTGCTCCACTGTACTCTACCTCTACTGTACTCCACTCTACTCTACCTCTACTGTGCTCCACTGTACTCTACCTCTACTGTGCTCCACTGTACTCTACCTCTACTGTGCTCAACTGTACTCTACCTCTACTGTACTCCACTGTACTCTACCTATACTGTACTCCACTGTACTCTACCTCTAGTGTACTCTACTGTATTCCACCTGTAATGTGCTCCACTGTACTCCACTGTACTCTACCTCTACTGTACTCCACTGTACTCTACCTCTACTGTACTCCACTGTACTCTACCTCTACTGTGCTCCACTGTACTCCACTGTACGCTACCTCTGCTGTGCTCCACTGTACTCTACCTCTACTGTACTCCACTCTACTCTACCTCTACTGTGCTCCGCTGTACTCCACTTTACTCTACCTCTACTGTGCTCCACTGTACTCTACCTCTACTGTACTCCACTGTACGCTACCTCTACTGTGCTCCGCTGTACTCCACTGTACTTCACCTCTACTGTGCTCCGCTGTACTCTACCTCTACTGTACCCCACTGTACTCTACCTCTACTGTACCCCACTGTACTCTACCTCTACTGTGCTCCACTGTACTCTACCTCTACTGTACTCCACTGTACTCTACCTCTACTGTGCTCCACTGTACTCCACTGTACGCTACCTCTACTGTGATCCACTGTACTCTACCTCTACTGTACTCCACTCTACTCTACCTCTACTGTGGTCCGCTGTACTCCACTGTACTCTACCTCTACTGTGCTCCACTGTACTCTACCTCTACTGTACTCCACTCTACTCTACCTCTACTGTGCTCCACTGTACTCTATCTCTACTGTACTCTACTCTACTCCACCTCTACTGTGCTCCGCTATACTCCACTGTACTCTATCTCTACTCTGCTCCACTGTACTCTACCACTGCTGTGCTCCACTGTACTCTACCTCTACTGTGCTCCACTGTACTCTACCTCTACTCTACTCCACTGTACTCTACCTCTACTGTACTCTACTATTCTCTACCTCTACTGTACTCTACTGTACTCCACCTCTACTGTGCTCCACTGTACTCCACTGTACTCTACCTCTACTGTGCACCACTGTACTCTACCTCTACTGTACTCCACTGTACTCTAACTCTACTGTACTCCACTGTACTCTACCTCTACTGTGCTCCACTGTACTCTACCTCTACTGTACTCCACTGTACTCTACCTCTACTGTACTCCACTGTACTCTACCTCTACTGTGCTCCGCTGTACTCCACTGTTTTCTACCTCTACTGTGCTCCACTGTACTCTACCTCTACTGTGCTCCACTGTACTCTACCTCTACTGTGCTCCACTGTACTCTACCTCTACTGTACTCCACTGTACTCTACCTCTACTGTACTCCAACGAACTTTACCTCTACTGTGCTCCACTGTACTCCACTGTACTGTACCTCTACTGTGCTCCACTGTACTCTACCTCTACTGTACGCCACTGTACTCTACCTATACTGTACTCCACTGTACTCTACCTCTAGTGTACTCTCCTGTACTCCACCTCTAATGTGCTCCACTGTACTCCACTGTACTCTACCTCTACTGTACTCCACTGTACTCTACCTCTGCTGTGCTCAACTGTACTCTACCTCTACTGTACTCCACTGTACTCTACCTCTACTGTACTCCACTGTACTCTACCTCTACTGTACTCCACTGTACTCTACCTCTTCTGTGCTCCACTGTACTCCACTGTACGCTACCTCTACTGTGCTCCACACTACTCTACCTCTATTGTACTCCACTCTATTCTACCTCTACTGTGCTCCGCTGTACTCCACTGTACTCTACGTCTACTGTGCTCCACTGTCCTCTACCTCTACTGTACTCCACTGTACTCTACCTCTACTGTAATCCACTGTACACTACCTCTACTGTACTCCACTGTACTCTACCTCTACTGTACTCCACTGTACGCGACCTCTACTGTGCTCCAATGTACTCTACCTCTACTGTACTCCACTCTACTCTACCTCTACTGTGCTCCACTGTACTCTACCTCTACTGTGCTCAACTGTACTCTACCTCTACTGTACTCCACTGTACTCTACCTATACTGTACTCCACTGTACTCTACCTCTAGTGTACTCTACTGTACTCCACCTCTAATGTGCTCCACTGTACTCCACTGTACTCTACCTCTACTGTACTCCACTGTACTCTACCTCTACTGTACTCCACTGTACTCTACCTCTACTGTGCTCCACTGTACTCCACTGTACGCTACCTCTGCTGTGCTCCACTGTACTCTACCTCTACTGTACTCCACTCTACTCTACCTCTACTGTGCTCCGCTGTACTCCACTTTACTCTACCTCTACTGTGCTCCACTGTACTCTACCTCTACTGTACTCCACTGTACGCTACCTCTACTGTGCTCCGCTGTACTCCACTGTACTCCACCTCTACTGTGCTCCGCTGTACTCCACTGTACTTTACCTCTACTGTGCTCCACTGTACTCTACCTCTACTGTACTCCACCTATACTGTACTCCACTGTACTCTACCTCTACTGTGCTCCACTGATCTCTACCTCTACTGTACTCTACTGTACTCCACCTCTACTGTGTTCCACTGTAATCCACTGTACTCTACCTCTACTGTGCTCCACTGTACTCTACCTCTACTGTACTCCAATGTACTCTACCTCTACTGTACTCTACTGTTCTCTACCTCTACTGTACTCTACTGTACTCCACTCTACTCTACCTCTACTGTGCTCCACTGTACTCTATCTCTACTGTACTCTACTGTACTCCACCTCTACTGTGCTCCGCTGCACTCCACTGTACTATATCTCTACTCTGCTCCACTGTACTCTACCTCTGCTGTGCTCCACTGTACTCTACCTCTACTGTGCTCCACTGTACTCTACCTCTACTCTACTCCACTGTACTCTACCTCTACTGTACTCTACTGTTCTCTACCTCTACTGTACTCTACTGTGCTCCACCTCTACTGTGCTCCACTGTACTCCACTGTACTCTACCTCTACTGTGCACCACTGTACTCTACCTCTACTCTACTCCACTGTACTCTAACTCTACTGTACTCCACTGTACTCTACCTCTACTGTGCTCCAATGTACTCTACCTCTACTGTACTCCACTGTACTCTACCTCTACTGTACTCCACTGTACTCTACCTCTACTGTGCTCCGCTGTACTCCACTGTTTTCTACCTCTACTGTGCTCCACTGTACTCTACCTCTACTGTCCTCCACTGTACTCTACCTCTACTGTGCTCCACTGTACTCTACCTCTACTGTACTCCACTGTACTCTACCTCTACTGTACTCCAACGAACTCTACCTCTACTGTGCTCCACTGTACTCTACCTATACTGTACTCCACTGTACTCTACCTCTACTGTACGCCACTGTACTCTACCTATACTGTACTCCACTGTACTCTACCTCTACTGTACTCCAACGAACTCTACCTCTACTGTGCTCCACTGTACTGTACCTCTACTGTGCTCCACTGTACTCTACCTCTACTGTACGCCACTGTACTCTACCTATACTGTACTCCACTGTACTCTACCTCTAGTGTACTCTCCTGTACTCCACCTCTAATGTGCTCCGCTGCACTCCACTGTACTCTACCTCTACTGTACTCCTCTGTACTCTACCTCTACTGTACTCCACTGTACTCTACCTCTACTGTGCTCCACTGTACTCCACTGTACGCTACCTCTACTGTGCTCCACTGTACTCTACCTCTACTGTACTCCACTCTACTCTACCTCTACTGTGCTCCGCTGTACTCCACTGTACTCTACCTCTACTGTACTCCACTTTACTCTACCTCTACTGTGCTCCACTGTACTCTACCTCTACTGTACTCCACTGTACGCTACCTCTACTGTGCTCCGCTGTACTCCAATGTACTCCACCTCTACTGTGCTCTGCTGTACTCCACTGTACTTTACCTCCACTGTGCTCCACTGTACTCTACCTCTACTGTACTCCACCTCTACTGTACTCCACTGTTCTCTACCTCTACTGTACTCTACTGTACTCCACCTCTACTGTGCTCCACTGTACTCCACTGTACTCTACCTCTACTGTGCTCCACTCTACTCTACCTCTACTGTACTCCACTCTACTCTATCTCTACTGTGCTCCATTGTACTCTATCTCTACTGTACTCCAATGTACTCTACCTCTATTGTACTCTACTGTACTCCACCTCTACTGTGCTCCACTGTACTCCACTGTTCTTTACCTCTACTGTGATCCACTGTACTCTACCTCTACTGTGCTCCACTGTACTCTACCTCTACTGTGCTCCACTGTACTCTACCTCTACTGTACTCCACTGTACTCTACCTCTACTGTACTCTACTGTACTCCACCTCTAATGCGCTCCCCTGTACTCCACTGTACTCTACCTCTACTGTACTCCACTGTACTCTACCTCTAGTGTACTCCACTGTACTCTACCTCTACTGTACTCCACCGAACTCTACCTCTACTGTCCTTCACTGTACTCTACTGTACTCTACCTCTACTGTGCTCCACTGTACTCCACTGTACTCTATCTCTACTGTGATCCACTGTACTCTACCTCTGCTGTGCTCCACTGAACTCTACCTCTACTGTGCTCCACTGTACTCTACCTCTACTCTACTCCAATGTACTCTACCTCTACTGTACTCTACTGTACTCCACCTCTACTGTGCTCCACTGTACTCCACTGTACTCTACCTCTACTTTACTCCACTGTACTCTACCTCTACTGTGCTCCACTGTACTCTACCTCTGCTGTACTCCACTGTACTCTACCTCTACTGTGCTCCACTGTACTCTACCTCTACTGTACTCCACTCCACTCTACTCTACCTCTACTGTGCTCCACTGTACTCTATCTTGACTGTACTCTACTGTACTCCACCTCTACTGTGCTCCGCTGTACTCCACTGTACTCTACCTCTACTGTGCTCCACTATACTCTACCTCTACTGTACTCCACTCTACTCTACCTCTACTGTGCTCCACTGTACTCTATCTCTACTGTACTCTACTGTACTCCACCTCTACTGTGCTCCGCTGTACTCCACTGTACTCTACCTCTACTGTGCTCCACTGTACTCTACCTCTACTGTACTCCACGGTACGCTACCTCTACTGTGCTCCACTGTCCTCTACCTCTACTGTACTCCACTGTATGCTACCTCTACTGTGCTCCACTGTACTCTACCTCTACTGTACTCCACTCTACTTCTACTGTGCTCCACTGTACTCTACCTCTACTGTACTCCACTGTACTCTACCTCTACTGTGCTCCACTGTACTCTATCTCTACTGTACTGCACTGTACTCTACCTCTACTGTACTCTACTGTTCTCTACCTCTACTGTACTCTACTGTACTCCACCTCTACTGTGCTCCACTGTACTCTATCTTGACTGTACTCTACTGTACTCCACCTCTACTGTGCTCCGCTGTACTCCACTGTACTCTACCTCTACTCTACTTCACTGTACTCTACCTCTACTGTGCTCCACTGTACTCTACCTCTGCTGTACTCCACTGTACTCTACCTCTACTGTGCTCCACTGTACTCTACCTCTACTGTACTCTACTCCACTCTACTCTACCTCTACTGTGCTCCACTGTACTCTATCTTGACTGTACTCTACTGTACTCCACCTCTACTGTGCTCCGCTGTACTCCACTGTACTCTACCTCTACTGTGCTCCACTGTACTCTACCTCTACTGTACTCCACTCTACTCTACCTCTACTGTGCTCCACTGTACTCTATCTCTACTGTACTCTACTGTACTCCACCTCTACTGTGCTCCGCTGTACTCCACTGTACTCTACCTCTACTGTGCTCCACTGTACTCTACCTCTACTGTACTCCACGGTACGCTACCTCTACTGTGCTCCACTGTCCTCTACCTCTACTGTACTCCACTGTATGCTACCTCTACTGTGCTCCACTGTACTCTACCTCTACTTTACTCCACTCTACTTCTACTGTGCTCCACTGTACTCTACCTCTACTGTACTCCACTGTACTCTACCTCTACTGTGCTCCACTGTACTCTATCTCTACTGTACTGCACTGTACTCTACCTCTACTGTACTCTACTGTTCTCTACCTCTACTGTACTCTACTGTACTCCACCTCTACTGTACTCCACTGTACTCCACTTTACTCTACCTCTACTGTGCTCCACTGTACTCTACCTCTACTGTACTCCACTGTACTCTACCTCTACTGTGCTCCACTGTACTCTACCTCTACTGTACTCCACTGTACTCTACCTCTGCTGTGCTCCACTGTACTCTACCTCTACTGTACTCCACTGTACTCTACCTCTACTGTACTCTACTGTACTCCACCTCTAATGTGCTCCACTGTACTCCACTGCCCTCTACCTCTACTGTACTCCACTGTACTCTACCTCTACTGTACTCCACTGTACTCTACCTCTTCTGTGCTCCACTGTAATCCACTGTACGCTACCTCTACTGTGCTCCACACTACTCTACCTCTACTGTACTCCACTCTATTCTACCTCTACTGTGCTCCGCTGTAATCCACTGTACTCTACGTCTACTGTGCTCCACTGTACTCTTCCTCTACTGTACTCCACTGTACTCTACCTCTACTGTACTCCACTGTACTCTACCTCTACTGTGCTCCACTGTACTCTACCTCTACTGTACTCCACTGTACTATACCTCTACTGTGCTCCCCTGTACTCAACCTCTACTGTACTCCACTCTACACTACCTCTACTGTGCTCCACTGTACTCTATCTCTACTGTACTCTACTGTACTCCACCTCTACTGTGCTCCGCTGTACTCCACTGTACTCTACCTGTACTGTGCTCCACTGTACTCTACCTCTTCTGTACTCCACTGTACTCTACCTCTACTGTACTCCACTGTACGCTACCTCTACTGTGCTCCACAGTACTCTACCTCTACTTTACTACACTCTACTCTACATCTAGTGTTCTCCACTGTACTCTACTGTACTCCACCTCTACTGTGCTCCACTGTACTCCACTGTACTCTACCTCTACTGTGCTCCACTGTACTCTACCTCTACTGTACTCCACTGTACTCTACCTCTAGTGTGCTCCACTGTTCTCTACCTCTACTGTACTCTACTGTACTCCACCTCTACTGTGCTCCACTGTACTCCACTGTACTCTACCTCTACTGTGCTCCACTGTACTCTACCTCTACTGTACTCCACTGTACTCTACCTCTACTGTGCTCCACTGTACTCTACCTCTACTGTACTCCACTCTACTCTACCTCTACTGTGCTCCACTGTACTCTATCTCTACTGTACTCTACTGTACTCCACCTCTACTGTGCTCCGCTGTACTCCACTGTACTCTATCTCTACTCTGCTCCGCTGTACTCTACCTCTACTGTACTCTACTGTTCTCTACCTCTACTGTACTCTACTGTACTCCACCTCTACTGTGCTCCACTGTACTCCACTGTACTCTACCTCTACTGTGCACCACTGTACTCAACCTCTACTGTACTCCACTGTATTCTAACTCTACTGTACTCCACTGTACTCTACCTATACTGTGCTCCACTGTACTCTACCTCTACTCTACTCCACTGTACTCTACCTCTACTGTACTCTACTGTTCTCTACCTCTACTGTACTCTACTGTACTCCACCTCTACTGTGCTCCACTGTACTCCACTGTACTCTACCTCTACTGTGCACCACTGTACTCTACCTCTACTGTACTCCACTGTACTCTAACTCTACTGTACTCCACTGTACTCTACCTCTACTGTGCTCCACTGTACTCTACCTCTACTGTACTCCACTGTACTCTACCTCTACTGTACTCCACTGTACTCTACCTCTACTGTGCTCCGCTGTACTCCACTTTTTTCTACCTCTACTGTGCTCCACTGTACTCTACCTCTACTGTGCTCCACTGTACTCTACCTCTACTGTGTTCCACTGTACTCTACCTCTACTGTAATCCACTGTATTCTACCTCTACTGTACTCCAACGAACTTTACCTCTACTGTGCTCCACTTTACTCCACTGTACTGTACCTCTACTGTGCTCCACTGTACTCTACCTCTACTGTACGCCACTGTACTCTACCTATACTGTACTCCACTGTACTCTACCTCTAGTGTTCTCTCCTGTACTCCACCTCTAATGTGCTCCACTGTATTCCACTGTACTCTACCTCTACTGTACTCCACTGTACTCTACCTCTACTGTACTCCACTGTACTCTACCTCTTCTGTGCTCCACTGTACTCCACTGTACGCTACCTCTACTGTGTTCCACTGTACTCTACCTCTACTGTACTCCACTGTACTCCACCTCTACTGTAATCCACTGTACACTACCTCTACTGTACTCCACTGTACTCTACCTCTACTGTACTCCACTGTACGCTACCTTTACTGTGCTCCACTGTACTCTACCTCTACTGTGCTCCACTCTACTCTACCTCTACTGTGCTCCACTGTACTCTACCTCTACTCTGCTCCACTGTACTCTACCTCTACTGTGCTCCACTGTACTCTACCTCTACTGTGCTCCACTGTACTCTACCTCTACTGTACTCCACTGTACTCTACCTCTACTCTACTCCACTCTATTCTACCTCTACTGTGCTCCGCTGTACTCCACTGTACTCTACGTCTACTGTGCTCCACTGTACTCTACCTCTACTGTACTCCACTGTACTCCACCTCTACTGTAATCCACTGTACACTACCTCTACTGTACTCCACTGTACTCTACCTCTACTGTACTCCACTGTACGCTACCTCTACTGTGCTCCACTGTACTCTACCTCTACTGTACTCCACTCTACTCTACCTCTACTGTGCTCCACTGTACTCTACCTCTACTGTGCTCCACTGTACTCTACCTCTACTGTGCTCCACTGTACTCTACCTCTACTGTACTCCACTGTACTCTACCTATACTGTACTCCACTGTACTCTACCTCTACTGTGCTCCACTGTACTCTACCTCTACTGTACTCCACTGTACTCTACCTCTACTGTACTCCACTGTACTCTACCTCTACTGTGCTCCGCTGTACTCCACTTTTTTCTACCTCTACTGTGCTCCACTGTACTCTACCTCTACTGTGCTCCACTGTACTCTACCTCTACTGTGTTCCACTGTACTCTACCTCTACTGTACTCCACTGTATTCTACCTCTACTGTACTCCAACGAACTTTACCTCTACTGTGCTCCACTTTACTCCACTGTACTGTACCTCTACTGTGCTCCACTGTACTCTACCTCTACTGTACGCCACTGTACTCTACCTATACTGTACTCCACTGTACTCTACCTCTAGTGTTCTCTCCTGTACTCCACCTCTAATGTGCTCCACTGTACTCCACTGTACTCTACCTCTACTGTACTCCACTGTACTCTACCTCTACTGTACTCCACTGTACTCTACCTCTACTGTGCTCCACTGTACTCCACTGTACGCTACCTCTGCTGTGCTCCACTGTACTCTACCTCTACTGTACTCCACTGTACGCTACCTCTACTGTGCTCCGCTGTACTCCACTGTACTCCACCTCTACTGTGCTCCGCTGTACTCCACTGTACTTTACCTCTACTGTGCTCCACTGTACTCTACCTCTACTGTACTCCACCTATACTGTACTCCACTGTACTCTACCTCTACTGTGCTCCACTGTTCTCTACCTCTACTGTACTCTACTGTACTCCACCTCTACTGTGTTCCACTGTAATCCACTGTACTCTACCTCTACTGTGCTCCACTGTACTCTACCTCTACTGTACTCCAATGTACTCTACCTCTACTGTACTCTACTGTTCTCTACCTCTACTGTACTCTACTGTACTCCACCTCTACTGTGCTCCACTGTACTCCACTGTACTCTACCTCTACTGTGCTCCACTGTACTCTACCTCTACTGTACTCCACTGTACTCTACCTCTACTGTGCTCCACTGTACTCTACCTCTACTGTACCCCACTGTACTCTACCTCTACTGTACTCCACTGTACTCTACCTCTACTGTGCTCCACTGTACTCTACCTCTACTGTACTCCACTGTACTCTACCTCTACTGTGCTCCACTGTACTCCACTGTACGCTACCTCTACTGTGCTCCACTGTACTCTACCTCTACTGTACTCCACTCTACTCTACCTCTACTGTGGTCCGTTGTACTCCACTGTACTCTACCTCTACTGTGCTCCACTGTACTCTACCTCTACTGTACTCCACTCTACTCTACCTCTACTGTGCTCCACTGTACTCTATCTCTACTGTACTCTACTGTACTCCACCTCTACTGTGCTCCGCTGTACTCCACTGTACTCTATCTCTACTCTGCTCCACTGTACTCTACCTCTGCTGTGCTCCACTGTACTCTACCTCTACTCTGCTCCACTGTACTCTACCTCTACTCTACTCCACTGTACTCTACCTCTACTGTACTCTACTGTTCTCTACCTCTACTGTACTCTACTGTACTCCACCTCTACTGTGCTCCACTGTACTCCACTGTACTCTACCTCTACTGTGCACCACTGTACTCTACCTCTACTGTACTCCACTGTACTCTAACTCTACTGTACTCCACTGTACTCTACCTCTACTGTGCTCCACTGTACTCTACCTCTACTGTACTCCACTGTACTCTACCGCTACTGTACTCCACTGTACTCTACCTCTACTGTGCTCCGCTGTACTCCACTGTTTTCTACCTCTACTGTGCTCCACTGTACTCTACCTCTACTGTGCTCCACTGTACTCTACCTCTACTGTGCTCCACTGTACTCTACCTCTACTGTACTCCACTGTACTCTACCTCTACTGTACTGCAACGAACTCTACCTCTACTGTGCTCCACTGTACTCCACTGTACTGTACCTCTACTGTGCTCCACTGTACTCTACCTCTACTGTACGCCACTGTACTCTACCTATACTGTACTCCACTGTACTCTACCTCTAGTGTACTGTCCTGTACTCCACTTCTAATGTGCTCCACTGTAATCCACTGTACTCTACCTCTACTGTACTCCACTGTACTCTACCTCTTCTGTACTCCACTGTACTCTACCTCTACTGTGCTCCACTGTACTCCACTGTACGCTACCTCTACTGTGCTCCACTGTACTCTACCTCTACTGTACTCCACTCTACTCTACCTCTACTGTGCTCCGCTGTACTCCACTGTACTCTACCTCTACTGTACTCCACTTTACTCTACCTCTACTGTGCTCCACTGTACTCTACCTCTACTGTACTCCACTGTACGCTACCTCTACTGTGCTCCGCTGTACTCCACTGTACTCCACCTCTACTGTGCTCTGCTGTACTCCACTGTACTTTACCTCCACTGTGCTCCAGTGTACCCTACCTCTACTGTACTCCACCTCTACTGTACTCCACTGTTCTCTACCTCTACTGTACTCTACTGTACTCCACCTCTACTGTGCTCCACTGTACTCCACTGTACTCTACCTCTACTGTGCTCCACTCTACTCTACCTCTACTGTACTCCACTCTACTCTATCTCTACTGTGCTCCATTGTACTCTATCTCTACTGTACTCCAATGTACTCTACCTCTATTGTACTCTACTGTACTCCACCTCTACTGTGCTCCACTGTACTCCACTGTTCTCTACCTCTACTGTGCTCCACTGTACTCTACCTCTACTGTACTCCACTGTACGCTACCTCTACTGTGCTCCACTGTACTCTACCTCTACTGTACTCCACCCTACTCTACCTCTACTGTGCTCCGCTGTACTCCACTGTACTCTACCTCTACTGTGCTCCACTGTACTCTACCTCTACTGTTCTCCACTGTACTCTACCTCTAATGTGCTCCACTGTACTCTACCTCTACTGTACTCCACTCTACTCTAACTCTACTGTGCTCCACTGTACTCTATCTCTACTGTACTCTACTTTACTCCACCTCTACTGTGCTCTGCTGTACTCCACTGTACTCTACCTCTACTGTGCTCCACTGTACTCTACCTCTACTGTACTCCACTGTACTCTACCTCTACTGTGCTCCACTGTTCTCTACCTCTACTGTACTCTACTGTACTCCACCTCTACTGTGCTCCACTGTACTCCACTGTACTCTATCTCTACTGTGATCCACTGTACTCTACCTCTGCTGTGCTCCACTGTACTCTACCTCTACTGTGCTCCACTGTACTCTACCTCTACTGTACTCCACTGTACTCTACCTCTACTGTACTCTACTGTACTCCACCTCTAATGCGCTCCCCTGTACTCCACTGTACTCTACCTCTACTGTACTCCACTGTACTCTACCTCTAGTGTACTCCACTGTACTCTACTTCTACTGTACTCCACCGAACTCTACCTGTACTGTCCTTCACTGTACTCTACTGTACTCTACCTCTACTGTGCTCCACTGTACTCCACTGTACTCTATCTCTACTGTGATCCACTGTACTCTACCTCTGCTGTGCTCCACTGAACTCTACCTCTACTGTGCTCCACTGTACTCTACCTCTACTCTACTCCACTGTACTCTACCTCTACTGTACTCTACTGTACTCCACCTCTACTGTGCTCCACTCTACTCCACTGTACTCTACCTCTACTCTACTCCACTGTACTCTACCTCTACTGTGCTCCACTGTACTCTACCTCTACTGTACTCCACTGTACTCTACCTCTACTGTACTCTACTGTACTCCACCTCTAATGTTTTGCACTGTACTCCACTGTACTCTACCTCTACTGTACTCCACTGTACTCTACCTCTACTGTACTTCACTCTACTCTACCTCTACTGTGCTCCACTGTACTCCACTGTACGCTACCTCTACTGTGCTCCACTGTACTCTACCTCTACTGTACTCCACTCTACTCTACCTCTACTGTGCTCCGCTGTACTCCACTGTACTCTACATCTACTGTGCTCCACTGTACTCTACCTCTACTGTACTCCACTGTACTCTACCTCTAGTGTACTCTCCTGTACTCCACCTCTAATGTGCTCCACTGTACACCACTGTACTCTACCTCTACTGTACTCCACTGTACTCTACCTCTACTGTGCTCCACTGTACTCTACCTCTACTGTACTCCACTGTACTCTACCTCTGCTGTGCTCCACTGTACTCTACCTCTACTGTACTCCACTGTACTCTACCTCTACTGTACTCTACTGTACTCCACCTCTAATGTGCTCCACTGTACTCCACTGTCCTCTACCTCTACTGTACTCCACTGTACTCTACCTCTACTGTACTCCACTGTACTCTACCTCTTCTGTGCTCCACTGTAATCCACTGTACGCTACCTCTACTGTGCTCCACACTACTCTACCTCTACTGTACTCCACTCTATTCTACCTCTACTGTGCTCCGCTGTACTCCACTGTACTCTACGTCTACTGTGCTCCACTGTACTCTTCCTCTACTGTACTCCACTGTACTCTACCTCTACTGTATTCCACTGTACTCTACCTCTACTGTGCTCCACTGTACTCTACCTCTACTGTACTCCACTGTACTCTACCTCTACTGTGCTCCCCTGTACTCAACCTCTACTGTACTCCACTCTACACTACCTCTACTGTGCTCCACTGTACTCTATCTCTACTGTACTCTACTGTACTCCACCTCTACTGTGCTCCGCTGTACTCCACTGTACTCTACCTGTACTGTGCTCCACTGTACTCTACCTCTTCTGTACTCCACTGTACTCTACCTCTACTGTACTCCACTGTACGCTACCTCTACTGTGCTCCACAGTACTCTACCTCTACTGTACTACACTCTACTCTACATCTAGTGTTCTCCACTGTACTCTACTGTACTCCACCTCTACTGTGCTCCACTGTACTCCACTGTACTCTACCTCTACTGTGCTCCACTGTACTCTACCTCTACTGTACTCCACTGTACTCTACCTCTAGTGTGCTCCACTGTTCTCTACCTCTACTGTACTCTACTGTACTCCACCTCTACTGTGCTCCACTGTACTCCACTGTACTCTACCTCTACTGTGCTCCACTGTACTCTACCTCTACTGTACTCCACTGTACTCTACCTCTACTGTGCTCCACTGTACTCTACCTCTACTGTACTCCACTCTACTCTACCTCTACTGTGCTCCACTGTACTCTATCTCTACTGTACTCTACTGTACTCCACCTCTACTGTGCTCCGCTGTACTCCACTGTACTCTATCTCTACTCTGCTCCACTGTACTCTACCTCTACTGTACTCTACTGTTCTCTACCTCTACTGTACTCTACTGTACTCCACCTCTACTGTGCTCCACTGTACTCCACTGTACTCTACCTCTACTGTGCACCACTGTACTCTACCTCTACTGTACTCCACTGTATTCTAACTCTACTGTACTCCACTGTACTCTACCTATACTGTGCTCCACTGTACTCTACCTCTACTCTACTCCACTGTACTCTACCTCTACTGTACTCTACTGTTCTCTACCTCTACTGTACTCTACTGTACTCCACCTCTACTGTGCTCCACTGTACTCCACTGTACTCTACCTCTACTGTGCACCACTGTACTCTACCTCTACTGTACTCCACTGTATTCTAACTCTACTGTACTCCACTGTACTCTACCTATACTGTGCTCCACTGTACTCTACCTCTACTCTACTCCACTGTACTCTACCTCTACTGTACTCTACTGTACTCTACCTCTACTGTACTCCACTGTACTCTACCTCTACTTTACTCCACTGTACTCTACCTCTACTGTGCTCCGCTGTACTCCACTTTTTTCTACCTCTACTGTGCTCCACTGTACTCTACCTCTACTGTGCTCCACTGTACTCTACCTCTACTGTGTTCCACTGTACTCTACCTCTACTGTACTCCACTGTATTCTACCTCTACTGTACTCCAACGAACTTTACCTCTACTGTGCTCCACTTTACTCCACTGTACTGTACCTCTACTGTGCTCCACTGTACTCTACCTCTACTGTACGCCACTGTACTCTACCTATACTGTACTCCACTGTACTCTACCTCTAGTGTTCTCTCCTGTACTCCACCTCTAATGTGCTCCACTGTACTCCACTGTACTCTACCTCTACTGTACTCCACTGTACTCTACCTCTACTGTACTCCACTGTACTCTACCTCTACTGTGCTCCACTGTACTCCACTGTACGCTACCTCTGCTGTGCTCCACTGTACTCTACCTCTACTGTACTCCACTGTACGCTACCTCTACTGTGCTCCGCTGTACTCCACTGTACTCCACCTCTACTGTGCTCCGCTGTACTCCACTGTACTTTACCTCTACTGTGCTCCACTGTACTCTACCTCTACTGTACTCCACCTATACTGTACTCCACTGTACTCTACCTCTACTGTGCTCCACTGTTCTCTACCTCTACTGTACTCTACTGTACTCCACCTCTACTGTGTTCCACTGTAATCCACTGTACTCTACCTCTACTGTGCTCCACTGTACTCTACCTCTACTGTACTCCAATGTACTCTACCTCTACTGTACTCTACTGTTCTCTACCTCTACTGTACTCTACTGTACTCCACCTCTACTGTGCTCCACTGTACTCTACCTCTACTGTACTCCACTGTACTCTACCTCTACTGTGCTCCACTGTACTCTACCTCTACTGTACCCCACTGTACTCTACCTCTACTGTACTCCACTGTACTCTACCTCTACTGTGCTCCACTGTACTCTACCTCTACTGTACTCCACTGTACTCTACCTCTACTGTGCTCCACTGTACTCCACTGTACGCTACCTCTACTGTGCTCCACTGTACTCTACCTCTACTGTACTCCACTCTACTCTACCTCTACTGTGGTCCGTTGTACTCCACTGTACTCTACCTCTACTGTGCTCCACTGTACTCTACCTCTACTGTACTCCACTCTACTCTACCTCTACTGTGCTCCACTGTACTCTATCTCTACTGTACTCTACTGTACTCCACCTCTACTGTGCTCCGCTGTACTCCACTATACTCTCTCTACTCTGCTCCACTGTACTCTACCTCTGCTGTGCTCCACTGTACTCTACCTCTACTCTGCTCCACTGTACTCTACCTCTACTCTACTCCACTGTACTCTACCTCTACTGTACTCTACTGTTCTCTACCTCTACTGTACTCTACTGTACTCCACCTCTACTGTGCTCCACTGTACTCCACTGTACTCTACCTCTACTGTGCACCACTGTACTCTACCTCTACTGTACTCCACTGTACTCTAACTCTACTGTACTCCACTGTACTCTACCTCTACTGTGCTCCACTGTACTCTACCTCTACTGTACTCCACTGTACTCTACCTCTACTGTACTCCACTGTACTCTACCTCTACTGTGCTCCGCTGTACTCCACTGCTTTCTACCTCTACTGTGCTCCACTGTACTCTACCTCTACTGTGCTCCACTGTACTCTACCTCTACTGTGCTCCACTGTACTCTACCTCTACTGTACTCCACTGTACTCTACCTCTACTGTACTGCAACGAACTCTACCTCTGCTGTGCTCCACTGTACTCCACTGTACTGTACCTCTACTGTGCTCCACTGTACTCTACCTCTACTGTACGCCACTGTACTCTACCTATACTGTACTCCACTGTACTCTACCTCTAGTGTACTGTCCTGTACTCCACTTCTAATGTGCTCCACTGTAATCCACTGTACTCTACCTCTACTGTACTCCACTGTACTCTACCTCTTCTGTACTCCACTGTACTCTACCTCTACTGTGCTCCACTGTACTCCACTGTACGCTACCTCTACTGTGCTCCACTGTACTCTACCTCTACTGTACTCCACTCTACTCTACCTCTACTGTGCTCCGCTGTACTCCACTGTACTCTACCTCTACTGTACTCCACTTTACTCTACCTCTACTGTGCTCCACTGTACTCTACCTCTACTGTACTCCACTGTACGCTACCTCTACTGTGCTCCGCTGTACTCCACTGTACTCCACCTCTACTGTGCTCTGCTGTACTCCACTGTACTTTACCTCCACTGTGCTCCACTGTACCCTACCTCTACTGTACTCCACCTCTACTGTACTCCACTGTTCTCTACCTCTACTGTACTCTACTGTACTCCACCTCTACTGTGCTCCACTGTACTCCACTGTACTCTACCTCTACTGTGCTCCACTCTACTCTACCTCTACTGTACTCCACTGTACTCTACCTCTACTGTGCTCCACTGTTCTCTACCTCTACTGTACTCTACTGTACTCCACCTCTACTGTGCTCCACTGTACTCCACTGTACTCTATCTCTACTGTGATCCACTGTACTCTACCTCTGCTGTGCTCCACTGTACTCTACCTCTACTGTGCTCCACTGTACTCTACCTCTACTGTACTCCACTGTACTCTACCTCTACTGTACTCTACTGTACTCCACCTCTAATGCGCTCCCCTGTACTCCACTGTACTCTACCTCTACTGTACTCCACTGTACTCTACCTCTAGTGTACTCCACTGTACTCTACTTCTACTGTACTCCACCGAACTCTACCTGTACTGTCCTTCACTGTACTCTACTGTACTCTACCTCTACTGTGCTCCACTGTACTCCACTGTACTCTATCTCTACTGTGATCCACTGTACTCTACCTCTGCTGTGCTCCACTGAACTCTACCTCTACTGTGCTCCACTGTACTCTACCTCTACTCTACTCCACTGTACTCTACCTCTACTGTACTCTACTGTACTCCACCTCTACTGTGCTCCACTCTACTCCACTGTACTCTACCTCTACTCTACTCCACTGTACTCTACCTCTACTGTGCTCCACTGTACTCTACCTCTACTGTACTCCACTGTACTCTACCTCTACTGTACTCTACTGTACTCCACCTCTAATGTTTTGCACTGTACTCCACTGTACTCTACCTCTACTGTACTCCACTGTACTCTACCTCTACTGTACTTCACTCTACTCTACCTCTACTGTGCTCCACTGTACTCCACTGTACGCTACCTCTACTGTGCTCCACTGTACTCTACCTCTACTGTACTCCACTCTACTCTACCTCTACTGTGCTCCGCTGTACTCCACTGTACTCTACATCTACTGTGCTCCACTGTACTCTACCTCTACTGTACTCCACTGTACTCTACCTCTAGTGTACTCTCCTGTACTCCACCTCTAATGTGCTCCACTGTACACCACTGTACTCTACCTCTACTGTACTCCACTGTACTCTACCTCTACTGTGCTCCACTGTACTCTACCTCTACTGTACTCCACTCTACTCTACCTCTGCTGTGCTCCACTGTACTCTACCTCTACTGTACTCCACTGTACTCTACCTCTACTGTACTCTACTGTACTCCACCTCTAATGTGCTCCACTGTACTCCACTGTCCTCTACCTCTACTGTACTCCACTGTACTCTACCTCTACTGTACTCCACTGTACTCTACCTCTTCTGTGCTCCACTGTAATCCACTGTACGCTACCTCTACTGTGCTCCACACTACTCTACCTCTACTGTACTCCACTCTATTCTACCTCTACTGTGCTCCGCTGTACTCCACTGTACTCTACGTCTACTGTGCTCCACTGTACTCTTCCTCTACTGTACTCCACTGTACTCTACCTCTACTGTACTCCACTGTACTCTACCTCTACTGTGCTCCACTGTACTCTACCTCTACTGTACTCCACTGTACTCTACCTCTACTGTGCTCCCCTGTACTCAACCTCTACTGTACTCCACTCTACACTACCTCTACTGTGCTCCACTGTACTCTATCTCTACTGTACTCTACTGTACTCCACCTCTACTGTGCTCCGCTGTACTCCACTGTACTCTACCTGTACTGTGCTCCACTGTACTCTACCTCTTCTGTACTCCACTGTACTCTACCTCTACTGTACTCCACTGTACGCTACCTCTACTGTGCTCCACAGTACTCTACCTCTACTGTACTACACTCTACTCTACATCTAGTGTTCTCCACTGTACTCTACTGTACTCCACCTCTACTGTGCTCCACTGTACTCCACTGTACTCTACCTCTACTGTGCTCCACTGTACTCTACCTCTACTGTACTCCACTGTACTCTACCTCTAGTGTGCTCCACTGTTCTCTACCTCTACTGTACTCTACTGTACTCCACCTCTACTGTGCTCCACTGTACTCCACTGTACTCTACCTCTACTGTGCTCCACTGTACTCTACCTCTACTGTACTCCACTGTACTCTACCTCTACTGTGCTCCACTGTACTCTACCTCTACTGTACTCCACTCTACTCTACCTCTACTGTGCTCCACTGTACTCTATCTCTACTGTACTCTACTGTACTCCACCTCTACTGTGCTCCGCTGTACTCCACTGTACTCTATCTCTACTCTGCTCCACTGTACTCTACCTCTACTGTACTCTACTGTTCTCTACCTCTACTGTACTCTACTGTACTCCACCTCTACTGTGCTCCACTGTACTCCACTGTACTCTACCTCTACTGTGCACCACTGTACTCTACCTCTACTGTACTCCACTGTATTCTAACTCTACTGTACTCCACTGTACTCTACCTATACTGTGCTCCACTGTACTCTACCTCTACTCTACTCCACTGTACTCTACCTCTACTGTACTCTACTGTTCTCTACCTCTACTGTACTCTACTGTACTCCACCTCTACTGTGCTCCACTGTACTCCACTGTACTCTACCTCTACTGTGCACCACTGTACTCTACCTCTACTGTACTCCACTGTACTCTAACTCTACTGTACTCCACTGTACTCTACCTCTACTGTGCTCCACTGTACTCTACCTCTACTGTACTCCACTGTACTCTACCTCTACTGTACTCCACTGTACTCTACCTCTACTGTGCTCCGCTGTACTCCACTTTTTTCTACTTCTACTGTGCTCCACTGTACTCTACCTCTACTGTGCTCCACTGTACTCTACCTCTACTGTGTTCCACTGTACTCTACCTCTACTGTACTCCACTGTATTCTACCTCTACTGTACTCCAACGAACTTTACCTCTACTGTGCTCCACTTTACTCCACTGTACTGTACCTCTACTGTGCTCCACTGTACTCTACCTCTACTGTACGCCACTGTACTCTACCTATACTGTACTCCACTGTACTCTACCTCTAGTGTTCTCTCCTGTACTCCACCTCTAATGTGCTCCACTGTATTCCACTGTACTCTACCTCTACTGTACTCTACTGTACTCTACCTCTACTGTACTCCACTGTACTCTACCTCTGCTGTGCTCCACTGTACTCCACTGTACGCTACCTCTACTGTGCTCCACTGTACTCTACCTCTACTGTACTCCACTGTACTCCACCTCTACTGTAATCCACTGTACACTACCTCTACTGTACTCCACTGTACTCTACCTCTACTGTACTCCACTGTACGCTACCTTTACTGTGCTCCACTCTACTCTACCTCTACTGTGCTCCACTCTACTCTACCTCTACTGTGCTCCACTGTACTCTACCTCTACTGTGCTCCACTGTACTCTACCTCTACTGTGCACCACTGTACTCTACCTCTACTGTACTCCACTGTATTCTAACTCTACTGTACTCCACTGTACTCTACCTATACTGTGCTCCACTGTACTCTACCTCTACTCTACTCCACTGTACTCTACCTCTACTGTACTCTACTGTACTCTACCTCTACTGTACTCCACTGTACTCTACCTCTACTTTACTCCACTGTACTCTACCTCTACTGTGCTCCGCTGTACTCCACTTTTTTCTACCTCTACTGTGCTCCACTGTACTCTACCTCTACTGTGCTCCACTGTACTCTACCTCTACTGTGTTCCACTGTACTCTACCTCTACTGTACTCCACTGTATTCTACCTCTACTGTACTCCAACGAACTTTACCTCTACTGTGCTCCACTTTACTCCACTGTACTGTACCTCTACTGTGCTCCACTGTACTCTACCTCTACTGTACGCCACTGTACTCTACCTATACTGTACTCCACTGTACTCTACCTCTAGTGTTCTCTCCTGTACTCCACCTCTAATGTGCTCCACTGTACTCCACTGTACTCTACCTCTACTGTACTCCACTGTACTCTACCTCTACTGTACTCCACTGTACTCTACCTCTACTGTGCTCCACTGTACTCCACTGTACGCTACCTCTGCTGTGCTCCACTGTACTCTACCTCTACTGTACTCCACTGTACGCTACCTCTACTGTGCTCCGCTGTACTCCACTGTACTCCACCTCTACTGTGCTCCGCTGTACTCCACTGTACTTTACCTCTACTGTGCTCCACTGTACTCTACCTCTACTGTACTCCACCTATACTGTACTCCACTGTACTCTACCTCTACTGTGCTCCACTGTTCTCTACCTCTACTGTACTCTACTGTACTCCACCTCTACTGTGTTCCACTGTAATCCACTGTACTCTACCTCTACTGTGCTCCACTGTACTCTACCTCTACTGTACTCCAATGTACTCTACCTCTACTGTACTCTACTGTTCTCTACCTCTACTGTACTCTACTGTACTCCACCTCTACTGTGCTCCACTGTACTCTACCTCTACTGTACTCCACTGTACTCTACCTCTACTGTGCTCCACTGTACTCTACCTCTACTGTACCCCACTGTACTCTACCTCTACTGTACTCCACTGTACTCTACCTCTACTGTGCTCCACTGTACTCTACCTCTACTGTACTCCACTGTACTCTACCTCTACTGTGCTCCACTGTACTCCACTGTACGCTACCTCTACTGTGCTCCACTGTACTCTACCTCTACTGTACTCCACTCTACTCTACCTCTACTGTGGTCCGTTGTACTCCACTGTACTCTACCTCTACTGTGCTCCACTGTACTCTACCTCTACTGTACTCCACTCTACTCTACCTCTACTGTGCTCCACTGTACTCTATCTCTACTGTACTCTACTGTACTCCACCTCTACTGTGCTCCGCTGTACTCCACTATACTCTCTCTACTCTGCTCCACTGTACTCTACCTCTGCTGTGCTCCACTGTACTCTACCTCTACTCTGCTCCACTGTACTCTACCTCTACTCTACTCCACTGTACTCTACCTCTACTGTACTCTACTGTTCTCTACCTCTACTGTACTCTACTGTACTCCACCTCTACTGTGCTCCACTGTACTCCACTGTACTCTACCTCTACTGTGCACCACTGTACTCTACCTCTACTGTACTCCACTGTACTCTAACTCTACTGTACTCCACTGTACTCTACCTCTACTGTGCTCCACTGTACTCTACCTCTACTGTACTCCACTGTACTCTACCTCTACTGTACTCCACTGTACTCTACCTCTACTGTGCTCCGCTGTACTCCACTGTTTTCTACCTCTACTGTGCTCCACTGTACTCTACCTCTACTGTGCTCCACTGTACTCTACCTCTACTGTGCTCCACTGTACTCTACCTCTACTGTACTCCACTGTACTCTACCTCTACTGTACTGCAACGAACTCTACCTCTGCTGTGCTCCACTGTACTCCACTGTACTGTACCTCTACTGTGCTCCACTGTACTCTACCTCTACTGTACGCCACTGTACTCTACCTATACTGTACTCCACTGTACTCTACCTCTAGTGTACTGTCCTGTACTCCACTTCTAATGTGCTCCACTGTAATCCACTGTACTCTACCTCTACTGTACTCCACTGTACTCTACCTCTTCTGTACTCCACTGTACTCTACCTCTACTGTGCTCCACTGTACTCCACTGTACGCTACCTCTACTGTGCTCCACTGTACTCTACCTCTACTGTACTCCACTCTACTCTACCTCTACTGTGCTCCGCTGTACTCCACTGTACTCTACCTCTACTGTACTCCACTTTACTCTACCTCTACTGTGCTCCACTGTACTCTACCTCTACTGTACTCCACTGTACGCTACCTCTACTGTGCTCCGCTGTACTCCACTGTACTCCACCTCTACTGTGCTCTGCTGTACTCCACTGTACTTTACCTCCACTGTGCTCCACTGTACCCTACCTCTACTGTACTCCACCTCTACTGTACTCCACTGTTCTCTACCTCTACTGTACTCTACTGTACTCCACCTCTACTGTGCTCCACTGTACTCCACTGTACTCTACCTCTACTGTGCTCCACTCTACTCTACCTCTACTGTACTCCACTCTACTCTATCTCTACTGTGCTCCATTGTACTCTATCTCTACTGTACTCCAATGTACTCTACCTCTATTGTACTCTACTGTACTCCACCTCTACTGTGCTCCACTGTACTCCACTGTTCTCTACCTCTACTGTGCTCCACTGTACTCTACCTCTACTGTACTCCACTGTACGCTACCTCTACTGTGCTCCACTGTACTCTACCTCTACTGTACTCCACCCTACTCTACCTCTACTGTGCTCCGCTGTACTCCACTGTACTCTACCTCTACTGTGCTCCACTGTACTCTACCTCTACTGTTCTCCACTGTACTCTACCTCTAATGTGCTCCACTGTACTCTACCTCTACTGTACTCCACTCTACTCTAACTCTACTGTGCTCCACTGTACTCTATCTCTACTGTACTCTACTTTACTCCACCTCTACTGTGCTCTGCTGTACTCCACTGTACTCTACCTCTACTGTGCTCCACTGTACTCTACCTCTACTGTACTCCACTGTACTCTACCTCTACTGTGCTCCACTGTTCTCTACCTCTACTGTACTCTACTGTACTCCACCTCTACTGTGCTCCACTGTACTCCACTGTACTCTATCTCTACTGTGATCCACTGTACTCTACCTCTGCTGTGCTCCACTGTACTCTACCTCTACTGTGCTCCACTGTACTCTACCTCTACTGTACTCCACTGTACTCTACCTCTACTGTACTCTACTGTACTCCACCTCTAATGCGCTCCCCTGTACTCCACTGTACTCTACCTCTACTGTACTCCACTGTACTCTACCTCTAGTGTACTCCACTGTACTCTACTTCTACTGTACTCCACCGAACTCTACCTGTACTGTCCTTCACTGTACTCTACTGTACTCTACCTCTACTGTGCTCCACTGTACTCCACTGTACTCTATCTCTACTGTGATCCACTGTACTCTACCTCTGCTGTGCTCCACTGAACTCTACCTCTACTGTGCTCCACTGTACTCTACCTCTACTCTACTCCACTGTACTCTACCTCTACTGTACTCTACTGTACTCCACCTCTACTGTGCTCCACTCTACTCCACTGTACTCTACCTCTACTCTACTCCACTGTACTCTACCTCTACTGTGCTCCACTGTACTCTACCTCTACTGTACTCCACTGTACTCTACCTCTACTGTACTCTACTGTACTCCACCTCTAATGTTTTGCACTGTACTCCACTGTACTCTACCTCTACTGTACTCCACTGTACTCTACCTCTACTGTACTTCACTCTACTCTACCTCTACTGTGCTCCACTGTACTCCACTGTACGCTACCTCTACTGTGCTCCACTGTACTCTACCTCTACTGTACTCCACTCTACTCTACCTCTACTGTGCTCCGCTGTACTCCACTGTACTCTACATCTACTGTGCTCCACTGTACTCTACCTCTACTGTACTCCACTGTACTCTACCTCTAGTGTACTCTCCTGTACTCCACCTCTAATGTGCTCCACTGTACACCACTGTACTCTACCTCTACTGTACTCCACTGTACTCTACCTCTACTGTGCTCCACTGTACTCTACCTCTACTGTACTCCACTCTACTCTACCTCTGCTGTGCTCCACTGTACTCTACCTCTACTGTACTCCACTGTACTCTACCTCTACTGTACTCTACTGTACTCCACCTCTAATGTGCTCCACTGTACTCCACTGTCCTCTACCTCTACTGTACTCCACTGTACTCTACCTCTACTGTACTCCACTGTACTCTACCTCTTCTGTGCTCCACTGTAATCCACTGTACGCTACCTCTACTGTGCTCCACACTACTCTACCTCTACTGTACTCCACTCTATTCTACCTCTACTGTGCTCCGCTGTACTCCACTGTACTCTACGTCTACTGTGCTCCACTGTACTCTTCCTCTACTGTACTCCACTGTACTCTACCTCTACTGTACTCCACTGTACTCTACCTCTACTGTGCTCCACTGTACTCTACCTCTACTGTACTCCACTGTACTCTACCTCTACTGTGCTCCCCTGTACTCAACCTCTACTGTACTCCACTCTACACTACCTCTACTGTGCTCCACTGTACTCTATCTCTACTGTACTCTACTGTACTCCACCTCTACTGTGCTCCGCTGTACTCCACTGTACTCTACCTGTACTGTGCTCCACTGTACTCTACCTCTTCTGTACTCCACTGTACTCTACCTCTACTGTACTCCACTGTACGCTACCTCTACTGTGCTCCACAGTACTCTACCTCTACTGTACTACACTCTACTCTACATCTAGTGTTCTCCACTGTACTCTACTGTACTCCACCTCTACTGTGCTCCACTGTACTCCACTGTACTCTACCTCTACTGTGCTCCACTGTACTCTACCTCTACTGTACTCCACTGTACTCTACCTCTAGTGTGCTCCACTGTTCTCTACCTCTACTGTACTCTACTGTACTCCACCTCTACTGTGCTCCACTGTACTCCACTGTACTCTACCTCTACTGTGCTCCACTGTACTCTACCTCTACTGTACTCCACTGTACTCTACCTCTACTGTGCTCCACTGTACTCTACCTCTACTGTACTCCACTCTACTCTACCTCTACTGTGCTCCACTGTACTCTATCTCTACTGTACTCTACTGTACTCCACCTCTACTGTGCTCCGCTGTACTCCACTGTACTCTATCTCTACTCTGCTCCACTGTACTCTACCTCTACTGTACTCTACTGTTCTCTACCTCTACTGTACTCTACTGTACTCCACCTCTACTGTGCTCCACTGTACTCCACTGTACTCTACCTCTACTGTGCACCACTGTACTCTACCTCTACTGTACTCCACTGTATTCTAACTCTACTGTACTCCACTGTACTCTACCTATACTGTGCTCCACTGTACTCTACCTCTACTCTACTCCACTGTACTCTACCTCTACTGTACTCTACTGTTCTCTACCTCTACTGTACTCTACTGTACTCCACCTCTACTGTGCTCCACTGTACTCCACTGTACTCTACCTCTACTGTGCACCACTGTACTCTACCTCTACTGTACTCCACTGTACTCTAACTCTACTGTACTCCACTGTACTCTACCTCTACTGTGCTCCACTGTACTCTACCTCTACTGTACTCCACTGTACTCTACCTCTACTGTACTCCACTGTACTCTACCTCTACTGTGCTCCGCTGTACTCCACTTTTTTCTACTTCTACTGTGCTCCACTGTACTCTACCTCTACTGTGCTCCACTGTACTCTACCTCTACTGTGTTCCACTGTACTCTACCTCTACTGTACTCCACTGTATTCTACCTCTACTGTACTCCAACGAACTTTACCTCTACTGTGCTCCACTTTACTCCACTGTACTGTACCTCTACTGTGCTCCACTGTACTCTACCTCTACTGTACGCCACTGTACTCTACCTATACTGTACTCCACTGTACTCTACCTCTAGTGTTCTCTCCTGTACTCCACCTCTAATGTGCTCCACTGTATTCCACTGTACTCTACCTCTACTGTACTCTACTGTACTCTACCTCTACTGTACTCCACTGTACTCTACCTCTGCTGTGCTCCACTGTACTCCACTGTACGCTACCTCTACTGTGCTCCACTGTACTCTACCTCTACTGTACTCCACTGTACTCCACCTCTACTGTAATCCACTGTACACTACCTCTACTGTACTCCACTGTACTCTACCTCTACTGTACTCCACTGTACGCTACCTTTACTGTGCTCCACTCTACTCTACCTCTACTGTGCTCCACTCTACTCTACCTCTACTGTGCTCCACTGTACTCTACCTCTACTGTGCTCCACTGTACTCTACCTCTACTGTGCTCCACTGTACTCTACCTCTACTGTGCTCCACTGTACTCTACCTCTACTGTACTCCACTGTACTCTACCTCTACTGTACTCCACTCTATTCTACCTCTACTGTGCTCCGCTGTACTCCACTGTACTCTACGTCTACTGTGCTCCACTGTACTCTACCTCTACTGTACTCCACTGTACTCCACCTCTACTGTAATCCACTGTACACTACCTCTACTGTACTCCACTGTACTCTACCTCTACTGTACTCCACTGTACGCTACCTCTACTGTGCTCCACTGTACTCTACCTCTACTGTACTCCACTCTACTCTACCTCTACTGTGCTCCACTGTACTCTACCTCTACTGTGCTCCACTGTACTCTACCTCTACTGTGCTCCACTGTACTCTACCTCTACTGTGCTCCACTGTACTCTACCTCTACTGTACTCCACTGTACTCTACCTATACTGTACTCCACTGTACTCTACCTCTAGTGTACTCTACTGTACTCCACCTCTAATGTGCTCCACTGTACTCCACTGTACTCTACCTCTACTGTACTCCACTGTACTCTACCTCTACTGTACTCCACTGTACTCTACCTCTACTGTGCTCCACTGTACTCCACTGTACGCTACCTCTGCTGTGCTCCACTGTACTCTACCTCTACTGTACTCCACTGTACGCTACCTCTACAGTGCTCCGCTGTACTCCACTGTACTCCACCTCTACTGTGCTCCGCTGTACTCCACTGTACTTTACCTCTACTGTGCTCCACTGTACTCTACCTCTACTGTACTCCACCTATACTGTACTCCACTGTACTCTACCTCTACTGTGCTCCACTGTTCTCTACCTCTACTGTACTCTACTGTACTCCACCTCTACTGTGTTCCACTGTAATCCACTGTACTCTACCTCTACTGTGCTCCACTGTACTCTACCTCTACTGTACTCCAATGTACTCTACCTCTACTGTACTCTACTGTTCTCTACCTCTACTGTACTCTACTGTACTCCACCTCTACTGTGCTCCACTATACTCCACTGTACTCTACCTCTACTGTGCTCCACTGTACTCTACCTCTACTGTACTCCACTGTACTCTACCTCTACTGTGCTCCACTGTACTCTACCTCTACTGTACCCCACTGTACTCTACCTCTACTGTACTCCACTGTACTCTACCTCTACTGTGCTCCACTGTACTCTACCTCTACTGTACTCCACTGTACTCTACCTCTACTGTGCTCCACTGTACTCCACTGTACGCTACCTCTACTGTGCTCCACTGTACTCTACCTCTACTGTACTCCACTCTACTCTACCTCTTCTGTGGTCCGTTGTACTCCACTGTACTCTACCTCTACTGTGCTCCACTGTACTCTACCTCTACTGTACTCCACTCTACTCTACCTCTACTGTGCTCCACTGTACTCTATCTCTACTGTACTCTACTGTACTCCACCTCTACTGTGCTCCGCTGTACTCCACTGTACTCTATCTCTACTCTGCTCCACTGTACTCTACCTCTGCTGTGCTCCACTGTACTCTACCTCTACTCTGCTCCACTGTACTCTACCTCTACTCTACTCCACTGTACTCTACCTCTACTGTACTCTACTGTTCTCTACCTCTACTGTACTCTACTGTACTCCACCTCTACTGTGCTCCACTGTACTCCACTGTACTCTACCTCTACTGTGCACCACTGTACTCTACCTCTACTGTACTCCACTGTACTCTAACTCTACTGTACTCCACTGTACTCTACCTCTACTGTGCTCCACTGTACTCTACCTCTACTGTACTCCACTGTACTCTACCTCTACTGTACTCCACTGTACTCTACCTCTAATGTGCTCCGCTGTACTCCACTGTTTTCTACCTCTACTGTGCTCCACTGTACTCTACCTCTACTGTGCTCCACTGTACTCTACCTCTACTATGCTCCACTGTACTCTACCTCTACTGTACTCCACTGTACTCTACCTCTACTGTACTGCAACGAACTCTACATCTACTGTGCTCCACTGTACTCCACTGTACTGTACCTCTACTGTGCTCCACTGTACTCTACCTCTACTGTACGCCACTGTACTCTACCTATACTGTACTCCACTGTACTCTACCTCTAGTGTACTCTCCTGTACTCCACCTCTAATGTGCTCCACTGTAATCCACTGTACGCTACCTCTACTGTGCTCCACTGTACTCTACCTCTACTGTACTCCACTCTACTCTACCTCTACTGTGCTCCGCTGTACTCCACTGTACTCTACCTCTACTGTGCACCACTGTACTCTACCTCTACTGTACTCCACTGTACTCTAACTCTACTGTACTCCACTGTACTCTACCTCTACTGTGCTCCACTGTACTCTACCTCTACTGTACTCCACTGTACTCTACCTCTACTGTACTCCACTGTACTCTACCTCTACTGTGCTCCGCTGTACTCCACTGTTTTCTACCTCTACTGTGCTCCACTGTACTCTACCTCTACTGTGCTCCACTGTACTCTACCTCTACTGTGCTCCACTGTACTCTACCTCTACTGTACTCCACTGTACTCTACCTCTACTGTACTGCAACGAACTCTACCTCTACTGTGCTCCACTGTACTCCACTGTACTGTACCTCTACTGTGCTCCACTGTACTCTACCTCTACTGTACGCCACTGTACTCTACCTCTACTGTACTCCACTGTACTCTACCTCTACTGTACTCCACTGTACTCTACCTCTACTGTGCTCCACTGTACTCCACTGTACGCTACCTCTACTGTGCTCCACTGTACTCTACCTCTACTGTACTCCACTCTACTCTACCTCTACTGTGCTCCGCTGTACTCCACTGTACTCTACCTCTACTGTACTCCACTTTACTCTACCTCTACTGTGCTCCACTGTACTCTACCTCTACTGTACTCCACTGTACGCTACCTCTACTGTGCTCCGCTGTACTCCACTGTACTCCACCTCTACTGTGCTCTGCTGTACTCCACTGTACTTTACCTCCACTCTGCTCCACTGTACTCTACCTCTACTGTACTCCACCTCTACTGTACTCCACTGTTCTCTACCTCTACTGTACTCTACTGTACTCCACCTCTACTGTGCTCCACTGTACTCCACTGTACTCTACCTCTACTGTGCTCCACTCTACTCTACCTCTACTGTACTCCACTCTACTCTATCTCTACTGTGCTCCATTGTACTCTATCTCTACTGTACTCCAATGTACTCTACCTCTATTGTACTCTACTGTACTCCACCTCTACTGTGCTCCACTGTACTCCACTGTTCTCTACCTCTACTGTGCTCCACTGTACTCTACCTCTACTGTACTCCACTGTACGCTACCTCTACTGTGCTCCACTGTACTCTACCTCTACTGTACTCCACCCTACTCTACCTCTACTGTGCTCCGCTGTACTCCACTGTACTCTACCTCTACTGTGCTCCACTGTACTCTACCTCTACTGTTCTCCACTGTACTCTACCTCTACTGTACTCCACTCTACTCTAACTCTACTGTGCTCCACTGTACTCTATCTCTACTGTACTCTACTTTACTCCACCTCTACTGTGCTCTGCTGTACTCCACTGTACTCTACCTCTACTGTGCTCCACTGTACTCTACCTCTACTGTACTCCACTGTACTCTACCTCTACTGTGCTCCACTGTTCTCTACCTCTACTGTACTCCACTGTACGCTACCTCTACTGTGCTCCACTGTACTCTACCTGTACTGTACTCCACCCTACTCTACCTCTACTGTGCTCCGCTGTACTCCACTGTACTCTACCTCTACTGTGCTCCACTGTACTCTACCTCTACTGTTCTCCACTGTACTCTACCTCTACTGTACTCCACTCTACTCTAACTCCACTGTGCTCCACTGTACTCTATCTCTACTGTACTCCACTGTACTCTACCTCTACTGTGCTCCACTGTTCTCTACCTCTACTGTACTCTACTGTACTCCACCTCTACTGTGCTCCACTGTACTCCACTGTACTCTATCTCTACTGTGATCCACTGTACTCTACCTCTGCTGTGCTCCACTGTACTCTACCTCTACTGTGCTCCACTGTACTCTACCTCTACTGTACTCCACTGTACTCTACCTCTACTGTACTCTACTGTACTCCACCTCTAATGCGCTCCCCTGTACTCCACTGTACTCTACCTCTAGTGTACTCTCCTGTACTCCACCTCTAATGTGCTCCACTGTAATCCACTGTACTCTACCTCTACTGTACTCCACTGTACTCTACCTCTACTGTACTCCACTGTACTCTACCTCTACTGTGCTCCACTGTACTCCACTGTACGCTACCTCTACTGTGCTCCACTGTACTCTACCTCTACTGTACTCCACTCTACTCTACCTCTACTGTGCTCCGCTGTACTCCACTGTACTCTACCTCTACTGTACTCCACATTACTCTACCTCTACTGTGCTCCACTGTACTCTACCTCTACTGTACTCCACTGTACGCTACCTCTACTGTGCTCCGCTGTACTCCACTGTACTCCACCTCTACTGTGCTCTGCTGTACTCCACTGTACTTTACCTCCACTGTGCTCCACTGTACTCTACCTCTACTGTACTCCACCTCTACTGTACTCCACTGTTCTCTACCTCTACTGTACTCTACTGTACTCCACCTCTACTGTGCTCCACTGTACTCCACTGTACTCTACCTCTACTGTGCTCCACTCTACTCTACCTCTACTGTACTCCACTCTACTCTATCTCTACTGTGCTCCATTGTACTCTATCTCTACTGTACTCCAATGTACTCTACCTCTATTGTACTCTACTGTACTCCACCTCTACTGTGCTCCACTGTACTCCACTGTTCTCTACCTCTACTGTGCTCCACTGTACTCTACCTCTACTGTACTCCACTGTACGCTACCTCTACTGTGCTCCACTGTACTCTACCTCTACTGTACTCCACCCTACTCTACCTCTACTGTGCTCCGCTGTACTCCACTGTACTCTACCTCTACTGTGCTCCACTGTACTCTACCTCTACTGTTCTCCACTGTACTCTACCTCTAATGTGCTCCACTGTACTCTACCTCTACTGTACTCCACTCTACTCTAACTCTACTGTGCTCCACTGTACTCTATCTCTACTGTACTCTACTTTACTCCACCTCTACTGTGCTCTGCTGTACTCCACTGTACTCTACCTCTACTGTGCTCCACTGTACTCTACCTCTACTGTACTCCACTGTACTCTACCTCTACTGTGCTCCACTGTTCTCTACCTCTACTGTACTCTACTGTACTCCACCTCTACTGTGCTCCACTGTACTCCACTGTACTCTATCTCTACTGTGATCCAATGTACTCTACCTCTGCTGTGCTCCACTGTACTCTACCTCTACTGTGCTCCACTGTACTCTACCTCTACTGTACTCCACTGTACTCTACCTCTACTGTACTCTACTGTACTCCACCTCTAATGCGCTCCCCTGTACTCCACTGTACTCTACCTCTACTGTACTCCACTGTACTCTACCTCTAGTGTACTCCACTGTACTCTACTTCTACTGTACTCCACCGAACTCTACCTGTACTGTCCTTCACTGTACTCTACTGTACTCTACCTCTACTGTGCTCCACTGTACTCCACTGTACTCTATCTCTACTGTGATCCACTGTACTCTACCTCTGCTGTGCTCCACTGAACTCTACCTCTACTGTGCTCCACTGTACTCTACCTCTACTCTACTCCACTGTACTCTACCTCTACTGTACTCTACTGTACTCCACCTCTACTGTGCTCCACTCTACTCCACTGTACTCTACCTCTACTCTACTCCACTGTACTCTACCTCTACTGTGCTCCACTGTACTCTACCTCTACTGTACTCCACTGTACTCTACCTCTACTGTACTCTACTGTACTCCACCTCTAATGTTTTGCACTGTACTCCACTGTACTCTACCTCTACTGTACTCCACTGTACTCTACCTCTACTGTACTTCACTCTACTCTACCTCTACTGTGCTCCACTGTACTCCACTGTACGCTACCTCTACTGTGCTCCACTGTACTCTACCTCTACTGTACTCCACTCTACTCTACCTCTACTGTGCTCCGCTGTACTCCACTGTACTCTACCTCTACTGTGCTCCACTGTACTCTACCTCTACTGTACTCCACTGTACTCTACCTCTAGTGTACTCTCCTGTACTCCACCTCTAATGTGCTCCACTGTACTCCACTGTACTCTACCTCTACTGTACTCCACTGTACTCTACCTCTACTGTACTCCAGTGTACTCTACCTCTACTGTGCTCCACTGTACTCCACTGTACGCTACCTCTACTGTGCTCCACTGTACTCTACCTCTACTGTACTCCACTCTACTCTACCTCTACTGTGCTCCACTGTACTCCACTGTACTCTACATCTACTGTACTCCACTGTACTCTACCTCTACTGTACTCCACTGTACTCTACCTCTACTGTGCTCCACTGTACTCCACTGTACGCTACCTCTGCTGTGCTCCACTGTACTCTACCTCTACTGTACTCCACTGTACGCTACCTCTACTGTGCTCCGCTGTACTCCACTGTACTCCACCTCTACTGTGCTCCGCTGTACTCTACCTCTACTGTACTCCACTGTACTCTACCTCTACTGTACTCCACTGTACTCTACCTCTACTGTACTCCACTGTACGCTACCTCTACTGTGCTCCGCTGTACTCCACTGTACTCCACCTCTACTGTGCTCCGCTGTACTCTACCTCTACTGTACTCCACTGTACTCCACCTCTACTGTGCTCCGCTGTACTCTACCTCTACTGTACTCCACTGTACTCTACCTCTACTGTACTCCGCTGTACTCTACCTCTACTGTACTCCACTGTACTCTACCTCTACTGTACTCCACTGTACTCTACCTCTACTGTACTCCACTGTACGCTACCTCTACTGTGCTCCGCTGTACTCCACTGTACTCCACCTCTACTGTGCTCCGCTGTACTCTACCTCTACTGTGCTCCACTGTACTCTACCTCTACTGTACTCCACTGTACTCTACCTCTGCTGTGCTCCACTGTACTCTACCTCTACTCTACTCCACTGTACTCTACCTCTACTGTACTCTACTGTACTCCACCTCTAATGTGCTCCACTGTATTCCACTGTACTCTACCTCTACTGTACTCCACTGTACTCTACCTCTACTGTACTCCACTGTACTCTACCTCTTCTGTGCTCCACTGTACTCCACTGTACGCTACCTCTACTGTGCTCCACACTACTCTACCTCTACTGTACTCCACTCTATTCTACCTCTACTGTGCTCCGCTGTACTCCACTGTACTCTACGTCTACTGTGCTCCACTGTACTCTTCCTCTACTGTACTACACTGTACTCTACATCTAGTGTTCTCCACTGTACTCTACTGTACTCCACCTCTACTGTGCTCCGCTGTACTCTATCTTGACTGTACTCTACTGTACTCCACCTCTACTGTGCTCCGCTGTACTCCACTGTACTCTACCTCTACTGTGCTCCACTGTACTCTACCTCTACTGTACTCCACTCTACTCTACCTCTACTGTGCTCCACTGTACTCTATCTCTACTGTACTCTACTGTACTCCACCTCTACTGTGCTCCGCTGTACTCCACTGTACTCTACCTCTACTGTGCTCCACTGTACTCTACCTCTACTGTACTCCACGGTACGCTACCTCTACTGTGCTCCACTGTACTCTACCTCTACTGTACTCCACTGTACGCTACCTCTACTGTGCTCCACTGTACTCTACCTCTACTCTACTCCACTCTACTCTACCTCTACTGTGCTCCACTGTACTCTACCTCTACTGTACTCCACTGTACTCTACCTCTACTGTGCTCCACTGTACTCTATCTCTACTGTACTGCACTGTACTCTACCTCTACTGTACTCTACTGTTCTCTACCTCTACTGTACTCTACTGTACTCCACCTCTACTGTACTCCACTGTACTCCACTGTACTCTACTCCACTGTACTCTACCTCTACTGTGCTCCACTGTACTCTATCTCTACTGTACTGCACTGTACTCTACCTCTACTGTACTCTACTGTTCTCTACCTCTACTGTACTCTACTGTACTCCACCTCTACTGTACTCCACTGTACTCCACTGTACTCTACCTCTACTGTGCTCCACTGTACTCTACCTCTACTGTACTCCACTGTACTCTACCTTTACTCTGCTCCACTGTACTCTACCTCTACTGTACTCCACTGTACTCTACCTCTGCTGTGCTCCACTGTACTCTACCTCTACTGTACTCCACTGTACTCTACCTCTACTGTACTCTACTGTACTCCACCTCTAATGTGCTCCACTGTATTCCACTGTACTCTACCTCTACTGTACTCCACTGTACTCTACCTCTACTGTACTCCACTGTACTCTACCTCTTCTGTGCTCCACTGTACTCCACTGTACGCTACCTCTACTGTGCTCCACACTACTCTACCTCTACTGTACTCCACTCTATTCTACCTCTACTGTGCTCCGCTGTACTCCACTGTACTCTACGTCTACTGTGCTCCACTGTACTCTTCCTCTACTGTACTACACTGTACTCTACATCTAGTGTTCTCCACTGTACTCTACTGTACTCCACCTCTACTGTGCTCCGCTGTACTCCACTGTACTCTACCTCTACTGTACTCCACTGTACGCTACCTCTACTGTGCTCCACAGTACTCTACCTCTACTGTACTACACTCTACTCTACATCTAGTGTTCTCCACTGTACTCTACTGTACTCCACCTCTACTGTGCTCCGCTGTACTCCACTGTACTCTACCTCTACTGTGCTCCACTGTATTCTACCTCTACTGTACTCCACTGTACTCTACCTCTACTGTACTCCACTGTACTCTACCTCTTCTGTGCTCCACTGTACTCCACTGTACGCTACCTCTACTGTGCTCCACACTACTCTACCTCTACTGTACTCCACTCTATTCTACCTCTACTGTGCTCCGCTGTACTCCACTGTACTCTACGTCTACTGTGCTCCACTGTACTCTTCCTCTACTGTACTACACTGTACTCTACATCTAGTGTTCTCCACTGTACTCTACTGTACTCCACCTCTACTGTGCTCCACTGTACTCAACTGTACTCTACCTCTACTGTACTCCACTGTACGCTACCTCTACTGTGCTCCACAGTACTCTACCTCTACTCTACTACACTCTACTCTACATCTAGTGTTCTCCACTGTACTCTACTGTACTCCACCTCTACTGTGCTCCGCTGTACTCCACTGTACTCTACCTCTACTGTGGTCCACTGTATTCTACCTCTACTGTACTCCACTGTACTCTACCTCTACTGTACTCTACTGTACTCCACCTCTACTGTGCTCCACTGTACTCCACTGTACTCTACCTCTACTGTGCTCCACTGTACTCTACCTCTACTGTACTCCACTGTAATCTACCTCTAGTGTGCTCCACTGTTCTCTACCTCTACTGTACTCTACTGTACTCCACCTCTACTGTGCTCCACTGTACTCCACTGTACTCTACCTCTACTGTGCTCCACTGTACTCTACCTCTACTGTACTCCACTGTACTCTACCTCTACTGTGCTCCACTGTACTCTACCTCTACTGTACTCCACTGTACTCTACCTCTACTGTGCTCCACTGTACTCTAACTCTACTGTACTCCACTGTACTCTACCTCTAGTGTGCTCCACTGTTCTCTACCTCTACTGTACTCTACTGTACTCCACCTCTACTGTGCTCCACTGTAGTCCACTGTACTCTACCTCTACTGTGCTCCACTGTACTCTACCTCTACTGTACTCCACTGTACTCTACCTCTACTGTACTCTACTGTACTCCACCTCTAATGTGCTGCACTGTACTCCACTGTACTCTACCTCTACTGTACTCCACTGTACTCTACCTCTACTGTGCTCCACTGTACTCCACTGTACGCTACCTCTAATGTGCTCCACTGTACTCTACCTCTACTGTACTCCACTCTACTCTACCTCTACTGTGCTCCGCTGTACTCTACCTCTACTGTGCTCCACTGTACTCTACCTCTACTGTACTCCACTGTACTCTACCTCTACAGTGCTCCACTGTACTATACCTCTACTGTACTCCAATGTACGCTACCTCTACTGTGCTCCACTGTACTCTACTGTATCCCACTCCACTCTACTCTACCTCTACTGTGCTCCACTGTACTCTATCTTGACTGTACTCTACTGTACTCCACCTCTACTGTGCTCCGCTGTACTCCACTGTACTCTACCTCTACTGTGCTCCACTGTACTCTACCTCTACTGTACTCCACTCTACTCTACCTCTACTGTGCTCCACTGTACTCTATCTCTACTGTACTCTACTGTACTCCACCTCTACTGTGCTCCGCTGTACTCCACTGTACTCTACCTCTACTGTGCTCCACTGTACTCTACCTCTACTGTACTCCACGGTACGCTACCTTTACTGTGCTCCACTGTACTCTACCTCTACTGTACTCCACTGTACGCTACCTCTACTGTGCTCCACTGTACTCTACCTCTACTGTACTCCACTCTACTCTACCTCTACTGTGCTCCACTGTACTCTACCTCTACTGTACTCCACTGTACTCTACCTCTACTGTGCTCCACTGTACTCTATCTCTACTGTACTGCACTGTACTCTACCTCTACTGTACTCTACTGTTCTCTACCTCTACTGTACTCTACTGTACTCCACCTCTACTGTACTCCACTGTACTCCACTGTACTCTACCTCTACTGTGCTCCACTGTACTCTACCTCTACTGTACTCCACTGTACTCTACCTCTACTGTGCTCCACTGTACTCTACCTCTACTGTACTCCACTGTACTCTACCTCTGCTGTGCTCCACTGTACTCTACCTCTACTGTACTCCACTGTACTCTACCTCTACTGTACTCTACTGTACTCCACCTCTAATGTGCTCCACTGTATTCCACTGTACTCTACCTCTACTGTACTCCACTGTACTCTACCTCTACTGTACTCCACTGTACTCTACCTCTTCTGTGCTCCACTGTACTCCACTGTACGCTACCTCTACTGTGCTCCACACTACTCTACCTCTACTGTACTCCACTCTATTCTACCTCTACTGTGCTCCGCTGTACTCCACTGTACTCTACGTCTACTGTGCTCCACTGTACTCTTCCTCTACTGTACTACACTGTACTCTACATCTAGTGTTCTCCACTGTACTCTACTGTACTCCACCTCTACTGTGCTCCGCTGTACTCTATCTTGACTGTACTCTACTGTACTCCACCTCTACTGTGCTCCGCTGTACTCCACTGTACTCTACCTCTACTGTGCTCCACTGTACTCTACCTCTACTGTACTCCACTCTACTCTACCTCTACTGTGCTCCACTGTACTCTATCTCTACTGTACTCTACTGTACTCCACCTCTACTGTGCTCCGCTGTACTCCACTGTACTCTACCTCTACTGTGCTCCACTGTACTCTACCTCTACTGTACTCCACGGTACGCTACCTCTACTGTGCTCCGCTGTACTCTACCTCTATTGTACTCCACTGTACGCTACCTCTACTGTGCTCCACTGTACTCTACCTCTACTCTACTCCACTCTACTCTACCTCTACTGTGCTCCACTGTACTCTACCTCTACTGTACTCCACTGTACTCTACCTCTACTGTGCTCCACTGTACTCTATCTCTACTGTACTGCACTGTACTCTACCTCTACTGTACTCTACTGTACTCCACCTCTACTGTACTCCACTGTACTCCACTGTACTCTACCTCTACTCTACTCCACTGTACTCTACCTCTACTGTGCTCCACTGTACTCTATCTCTACTGTACTGCACTGTACTCTACCTCTACTGTACTCTACTGTTCTCTACCTCTACTGTACTCTACTGTACTCCACCTCTACTGTACTCCACTGTACTCCACTGTACTCTACCTCTACTGTGCTCCACTGTACTCTACCTCTACTGTACTCCACTGTACTCTACCTCTACTGTGCTCCACTGTACTCTACCTCTACTGTACTCCACTGTACTCTACCTCTGCTGTGCTCCACTGTACTCTACCTCTACTGTACTCCACTGTACTCTACCTCTACTATACTCTACTGTACTCCACCTCTAATGTGCTCCACTGTATTCCACTGTACTCTACCTCTACTGTACTCCACTGTACTCTACCTCTACTGTACTCCACTGTACTCTACCTCTTCTGTGCTCCACTGTACTCCACTGTACGCTACCTCTACTGTGCTCCACACTACTCTACCTCTACTGTACTCCACTCAATTCTACCTCTACTGTGCTCCGCTGTACTCCACTGTACTCTACGTCTACTGTGCTCCACTGTACTCTTCCTCTACTGTACTACACTGTACTCTACATCTAGTGTTCTCCACTGTACTCTACTGTACTCCACCTCTACTGTGCTCCGCTGTACTCCACTGTACTCTACCTCTACTGTACTCCACTGTACGCTACCTCTACTGTGCTCCACAGTACTCTACCTCTACTGTACTACACTCTACTCTACATCTAGTGTTCTCCACTGTACTCTACTGTACTCCACCTCTACTGTACTCCACTGTACTCCACTGTACTCTACCTCTACTGTGCTCCACTGTACTCTACCTCTACTGTACTCCACTGTACTCTACCTCTACTGTGCTCCACTGTACTCTACCTCTACTGTACTCCACTGTACTCTACCTCTGCTGTGCTCCACTGTACTCTACCTCTACTGTACTCCACTGTACTCTACCTCTACTGTACTCTACTGTAATCCACCTCTAATGTGCTCCACTGTATTCCACTGTACTCTACCTCTACTGTACTCCACTGTACTCTACCTCTACTGTACTCCACTGTACTCTACCTCTTCTGTGCTCCACTGTACTCCACTGTACGCTACCTCTACTGTGCTCCACACTACTCTACCTCTACTGTACTCCACTCTATTCTACCTCTACTGTGCTCCGCTGTACTCCACTGTACTCTACGTCTACTGTGCTCCACTGTACTCTTCCTCTACTGTACTACACTGTACTCTACATCTAGTGTTCTCCACTGTACTCTACTGTACTCCACCTCTACTGTGGTCCGCTGTACTCTATCTTGACTGTACTCTACTGTACTCCACCTCTACTGTGCTCCGCTGTACTCCACTGTACTCTACCTCTACTGTGCTCCACTGTACTCTACCTCTACTGTACTCCACTCTACTCTACCTCTACTGTGCTCCACTGTACTCTATCTCTACTGTACTCTACTGTACTCCACCTCTACTGTGCTCCGCTGTACTCCACTGTACTCTACCTCTACTGTGCTCCACTGTACTCTACCTCTACTGTACTCCACGGTACGCTACCTCTACTGTGCTCCACTGTACTCTACCTCTACTGTACTCCACTGTACGCTACCTCTACTGTGCTCCACTGTACTCTACCTCTACTCTACTCCACTCTACTCTACCTCTACTGTGCTCCACTGTACTCTACCTCTACTGTACTCCACTGTACTCTACCTCTACTGTGCTCCACTGTACTCTATCTCTACTGTACTGCACTGTACTCTACCTCTACTGTACTTTACTGTTCTCTACCTCTACTGTACTCTACTGTACTCCACCTCTACTGTACTCCACTGTACTCCACTGTACTCTACCTCTACTCTACTCCACTGTACTCTACCTCTACTGTGCTCCACTGTACTCTATCTCTACTGTACTGCACTGTACTCTACCTCTACTGTACTCTACTGTTCTCTACCTCTACTGTACTCTACTGTACTCCACCTCTACTGTACTCCACTGTACTCCACTGTACTCTACCTCTACTGTGCTCCACTGTACTCTACCTCTACTGTACTCCACTGTACTCTACCTCTACTGTGCTCCACTGTACTCTACCTCTACTGTACTCCACTGTACTCTACCTCTGCTGTGCTCCACTGTACTCTACCTCTACTGTACTCCACTGTACTCTACCTCTACTATACTCTACTGTACTCCACCTCTAATGTGCTCCACTGTATTCCACTGTACTCTACCTCTACTGTACTCCACTGTACTCTACCTCTACTGTACTCCACTGTACTCTACCTCTTCTGTGCTCCACTGTACTCCACTGTACGCTACCTCTACTGTGCTCCACACTACTCTACCTCTACTGTACTCCACTCTATTCTACCTCTACTGTGCTCCGCTGTACTCCACTGTACTCTACGTCTACTGTGCTCCACTGTACTCTTCCTCTACTGTACTACACTGTACTCTACATCTAGTGTTCTCCACTGTACTCTACTGTACTCCACCTCTACTGTGCTCCGCTGTACTCCACTGTACTCTACCTCTACTGTACTCCACTGTACGCTACCTCTACTGTGCTCCACAGTACTCTACCTCTACTGTACTACACTCTACTCTACATCTAGTGTTCTCCACTGTACTCTACTGTACTCCACCTCTACTGTGCTCCGCTGTACTCCACTGTACTCTACCTCTACTGTGCTCCACTGTATTCTACCTCTACTGTACTCCACTGTACTCTACCTCTACTGTACTCCACTGTACTCTACCTCTTCTGTGCTCCACTGTACTCCACTGTACGCTACCTCTACTGTGCTCCACACTACTCTACCTCTACTGTACTCCACTCTATTCTACCTCTACTGTGCTCCGCTGTACTCCACTGTACTCTACGTCTACTGTGCTCCACTGTACTCTTCCTCTACTGTACTACACTGTACTCTACATCTAGTGTTCTCCACTGTACTCTACTGTACTCCACCTCTACTGTGCTCCGCTGTACTCAACTGTACTCTACCTCTACTGTACTCCACTGTACGCTACCTCTACTGTGCTCCACAGTACTCTACCTCTACTCTACTACACTTTACTCTACATCTAGTGTTCTCCACTGTACTCTACTGCACTCCACCTCTACTGTGCTCCGCTGTACTCCACTGTACTCTACCTCTACTGTGGTCCACTGTATTCTACCTCTACTGTACTCCACTGTACTCTACCTCTACTGTACTCTACTGTACTCCACCTCTACTGTGCTCCACTGTACTCCACTGTACTCTACCTCTACTGTGCTCCACTGTACTCTACCTCTACTGTACTCCACTGTAATCTACCTCTAGTGTGCTCCACTGTTCTGTACCTCTACTGTACTCTACTGTACTCCACCTCTACTGTGCTCCACTGTACTCCACTGTACTCTACCTCTACTGTGCTCCACTGTACTCTACCTCTACTGTACTCCACTGTACTCTACCTCTACTGTGCTCCACTGTACTCTACCTCTACTGTACTCCACTGTACTCTACCTCTACTGTGCTCCACTGTACTCTACCTCTACTGTACTCCACTGTACTCTACCTCTACTGTACTCTACTGTACTCCACTGTACGCTACCTCTACTGTGCTCCACTGTACTCTACCTCTACTGTACTCCACTCTACTCTACCTCTACTGTGCTCCGCTGTACTCCACTGTACTCTACCTCTACTGTGCTCCACTGTACTCTACCTCTACTGTACTCCACTGTACTCTACCTCTACAGTGCTCCACTGTACTATACCTCTACTGTACTCCAATGTACGCTACCTCTACTGTGCTCCACTGTACTCTACCTCTACTGTACTCCACTCCACTCTACTCTACCTCTACTGTGCTCCACTGTACTCTATCTTGACTGTACTCTACTGTACTCCACCTCTACTGTGCTCCGCTGTACTCCACTGTACTCTACCTCTACTGTGCTCCGCTGTACTCCACTGTACTCTACCTCTACTGTGCTCCACTGTACTCTACCTCTACTGTACTCCACTCTACTCTACCTCTACTGTGCTCCACTGTACTCTATCTCTACTGTACTCTACTGTACTCCACCTCTACTGTGCTCCGCTGTACTCCACTGTACTCTACCTCTACTGTGCTCCACTGTACTCTACCTCTACTGTACTCCACGGTACGCTACCTCTACTGTGCTCCACTGTAATCTACCTCTACTGTACTCCACTGTACGCTACCTCTACTGTGCTCCACTGTACTCTACCTCTACTGTACTCCACTCTACTCTACCTCTACTGTGCTCCACTGTACTCTACCTCTACTGTACTCCACTGTACTCTACCTCTACTGTGCTCCACTGTACTCTATCTCTACTGTACTGCACTGTACTCTACCTCTACTGTACTCTACTGTTCTCTACCTCTACTGTACTCTACTGTACTCCACCTCTACTGTACTCCACTGTACTCCACTGTACTCTACCTCTACTGTGCTCCACTGTACTCTACCTCTACTGTACTCCACTGTACTCTACCTCTACTGTGCTCCACTGTACTCTACCTCTACTGTACTCCACTGTACTCTACCTCTGCTGTGCTCCACTGTACTCTACCTCTACTGTACTCCACTGTACTCCACTGTACGCTACCTCTACTGTGCTCCACACTACTCTACCTCTACTGTACTCCACTCTATTCTACCTCTACTGTGCTCCGCTGTACTCCACTGTACTCTACGTCTACTGTGCTCCACTGTACTCTTCCTCTACTGTACTACACTGTACTCTTCATCTAGTGTTCTCCACTCTACTCTACTGTACTCCACCTCTACTGTGCTCCGCTGTACTCCACTGTACTCTACCTCTACTGTACTCCACTGTACGCTACCTCTACTGTGCTCCACAGTACTCTACCTCTACTGTACTACACTCTACTCTACATCTAGTGTTGTCCACTGTACTCTACTGTACTCCACCTCTACTGTGCTCCGCTGTACTCCACTGTACTCTACCTCTACTGTGCTCCACTGTATTCTACCTCTACTGTACTACACTGTACTCTACCTCTACTGTACTCTACTGTACTCCACCTCTACTGTGCTCCACTGTACTCCACTGTACTCTACCTCTACTGTGCTCCACTGTACTCTAACTCTACTGTACTCCACTGTACTCTACCTCTAGTGTGCTCCACTGTTCTCTACCTCTACTGTACTCTACTGTACTCTACTGTACTCCACCTCTACTGTGCTCCACTGTAGTCCACTGTACTCTACCTCTACTGTGCTCCACTGTACTCTACCTCTACTGTACTCCACTGTACTCTACCTCTACTGTACTCTACTGTACTCCACCTCTAATGTGCTGCACTGTACTCCACTGTACTCTACCTCTACTGTACTCCACTGTACTCTACCTCTACTGTGCTCCACTGTACTCCACTGTACGCTACCTCTACTGTGCTCCACTGTACTCTACCTCTACTGTACTCCACTCTACTCTACCTCTACTGTGCTCCGCTGTACTCTACCTCTACTGTGCTCCACTGTACTCTACCTCTACTGTACTCCACTGTACTCTACCTCTACAGTGCTCCACTGTACTATACCTCTACTGTACTCCAATGTACGCTACCTCTACTGTGCTCCACTGTACTCTACCTCTACTGTATCCCACTCCACTCTACTCTACCTCTACTGTGCTCCACTGTACTCTATCTTGACTGTACTCTACTGTACTCCACCTCTACTGTGCTCCGCTGTACTCCACTGTACTCTAACTCTACTGTGCTCCACTGTACTCTACCTCTACTGTACTCCACTCTACTCTACCTCTACTGTGCTCCACTGTACTCTATCTCTACTGTACTCTACTGTACTCCACCTCTACTGTGCTTCGCTGTACTCCACTGTACTCTACCTCTACTCTGCTCCACTGTACTCTACCTCTACTGTACTCCACGGTACGCTACCTTTACTGTGCTCCACTGTACTCTACCTCTACTGTACTCCACTGTACGCTACCTCTACTGTGCTCCACTGTACTCTACCTCTACTGTACTCCACTCTACTCTACCTCTACTGTGCTCCACTGTACTCTACCTCTACTGTACTCTATCTCTACTGTACTGCACTGTACTCTACCTCTACTGTACTCTACTGTTCTCTACCTCTACTGTACTCTACTGTACTCCACCTCTACTGTACTCCACTGTACTCCACTGTACTCTACCTCTACTGTGCTCCACTGTACTCTACCTCTACTGTACTCCACTGTACTCTACCTCTACTGTGCTCCACTGTACTCTACCTCTACTGTACTCCACTGTACTCTACCTCTGCTGTGCTCCACTGTACTCTACCTCTACTGTACTCCACTGTACTCTACCTCTACTGTACTCTACTGTACTCCACCTCTAATGTGCTCCACTGTATTCCACTGTACTCTACCTCTACTGTACTCCACTGTACTCTACCTCTACTGTACTCCACTGTACTCTACCTCTTCTGTGCTCCACTGTACTCCACTGTACGCTACCTCTACTGTGCTCCACACTACTCTACCTCTACTGTACTCCACTCTATTCTACCTCTACTGTGCTCCGCTGTACTCCACTGTACTCTACGTCTACTGTGCTCCACTGTACTCTTCCTCTACTGTACTACACTGTACTCTACATCTAGTGTTCTCCACTGTACTCTACTGTACTCCACCTCTACTGTGCTCCGCTGTACTCCACTGTACTCTACCTCTACTGTACTCCACTGTACGCTACCTCTACTGTGCTCCACAGTACTCTACCTCTACTGTACTACACTCTACTCTACATCTAGTGTTCTCCACTGTACTCTACTGTACTCCACCTCGACTGTGCTCCGCTGTACTCCACTGTACTCTACCTCTACTGTGCTCCACTGTATTCTACCTCTACTGTACTCCACTGTACTCTACCTCTACTGTACTCTACTGTACTCCACCTCTACTGTGCTCCACTGTACTCCACTGTACTCTACCTCTACTGTGCTCCACTGTACTCTACCTCTACTGTACTCCACTGTACTCTACCTCTAGTGTGCTCCACTGTTCTCTACCTCTACTGTACTCTACTGTACTCCACCTCTACTGTGCTCCACTGTACTCCACTGTACTCTACCTCTACCGTGCTCCACTGTACTCTACCTCTACTGTACTCCACTGTACTCTACCTCTACTGTGCTCCACTGTACTCTACCTCTACTGTACTCCACTGTACTCTACCTCTACTGTGCTCCACTGTACTCTACCTCTACTGTACTCCACTGTACTCTACCTCTACTGTACTCTACTGTACTCCACCTCTACTGTGCTCCACTGTACTCTACCTCTACTGTGCTTCACTGTACTCTACCTCTACTGTACTCCACTGTACTCTACGTCTAGTGTGCTCCACTGTTCTCTACCTCTACTGTACTCTACTATACTCCACCTCTACTGTGCTCCAATGTACTCCACTGTACTCTACCTCTACTGTGCTCCACTGTACTCTACCTCTACTGTACTCCACTGTACTCTACCTCTACTGTACTCTACTGTACTCCACCTCTAATGTGCTGCACTGTACTCCACTGTACTCTACCTCCACTGTACTCCACTGTACTCTACCTCTACTGTACTCCACTGTACTCTACCTCTACTGTGCTCCACTGTACTCCACTGTACGCTACCTCTACTGTGCTCCACTGTACTCTACCTCTACTGTACTCCACTCTACTCTACCTCTACTGTGCTCCGCTGTACTCCACTGTACTCTACCTCTACTGTGCTCCACTGTACTCTACCTCTACTGTACTCCACTGTACTCTACCTCTACAGTGCTCCACTGTACTATACCTCTACTGTACTCCAATGTACGCTACCTCTACTGTGCTCCACTGTACTCTACCTCTACTGTACCCCACTCCACTCTACTCTACCTCTACTGTGCTCCACTGTACTCTATCTTTACTGTACTCTACTGTACTCCACCTCTACTGTGCTCCGCTGTACTCCACTGTACTCTACCTCTACTGTGCTCCACTGTACTCTGCCTCTACTGTACTCCACTCTACTCTTTCTCTACTGTGCTCCACTGTACTCTATCTCTACTGTCCTCTACTGTACTCCACCTCTACTGTGCTCCGCTGTACTCCACTGTACTCTACCTCTACTGTGCTCCACTGTACTCTACCTCTACTGTGCTCCACAGTACTCTACCTCTACTGTACTACACTCTACTCTACATCTAGTGTTCTCCACTGTACTCTACTGTACTCCACCTCTACTGTGCTCCGCTGTACTCCACTGTACTCTACCTCTACTGTGCTCCACTGTATTCTACCTCTACTGTACTCCACTGTACTCTACCTCTTCTGTACTCTACTGTACTCCACCTCTACTGTGCTCCACTGTACTCCACTGTACTCTACCTCTACTGTGCTCCACTGTACTCTACCTCTACTGTACTCCACTGTACTCTACCTCTAGTGTGCTCCACTGTTCTCTACCTCTACTGTACTCTACTGTACTCCACCTCTACTGTGCTCCACTGTACTCCACTGTACTCTACCTCTACTGTGCTCCAATGTACTCTACCTCTACTGTACTCCACTGTACTCTACCTCTACTGTTCTCCACTGTACTCTACCTCTACTGTACTCCACTGTACTCTACCTCTACTGTGCTCCCCTGTACTCAACCTCTACTGTACTCCACTCTACACTACCTCTACTGTGCTCCACTGTACTCTATCTCTACTGTACTCTACTGTACTCCACCTCTACTCTGCTCCGCTGTACTCCACTGTACTCTACCTGTACTGTGCTCCACTGTACTCTACCTCTTCTGTACTCCACTGTACTCTACCTCTACTGTGCTCCACTGTACTCTACCTCTACTGTACTCCACGGTACGCTAGATCTACTGTGCTCCACTGTACTCTACCTCTACTGTACTCCACTGTACGCTACCTCTACTGTGCTCCACTGTAATCTACCTCTACTGTACTCCACTCTACTCTACCTCTACTGTGCTCCACTGTACTCTACCTCTATTGTACTCTACTGTACTCCACCTCTACTGTGCTCCACTGTACTCCACTGTTCTCTACCTCTACTGTGCTCCACTGTACTCTACCTCTACTGTACTCCAATGTACTCTACCTCTACAGTGCTCCACTGTACTATACCTCTACTGTACTCCAATGTACGCTACCTCTACTGTGCTCCACTGTACTCTACCTCTACTGTACTCCACTCCACTCTACTCTACCTCTACTCTGCTCCACTGTACTCTATCTTGACTGTACTCTACTGTACTCCACCTCTACTGTGCTCCGCTGTACTCCACTGTACTCTACCTCTACTGTGCTCCACTGTACTCTACCTCTACTGTACTCCACTCTACTCTACCTCTACTGTGCTCCACTGTACTCTATTTCTACTATACTCTACTGTACTCCACCTCTACTGTGCTCCGCTGTACTCCACTGTACTCTACCTCTACTGTGCTCCACTGTACTCTACCTCTACTGTACTCCACGGTACGCTACCTCTACTGTGCTCCACTGTACTCTACCTCTACTGTACTCCACTGTACGCTACCTCTACTGTGCTCCACTGTACTCTACCTCTACTGTACTCCACTCTACTCTACCTCTACTGTGCTCCACTGTACTCTACCTCTACTGTACTCCACTGTACTCTACCTCTACTGTGCTCCACTGTACTCTATCTCTACTGTACTGCACTGTACTCTACCTCTACTGTACTCTACTGTTCTCTACCTCTACTGTACTCTACTGTACTCCACCTCTACTGTACTCCACTGTACTCTACCTCTACTGTACTCCACTGTACTCTACCTCTACTGTACTCCACTGTACTCTACCTCTACTGTGCTCCACTGTACTCTACCTCTACTGTACTCCACTGTACTCTACCTCTGCTGTGCTCCACTGTACTCTACCTCTACTGTACTCCACTGTACTCTACCTCTACTGTACTCTACTGTACTCCACCTCTAATGTGCTCCACTGTATTCCACTGTACTCTACCTCTACTGTACTCCACTGTACTCTACCTCTACTGTACTCCACTGTACTCTACCTCTTCTGTGCTCCACTGTACTCCACTGTACGCTACCTCTACTGTGCTCCACACTACTCTACCTCTACTGTACTCCACTCTATTCTACCTCTACTGTGCTCCGCTGTACTCCACTGTACTCTACCTCTACTGTGCTCCACTGTACTCTTCCTCTACTGTACTACACTGTACTCTACATCTAGTGTTCTCCACTGTACTCTACTGTACTCCACCTCTACTGTGCTCCGATGTACTCCACTGTACTCTACCTCTACTGTACTCCACTGTACGCTACCTCTACTGTGCTCCACAGTACTCTACCTCTACTGTACTACACTCTACTCTACATCTAGTGTTCTCCACTGTACTCTACTGTACTCCACCTCTACTGTGCTCCGCTGTACTCCACTGTACTCTACCTCTACTGTTCTCCACTGTATTCTACCTCTACTGTACTCCACTGTACTCTACCTCTACTGTACTCTACTGTACTCCACCTCTACTGTGCTCCACTGTACTCCACTGTACTCTACCTCTACTGTGCTCCACTGTACTCTACCTCTACTGTACTCCACTGTACTCTACCTCTAGTGTGCTCCACTGTTCTCTACCTCTACTGTACTCTACTGTACTCCACCTCTACTGTGCTCCACTGTACTCCACTGTACTCTACCTCTACTGTGCTCCACTGTACTCTACCTCTACTGTACTCCACTGTACTCTACCTCTACTGTACTCTACTGTACTCCACCTCTAATGTGCTGCATTGTACTCCACTGTACTCTACCTCTACTGTACTCCACTGTACTCTACCTCTAATGTACTCCACTGTACTCTACCTCTACTGTGCTCCACTGTACTCCACTGTACGCTACCTCTACTGTGCTCCACTGTACTCTACCTCTACTGTACTCCACTCTACTCTACCTCTACTGTGCTCCGCTGTACTCCACTGTACTCTACCTCTACTGTGCTCCACTGTACTCTACCTCTACTGTACTCCACTGTACTCTACCTCTACAGTGCTCCACTGTACTATACCTCTACTGTACTCCAATGTACGCTACCTCTACTGTGCTCCACTGTACTCTACCTCTACTGTACCCCACTCCACTCTACTCTACCTCTACTGTGCTCCACTGTACTCTATCTTGACTGTACTCTACTGTACTCCACCTCTACTGTGCTCCGCTGTACTCCACTGTACTCTACCTCTACTGTGCTCCACTGTACTCTACCTCTACTGTACTCCACTCTACTCTTTCTCTACTGTGCTCCACTGTACTCTATCTCTACTGTCCTCTACTGTACTCCACCTCTACTGTGCTCCGCTGTACTCCACTGTACTCTACCTCTACTGTGCTCCACTGTACTCTACCTCTACTGTGCTCCACAGTACTCTACCTCTACTGTACTACACTCTACTCTACATCTAGTGTTCTCCACTGTACTCTACTGTACTCCACCTCTACTGTGCTCCGCTGTACTCCACTGTACTCTACCTCTACTGTGCTCCACTGTATTCTACCTCTACTGTACTCCACTGTACGCTACCTCTTCTGTACTCTACTGTACTCCACCTCTACTGTGCTCCACTGTACTCCACTGTACTCTACCTCTACTGTGCTCCACTGTACTCTACCTCTACTGTACTCCACTGTACTCTACCTCTAGTGTGCTCCACTGTTCTCTACCTCTACTGTACTCTACTGTACTCCACCTCTACTGTGCTCCACTGTACTCCACTGTACTCTACCTCTACTGTGCTCCACTGTACTCTACCTCTACTGTACTCCACTGTACTCTACCTCTACTGTGCTCCACTGTACTCTACCTCTACTGTACTCCACTGTACTCTACCTCTACTGTGCTCCCCTGTACTCAACCTCTACTGTACTCCACTCTACACTACCTCTACTGTGCTCCACTGTACTCTATCTCTACTGTACTCTACTGTACTCCACCTCTACTGTGCTCCGCTGTACTCCACTGTACTCTACCTGTACTGTGCTCCACTGTACTCTACCTCTTCTGTACTCCACTGTACTCTACCTCTACTGTGCTCCACTGTACTCTACCTCTACTGTACTCCACGGTACGCTAGATCTACTGTGCTCCACTGTACTCTACCTCTACTGTACTCCACTGTACGCTACCTCTACTGTGCTCCACTGTAATCTACCTCTACTGTACTCCACTCTACTCTACCTCTACTGTGCTCCACTGTCCTCTACCTCTATTGTACTCTACTGTTCTCTACCTCTACTGTACTCTACTGTACTCCACCTCTACTGTGCTCCACTGTACTCCACTGTTCTCTACCTCTACTGTGCTCCACTGTACTCTACCTCTACTGTACTCCACTGTACGCTACCTCTACTGTACTCCACTGTTCTCTACCTCTACTGTACTCTACTGTACTCCACCTCTACTGTGCTCCACTGTACTCCACTGTACTCTACCTCTACTGTGCTCCACTCTACTCTACCTCTACTGTACTCCACTCTACTCTATCTCTACTGTGCTCCATTGTACTCAACTGTACTCTACCTCTACTGTACTCTACTGTACTCCACCTCTACTGTGCTCCACTGTACTCCACTGTACTCTACCTCTACTGTGCTCCACTCTACTCTACCTCTACTGTACTCCACTCTACTCTATCTCTACTGTCCTTCACTGTACTCTACTGTACTCTACCTCTACTGTGCTCCACTGTACTCCACTGTACTCTATCTCTACTGTGATCCACTGTACTCTACCTCTGCTGTGCTCCACTGAACTCTACCTCTACTGTGCTCCACTGTACTCTACCTCTACTCTACTCCACTGTACTCTACCTCTACTGTACTCTACTGTACTCCACCTCTACTGTGCTCCACTGTACTCCACTGTACTCTACCTCTACTGTACTCCACTGTACTCTACCTCTACTGTGCTCCACTGTACTCTACCTCTGCTGTACTCCACTGTACTCTACCTCTACTGTACTCCACTGTACTCTACCTCTACTGTACTCTACTGTACTCCACCTCTAATGTGCTGCACTGTACTCCACTGTACGCTACCTCTACTGTACTCCACTGTACTCTACCTCTACTGTACTCCACTGTACTCTACCTCTACTGTGCTCCACTGTACTCCACTGTACGCTACCTCTACTGTGCTCCACTGTACTCTACCTCTACTGTACTCCACTGTACTCTACCTCTACTGTACTCCACTGTACTCTACCTCTTCTGTGCTCCACTGTACTCCACTGTACGCTACCTCTACTGTGCTCCACACTACTCTACCTCTACTGTACTCCACTCTATTCTACCTCTACTGTGCTCCGCTGTACTCCACTGTACTCTACCTCTACTGTGCTCCACTGTACTCTTCCTCTACTGTACTACACTGTACTCTACATCTAGTGTTCTCCACTGTACTCTACTGTACTCCACCTCTACTGTGCTCCGCTGTACTCCACTGTACTCTACCTCTACTGTACTCCACTGTACGCTACCTCTACTGTGCTCCACAGTACTCTACCTCTACTGTACTACACTGTACTCTACATCTAGTGTTCTCCACTGTACTCTACTGTACTCCACCTCTACTGTGCTCCGCTGTACTCCACTGTACTCTACCTCTACTGTTCTCCACTGTATTCTACCTCTACTGTACTCCACTGTACTCTACCTCTACTGTACTCTACTGTACTCCACCTCTACTGTGCTCCACTGTACTCCACTGTACTCTACCTCTACTGTGCTCCACTGTACTCTACCTCTACTGTACTCCACTGTACTCTACCTCTAGTGTGCTCCACTGTTCTCTACCTCTACTGTACTCTACTGTACTCCACCTCTACTGTGCTCCACTGTACTCCACTGTACTCTACCTCTACTGTGCTCCACTGTACTCTACCTCTACTGTACTCCACTGTACTCTACCTCTACTGTACTCTACTGTACTCCACCTCTAATGTGCTGCACTGTACTCCACTGTACTCTACCTCTACTGTACTCCACTGTACTCTACCTCTAATGTACTCCACTGTACTCTACCTCTACTGTGCTCCACTGTACTCCACTGTACGCTACCTCTACTGTGCTCCACTGTACTCTACCTCTACTGTACTCCACTCTACACTACCTCTACTGTGCTCCGCTGTACTCCACTGTACTCTACCTCTACTGTGCTCCAATGTACTCTACCTCTACTGTACTCCACTGTACTCTACCTCTACAGTGCTCCACTGTACTATACCTCTACTGTACTCCAATGTACGCTACCTCTACTGTGCTCCACTGTACTCTACCTCTACTGTACCCCACTCCACTCTACTCTACCTCTACTGTGCTCCACTGTACTCTATCTTGACTGTACTCTACTGTACTCCACCTCTACTGTGCTCCGCTGTACTCCACTGTACTCTACCTCTACTGTGCTCCACTGTACTCTACCTCTACTGTGCTCCAAAGTACTCTACCTCTACTGTACTACACTCTACTCTACATCTAGTGTTCTCCACTGTACTCTACTGTACTCCACCTCTACTGTGCTCCGCTGTACTCCACTGTACTCTACCTCTACTGTGCTCCACTGTATTCTACCTCTACTGTACTCCACTGTACGCTACCTCTTCTGTACTCTACTGTACTCCACCTCTACTGTGCTCCACTGTACTCCACTGTACTCTACCTCTACTGTGCTCCACTGTACTCTACCTCTACTGTACTCCACTGTACTCTACCTCTAGTGTGCTCCACTGTTCTCTACCTCTACTGTACTCTACTGTACTCCACCTCTACTGTGCTCCACTGTACTCCACTGTACTCTACCTCTACTGTGCTCCACTGTACTCTACCTCTACTGTACTCCACTGTACTCTACCTCTACTGTGCTCCACTGTACTCTACCTCTACTGTACTCCACTGTACTCTACCTCTACTGTGCTCCCCTGTACTCAACCTCTACTGTACTCCACTCTACACTACCTCTACTGTGCTCCACTGTACTCTATCTCTACTGTACTCTACTGTACTCCACCTCTACTGTGCTCCGCTGTACTCCACTGTACTCTACCTGTACTGTGCTCCACTGTACTCTACCTCTTCTGTACTCCACTGTACTCTACCTCTACTGTGCTCCACTGTACTCTACCTCTACTGTACTCCACGGTACGCTAGATCTACTGTGCTCCACTGTACTCTACCTCTACTGTACTCCACTGTACGCTACCTCTACTGTGCTCCACTGTAATCTACCTCTACTGTACTCCACTCTACTCTACCTCTACTGTGCTCCACTGTCCTCTACCTTTATTGTACTCTACTGTTCTCTACCTCTACTGTACTCTACTGTACTCCACCTCTACTGTGCTCCACTGTACTCCACTGTTCTCTACCTCTACTGTGCTCCACTGTACTCTACCTCTACTGTACTCCACTGTACGCTACCTCTACTGTACTCCACTGTTCTCTACCTCTACTGTACTCTACTGTACTCCACCTCTACTGTTCTCCACTGTACTCCACTGTACTCTACCTCTACTGTGCTCCACTCTACTCTACCTCTACTGTACTCCACTCTACTCTATCTCTACTGTGCTCCATTGTACTCAACTGTACTCTACCTCTACTGTACTCTACTGTACTCCACCTCTACTGTGCTCCACTGTACTCCACTGTACTCTACCTCTACTGTGCTCCACTCTACTCTACCTCTACTGTACTCCACTCTACTCTATCTCTACTGTCCTTCACTGTACTCTACTGTACTCTACCTCTACTGTGCTCCACTGTACTCCACTGTACTCTATCTCTACTGTGATCCACTGTACTCTACCTCTGCTGTGCTCCACTGAACTCTACCTCTACTGTGCTCCACTGTACTCTACCTCTACTCTACTCCACTGTACTCTACCTCTACTGTACTCTACTGTACTCCACCTCTACTGTGCTCCACTGTACTCCACTGTACTCTACCTCTACTGTACTCCACTGTACTCTACCTCTACTGTGCTCCACTGTACTCTACCTCTGCTGTACTCCACTGTACTCTACCTCTACTGTACTCCACTGTACTCTACCTCTACTGTACTCTACTGTACTCCACCTCTAATGTGCTGCACTGTACTCCACTGTACTCTACCTCTGCTGTACTCCACTGTACTCTACCTCTACTGTACTCCACTGTACTCTACCTCTACTGTGCTCCACTGTACTCCACTGTACGCTACCTCTACTGTGCTCCACTGTACTCTACCTCTACTGTACTCCACTCTACTCTACCTCTACTGTGCTCCGCTGTACTCCACTGTACTCTACCTCTACTGTGCTCCACTGTACTCTACCTCTACTGTACTCCACTGTACTCTACCTCTACAGTGCTCCACTGTACTATACCTCTACTGTACTCCAATGTACGCTACCTCTACTGTGCTCCACTGTACTCTACCTCTACTGTACTCCACTCCACTCTACTCTACCTCTACTCTGCTCCACTGTACTCTATCTTGACTGTACTCTACTGTACTCCACCTCTACTGTGCTCCGCTGTACTCCACTGTACTCTACCTCTACTGTGCTCCACTGTACTCTACCTCTACTGTACTCCACTCTACTCTACCTCTACTGTGCTCCACTGTACTCTATCTCTACTATACTCTACTGTACTCCACCTCTACTGTGCTCCGCTGTACTCCACTGTACTCTACCTCTACTGTGCTCCACTGTACTCTACCTCTACTGTACTCCACGGTACGCTACCTCTACTGTGCTCCACTGTACTCTACCTCTACTGTACTCCACTGTACGCTACCTCTACTGTGCTCCACTGTACTCTACCTCTACTGTACTCCACTCTACTCTACCTCTACTGTGCTCCACTGTACTCTACCTCTACTGTACTCCACTGTACTCTACCTCTACTGTGCTCCACTGTACTCTATCTCTACTGTACTGCACTGTACTCTACCTCTACTGTACTCTACTGTTCTCTACCTCTACTGTACTCTACTGTACTCCACCTCTACTGTACTCCACTGTACTCCACTGTACTCTACCTCTACTGTACTCCACAGTACTCTACCTCTACTGTACTCCACTGTACTCTACCTCTACTGTGCTCCACTGTACTCTACCTCTACTGTACTCCACTGTACTCTACCTCTGCTGTGCTCCACTGTACTCTACCTCTACTGTACTCCACTGTACTCTACCTCTACTGTACTCTACTGTACTCCACCTCTAATGTGCTCCACTGTATTCCACTGTACTCTACCTCTACTGTACTCCACTGTACTCTACCTCTACTGTACTCCACTGTACTCTACCTCTTCTGTGCTCCACTGTACTCCACTGTACGCTACCTCTACTGTGCTCCACACTACTCTACCTCTACTGTACTCCACTCTATTCTACCTCTACTGTGCTCCGCTGTACTCCACTGTACTCTACGTCTACTGTGCTCCACTGTACTCTTCCTCTACTGTACTACACTGTACTCTACATCTAGTGTTCTCCACTGTACTCTACTGTACTCCACCTCTACTGTGCTCCGCTGTACTCCACTGTACTCTACCTCTACTGTACTCCACTGTACGCTACCTCTACTGTGCTCCACAGTACTCTACCTCTACTGTACTACACTCTACTCTACATCTAGTGTTCTCCACTGTACTCTACTGTACTCCACCTCTACTGTGCTCCGCTGTACTCCACTGTACTCTACCTCTACTGTTCTCCACTGTATTCTACCTCTACTGTACTCCACTGTACTCTACCTCTACTGTACTCTACTGTACTCCACCTCTACTGTGCTCCACTGTACTCCACTGTACTCTACCTCTACTGTGCTCCACTGTACTCTACCTCTACTGTACTCCACTGTACTCTACCTCTAGTGTGCTCCACTGTTCTCTACCTCTACTGTACTCTACTGTACTCCACCTCTACTGTGCTCCACTGTACTCCACTGTACTCTACCTCTACTGTGCTCAACTGTACTCTACCTCTACTGTACTCCACTGTACTCTACCTCTACTGTACTCTACTGTACTCCGCCTCTAATGTGCTGCACTGTACTCCACTGTACTCTACCTCTACTGTACTCCACTGTACTCTACCTCTACTGTACTCCACTGTACTCTACCTCTACTGTGCTCCACTGTACTCCACTGTACGCTACCTCTACTGTGCTCCACTGTACTCTACCTCTACTGTACTCCACTCTACTCTACCTCTACTGTGCTCCGCTGTACTCCACTGTACTCTACCTCTACTGTGCTCCACTGTACTCTACCTCTACTGTACTCCACTGTACTCTACCTCTAGAGTGCTCCACTGTACTATACCTCTACTGTACTCCAATGTACGCTACCTCTACTGTGCTCAACTGTACTCTACCTCTACTGTACTCCACTCCACTCTACTCTACCTCTACTGTGCTCCACTGTACTCTATCTTGACTGTACTCTACTGTACTCCACCTCTACTGTGCTCTGCTGTACTCCACTGTACTCTACCTCTACTGTGCTCCACTGTACTCTACCTCTACTGTACTCCACTCTACTCTACCTCTACTGTGCTCCACTGTACTCTATCTCTACTGTACTCTACTGTACTCCACCTCTACTGTGCGCCGCTGTACTCCACTGTACTCTACCTCTACTGTGCTCCACTGTACTCTACCTCTACTGTACTCCACGGTACGCTACCTCTACTGTACTCCACTGTACTCTACCTCTACTGTACTCCACTGTACTCTACCTCTACTGTACTCCACTGTACTCTACCTCTACTGTATTCTACTGTACTCCACCTCTAATGTGCTGCACTGTACTCCACTGTACTCTACCTCTACTGTACTCCACTGTACTCTACCTCTACTGTACTCCACTGTACTCTACCTCTACTGTGCTCCACTGCACTCCACTGTACGCTACCTCTACTGTGCTCCACTGTACTCTATCTTGACTGTACTCTACTGTACTCCACCTCTACTGTGCTCCGCTGTACTCCACTGTACTCTACCTCTACTGTGCTCCACTGTACTCTACCTCTACTGTACTCCACTCTACTCTACCTCTACTGTGCTCCACTGTACTCTATCTCTACTGTACTCTACTGTACTCCACCTCTACTGTGCTCCGCTGTACTCCACTGTACTCTACCTCTACTGTGCTCCACTGTACTCTACCTCTATTGTACTCCACGGTACGCTACCTCTACTGTGCTCCACTGTACTCTACCTCTACTGTACTCCACTGTACGCTACCTCTACTGTGCTCCACTGTACTCTAACTCTACTGTACTCCACTCTACTCTACCTCTACTGTGCTCCACTGTACTCTACCTCTACTGTACTCCACTGTACTCTACCTCTACTGTGCTCCACTGTACTCTATCTCTACTTTACTGCACTGTACTCTACCTCTACTGTACTCTACTGTTTTCTACCTCTACTGTACTCTACTGTACTCCACCTCTACTGTACTCCACTGTACTCCACTGTACTCTACCTCTACTGTACTCCACTGTACGCTACCTCTACTGTGCTCCACTGTACTCTAACTCTACTGTACTCCACTCTACTCTACCTCTACTGTGCTCCACTGTACTCTACCTCTACTGTACTCCACTGTACTCTACCTCTACTGTGCTCCACTGTACTCTATCTCTACTTTCCTGCACTGTACTCTACCTCTACTGTACTCAACTGTTTTCTACCTCTACTGTGCTCCACTGTACTCTACCTCTACTGTACTCCACTGTACTCTACCTCTACTGTGCTCCACTGTACTCTACCTCTACTGTACTCCACTGTACTCTACCTCTGCTTTGCTCCACAGTACTCTACCTCTACTGTACTCCACTGTACTCTACCTCTACTGTACTCTACTGTACTCCACCTCTAATGTGCTCCACTGTATTCCACTGTACTCTACCTCTACTGTACTCCACTGTACTCTACCTCTACTGTACTCCACTGTACTCTACCTCTTCTGTGCTCCACTGTACTCCACTGTACGCTACCTCTACTGTGCTCCACACTACTCTACCTCTACTGTACTCCACTCTATTCTACCTCTACTGTGCTCCGCTGTACTCCACTGTACTCTACGTCTACTGTGCTCCACTGTACTCTACCTCTACTGTACTCCACTGTACGCTACCTCTACTGTGCTCCACAGTACTCTACCTCTACTGTACTACACTCTACTCTACATCTAGTGTTCTCCACTGTACTCTACTGTACTCCACCTCTACTGTGCTCCGCTGTACTCCACTGTACTCTACCTCTACTGTGCTCCACTGTATTCTACCTCTACTGTACTCCACTGTACTCTACCTCTACTGTATTCTACTGTACTCCACCTCTACTGTGCTCCACTGTACTCCACTGTACTCTACCTCTACTGTGCTCCACTGTACTCTACCTCTACTGTACTCCACTGTACTCTACCTCTAGTGTGCTCCACTGTTCTCTACCTCTACTGTACTCTACTGTACTCCACCTCTACTGTGCTCCACTGTACTCCACTGTACTCTACCTCTACTGTGCTCCACTGTACTCTACCTCTACTGTACTCCACTGTACTCTACCTCTACTGTACTCTACTGTACTCCGCCTCTAATGTGCTGCACTGTACTCCACTGTACTCTACCTCTACTGTACTCCACTGTACTCTACCTCTACTGTACTCCACTGTACTCTACCTCTACTGTGCTCCACTGTACTCCACTGTACGCTACCTCTACTGTGCTCCACTGTACTCTACCTCTACTGTACTCCACTCTACTCTACCTCTACTGTGCTCCGCTGTACTCCACTGTACTCTACCTCTACTGTGCTCCACTGTACTCTACCTCTACTGTACTCCACTGTACTCTACCTCTACAGTGCTCCACTGTACTATACCTCTACTGTACTCCAATGTACGCTCCCTCTACTGTGCTCAACTGTACTCTACCTCTACTGTACTCCACTCCACTCTACTCTACCTCTACTGTGCTCCACTGTACTCTATCTTGACTGTACTCTACTGTACTCCACCTCTACTGTGCTCCGCTGTACTCCACTGTACTCTACCTCTACTGTGCTCCACTGTACTCTACCTCTACTGTACTCCACTCTACTCTACCTCTACTGTGCTCCACTGTACTCTATCTCTACTGTACTCTACTGTACTCCACCTCTACTGTGCTCCGCTGTACTCCACTGTACTCTACCTCTACTGTGCTCCACTGTACTCTACCTCTACTGTACTCCACGGTACGCTACCTCTACTGTGCTCCACTGTACTCTACCTCTACTGTACTCCACTGTACGCTACCTCTACTGTGCTCCACTGTACTCTACCTCTACTGTACTCCACTCTACTCTACCTCTACTGTGCTCCACTGTACTCTACCTCTACTGTACTCCACTGTACTCTACCTCTACTGTGCTCCACTGTACTCTATCTCTACTGTACTGCACTGTACTCTACCTCTACTGTACTCTACTGTTCTCTACCTCTACTGTACTCTACTGTACTCCACCTCTACTGTACTCCACTTTACTCCACTGTACTCTACCTCTACTGTGCTCCACTGTACTCTACCTCTACTGTACTCCACTGTACTCTACCTCTACTGTGCTCCACTGTACTCTACCTCTACTGTACTCCACTGTACTCTACCTCTGCTGTGCTCCACTGTACTCTACCTCTACTGTACTCCACTGTACTCTACCTCTACTGTACTCTACTGTACTCCACCTCTAATGTGCTCCACTGTATTCCACTGTACTCTACCTCTACTGTACTCCACTGTACTCTACCTCTACTGTACTCCACTGTACTCTACCTCTTCTGTGCTCCACTGTACTCCACTGTACGCTACCTCTACTGTGCTCCACACTACTCTACCTCTACTGTACTCCACTGTACTCTACCTCTACTGTGCTCCACTGTACTCTATCTCTACTGTACTGCACTGTACTCTACCTCTACTGTATTCTAATGTTCTCTACCTCTACTGTACTCTACTGTACTCCACCTCTACTGTACTCCACTGTACTCCACTGTACTCTACCTCTACTCTACTCCACTGTACTCTACCTCTACTGTGCTCCACTGTACTCTATCTCTACTGTACTGCACTGTACTCTACCTCTACTGTACTCTACTGTTCTCTACCTCTACTCTACTCTACTGTACTCCACCTCTACTGTACTCCACTGTACTCCACTGTACTCTACCTCTACTGTGCTCCACTGTACTCTACCTCTACTGTACTCCACTGTACTCTACCTCTACTGTGCTCCACTGTACTCTACCTCTACTGTACTCCACTGTACTCTACCTCTACAGTGCTCCACTGTACTATACCTCTACTGTACTCCAATGTACGCTACCTCTACTGTGCTCCACTGTACTCTACCTCTACTGTACTCCACTCCACTCTACTCTACCTCTACTGTGCTCCACTGTACTCTATCTTGACTGTACTCTACTGTACTCCACCTCTACTGTGCTCCGCTGTACTCCACTGTACTCTACCTCTACTGTGCTCCACTGTACTCTACCTCTACTGTACTCCACTCTACTCTACCTCTACTGTGCTCCACTGTACTCTATCTCTACTGTACTCTACTGTACTCCACCTCTACTGTGCTCCGCTGTACTCCACTGTACTCTACCTCTACTGTGCTCCACTGTACTCTACCTCTACTGTACTCCACGGTACGCTACCTCTACTGTGCTCCACTGTACTCTACCTCTACTGTACTCCACTGTACGCTACCTCTACTGTGCTCCACTGTACTCTACCTCTACTCTACTCCACTCTACTCTACCTCTACTGTGCTCCACTGTACTCTACCTCTACTGTACTCCACTGTACTCTACCTCTACTGTGCTCCACTGTACTCTATCTCTACTGTACTGCACTGTACTCTACCTCTACTGTACTCTACTGTTCTCTACCTCTACCGTACTCTACTTTACTCCACCTCTACTGTACTCCACTGTACTCTACCTCTACTCTACTCCACTGTACTCTACCTCTACTGTGCTCCACTGTACTCTATCTCTACTGTACTGCACTGTACTCTACCTCTACTGTACTCTACTGTTCTCTACCTCTACTGTACTCTACTGTACTCCACCTCTACTGTACTCCACTGTACTCCACTGTACTCTACCTCTACTGTGCTCCACTGTACTCTACCTCTACTGTACTCCACTGTACTCTACCTCTACTATGCTCCACTGTACTCTACCTCTACTGTACTCCACTGTACTCTACCTCTGCTGTGCTCCACTGTACTCTACCTCTACTGTACTCCACTGTACTCTACCTCTACTGTACTCTACTGTACTCCACCTCTAATGTGCTCCACTGTATTCCACTGTACTCTACCTCTACTGTACTCCACTGTACTCTACCTCTACTGTACTCCACTGTACTCTACCTCTTCTGTGCTCCACTGTACTCCACTGTACGCTACCTCTACTGTGCTCCACACTACTCTACCTCTACTGTACTCCACTCTATTCTACCTCTACTGTGCTCCGCTGTACTCCACTGTACTCTACGTCTACTGTGCTCCACTGTACTCTTCCTCTACTGTACTACACTGTACTCTACATCTAGTGTTCTCCACTGTACTCTACTGTACTCCACCTCTACTGTGCTCCGCTGTACTCCACTGTACTCTACCTCTACTGTACTCCACTGTACGCTACCTCTACTGTGCTCCACAGTACTCTACCTCTACTGTACTACACTCTACTCTACATCTAGTGTTCTCCACTGTACTCTACTGTACTCCACCTCTACTCTGCTCCGCTGTACTCCACTGTACTCTACCTCTACTGTGCTCCACTGTATTCTACCTCTACTGTACTCCACTGTACTCTACCTCTACTGTACTCCACTGTACTCTACCTCTTCTGTGCTGCACTGTACTCCACTGTACGCTACCTCTACTGTGCTCCACACTACTCTACCTCTACTGTACTCCACTCTATTCTACCTCTACTGTGCTCCGCTGTACTCCACTGTACTCCACCTCTACTGTGCTCCACTGTACTCCACTGTACTCTACCTCTACTGTGCTCCACTGTACTCTACCTCTACTGTACTCCACTGTAATCTACCTCTAGTGTGCTCCACTGTTCTCTACCTCTACTGTACTCTACTGTACTCCACCTCTACTGTGCTCCACTGTACTCCACTGTACTCTACCTCTACTGTGCTCCACTGTACTCTACCTCTACTGTACTCCACTGTACTCTACCTCTACTGTGCTCCACTGTACTCTACCTCTACTGTACTCCACTGTACTCTACCTCTACTGTGCTCCACTGTACTCTACCTCTACTGTACTCCACTGTACTCTACCTCTACTGTACTCTACTGTACTCCACTGTACGCTACCTCTACTGTGCTCCACTGTACTCTACCTCTACTGTACTCCACTCTACTCTACCTCTACTGTGCTCCGCTGTACTCCACTGTACTCTACCTCTACTGTGCTCCACTGTACTCTACCTCTACTGTACTCCACTGTACTCTACCTCTACAGTGCTCCACTGTACTATACCTCTACTGTACTCCAATGTACGCTACCTCTACTGTGCTCCACTGTACTCTACCTCTACTGTACTCCACTCCACTCTACTCTACCTCTACTGTGCTCCACTGTACTCTATCTTGACTGTACTCTACTGTACTCCACCTCTACTGTGCTCCGCTGTACTCCACTGTACTCTACCTCTACTGTGCTCCACTGTACTCTACCTCTACTGTACTCCACTCTACTCTACCTCTACTGTGCTCCACTGTACTCTATCTCTACTGTACTCTACTGTACTCCACCTCTACTGTGCTCCGCTGTACTCCACTGTACTCTACCTCTACTGTGCTCCACTGTACTCTACCTCTACTGTACTCCACGGTACGCTACCTCTACTTTGCTCCACTGTACTCTACCTCTACTGTACTCCACTGTACGCTACCTCTACTGTGCTCCACTGTACTCTACCTCTACTGTACTCCACTCTACTCTACCTCTACTGTGCTCCACTGTACTCTACCTCTACTGTACTCCACTGTACTCTACCTCTACTGTGCTCCACTGTACTCTATCTCTACTGTACTGCACTGTACTCTACCTCTACTGTACTCTACTGTTCTCTACCTCTACTGTACTCTACTGTACTCCACCTCTACTGTACTCCACTGTACTCCACTGTACTCTACCTCTACTGTGCTCCACTGTACTCTACCTCTACTGTACTCCACTGTACTCTACCTCTACTGTGCTCCACTGTACTCTACCTCTACTGTACTCCACTGTACTCTACCTCTGCTGTGCTCCACTGTACTCTACCTCTACTGTACTCCACTGTACTCTACCTCTACTGTACTCTACTGTACTCCACCTCTAATGTGCTCCACTGTATTCCACTGTACTCTACCTCTACTGTACTCCACTGTACTCTACCTCTAGTGTACTCCATTGTACTCTACCTCTTCTGTGCTCCACTGTACTCCACTGTACGCTACCTCTACTGTGGTCCACACTACTCTACCTCTACTGTACTCCACTCTATTCTACCTCTACTGTGCTCCGCTGTACTCCACTGTACTCTACGTCTACTGTGCTCCACTGTACTCTTCCTCTACTGTACTACACTGTACTCTACATCTAGTGTTCTCCACTCTACTCTACTCTACTCCACCTCTACTGTGCTCCGCTGTACTCCACTTTACTCTACCTCTACTGTACTCCACTGTACGCTACCTCTACTGTGCTCCACAGTACTCTACCTCTACTGTACTACACTCTACTCTACATCTAGTGTTCTCCACTGTACTCTACTGTACTCCACCTCTACTGTGCTCCGCTGTACTCCACTGTACTCTACCTCTACTGTGCTCCACTGTATTCTACCTCTACTGTACTACACTCTACTCTACCTCTACTGTACTCTACTGTACTCCACCTCTACTGTGCTCCACTGTACTCCACTGTACTCTACCTCTACTGTGCTCCACTGTACTCTAACTCTACTGTACTCCACTGTACTCTACCTCTAGTGTGCTCCACTGTTCTCTACCTCTACTGTACTCTACTGTACTCCACCTCTACTGTGCTCCACTGTAGTCCACTGTACTCTACCTCTACTGTGCTCCACTGTACTCTACCTCTACTGTACTCCACTGTACTCTACCTCTACTGTACTCTACTGTACTCCACCTCTAATGTGCTGCACTGTACTCCACTGTACTCTACCTCTACTGTACTCCACTGTACTCTACCTCTACTGTGCTCCACTGTACTCCACTGTACGCTACCTCTACTGTGCTCCACTGTACTCTACCTCTACTGTACTCCACTCTACTCTACCTCTACTGTGCTCCGCTGTACTCTACCTCTACTGTGCTCCACTGTACTCTACCTCTACTGTACTCCACTGTACTCTACCTCTACAGTGCTCCACTGTACTATACCTCTACTGTACTCCAATGTACGCTACCTCTACTGTGCTCCACTGTACTCTACCTCTACTGTATCCCACTCCACTCTACTCTACCTCTACTGTGCTCCACTGTACTCTATCTTGACTGTACTCTACTGTACTCCACCTCTACTGTGCTCCGCTGTACTCCACTGTACTCTACCTCTACTGTGCTCCACTTTACTCTACCTCTACTGTACTCCACTCTACTCTACCTCTACTGTGCTCCACTGTACTCTATCTCTACTGTACTCTACTGTACTCCACCTCTACTGTGCTCCGCTGTACTCCACTGTACTCTACCTCTACTGTGCTCCACTGTACTCTACCTCTACTGTACTCCACGGTACGCTACCTTTACTGTGCTCCACTGTACTCTACCTCTACTGTACTCCACTGTACGCTACCTCTACCGTGCTCCACTGTACTCTACCTCTACTGTACTCCACTCTACTCTACCTCTACTGTGCTCCACTGTACTCTACCTCTACTGTACTCCACTGTACTCTACCTCTACTGTGCTCCACTGTACTCTATCTCTACTGTACTGCACTGTACTCTACCTCTACTGTACTCTACTGTTCTCTACCTCTACTGTACTCTACTGTACTCCACCTCTACTGTACTCCACTGTACTCCACTGTACTCTACCTCTACTGTGCTCCACTGTACTCTACCTCTACTGTACTCCACTGTACTCTACCTCTACTGTGCTCCACTGTACTCTACCTCTACTGTACTCCACTGTACTCTACCTCTGCTGTGCTCCACTGTACTCTACCTCTACTGTACTCCACTGTACTCTACCTCTACTGTACTCTACTGTACTCCACCTCTAATGTGCTCCACTGTATTCCACTGTACTCTACCTCTACTGTACTCCACTGTACTCTACCTCTACTGTACTCCACTGTACTCTACCTCTTCTGTGCTCCACTGTACTCCACTGTACGCTACCTCTACTGTGCTCCACACTACTCTACCTCTACTGTACTCCACTCTATTCTACCTCTACTGTGCTCCGCTGTACTCCACTGTACTCTACGTCTACTGTGCTCCACTGTACTCTTCCTCTACTGTACTACACTGTACTCTACATCTAGTGTTCTCCACTGTACTCTACTGTACTCCACCTCTACTGTGCTCCGCTGTACTCCACTGTACTCTACCTCTACTGTACTCCACTGTACGCTACCTCTACTGTGCTCCACAGTACTCTACCTCTACTGTACTACACTCTACTCTACATCTAGTGTTCTCCACTGTACTCTACTGTACTCCACCTCGACTGTGCTCCGCTGTACTCCACTGTACTCTACCTCTACTGTGCTCCACTGTATTCTACCTCTACTGTACTCCACTGTACTCTACCTCTACTGTACTCTACTGTACTCCACCTCTACTGTGCTCCACTGTACTCCACTGTACTCTACCTCTACTGTGCTCCACTGTACTCTACCTCTACTGTACTCCACTGTACTCTACCTCTAGTGTGCTCCACTGTTCTCTACCTCTACTGTACTCTACTGTACTCCACCTCTACTGTGCTCCACTGTACTCCACTGTACTCTACCTCTACCGTGCTCCACTGTACTCTACCTCTACTGTACTCCACTGTACTCTACCTCTACTGTGCTCCACTGTACTCTACCTCTACTGTACTCCACTGTACTCTACCTCTACTGTGCTCCACTGTACTCTACCTCTACTGTACTCCACTGTACTCTACCTCTACTGTACTCTACTGTACTCCACCTCTAATGTGCTCCACTGTATTCCACTGTACTCTACCTCTACTGTACTCCACTGTACTCTACCTCTACTGTACTCCACTGTACTCTACCTCTTCTGTGCTCCACTGTACTCCACTGTACGCTACCTCTACTGTGCTCCACACTACTCTACCTCTACTGTACTCCACTCTATTCTACCTCTACTGTGCTCCGCTGTACTCCACTGTACTCTACGTCTACTGTGCTCCACTGTACTCTTCCTCTACTGTACTACACTGTACTCTACATCTAGTGTTCTCCACTGTACTCTACTGTACTCCACCTCTACTGTGCTCCGCTGTACTCCACTGTACTCTACCTCTACTGTACTCCACTGTACGCTACCTCTACTCTGCTCCACAGTACTCTATCTCTACTGTACTACACTCTACTCTACATCTAGTGTTCTCCACTGTACTCTACTGTACTCCACCTCTACTGTGCTCCGCTGTACTCCACTGTACTCTACCTCTACTGTGCTCCACTGTATTCTACCTCTACTGTACTCCACTGTACTCTACCTCTACTGTACTCTACTGTACTCCACCTCTACTGTGCTCCACTGTACTCTACCTCTACTGTGCTCCACTGTACTCTACCTCTACTGTACTCCACTGTACTCTACGTCTAGTGTGCTCCACTGTTCTCTACCTCTACTGTACTCTACTATACTCCACCTCTACTGTGCTCCAATGTACTCCACTGTACTCTACCTCTACTGTGCTCCACTGTACTCTACCTCTACTGTACTCCACTGTACTCTACCTCTACTGTACTCTACTGTACTCCACCTCTAATGTGCTGCACTGTACTCCACTGTACTCTACCTCTACTGTACTCCACTGTACTCTACCTCTACTGTACTCCACTGTACTCTACCTCTACTGTGCTCCACTGTACTCCACTGTACGCTACCTCTACTGTGCTCCACTGTACTCTACCTCTACTGTACTCCACTCTACTCTACCTCTACTGTGCTCCGCTGTACTCCACTGTACTCTACCTCTACTGTGCTCCACTGTACTCTACCTCTACTGTACTCCACTGTACTCTACCTCTACAGTGCTCCACTGTACTATACCTCTACTGTACTCCAATGTACGCTACCTCTACTGTGCTCCACTGTACTCTACCTCTACTGTACCCCACTCCACTCTACTCTACCTCTACTGTGCTCCACTGTACTCTATCTTGACTGTACTCTACTGTACTCCACCTCTACTGTGCTCCGCTGTACTCCACTGTACTCTACCTCTACTGTGCTCCACTGTACTCTACCTCTACTGTACTCCACTCTACTCTTTCTCTACTGTGCTCCACTGTACTCTATCTCTACTGTCCTCTACTGTACTCCACCTCTACTGTGCTCCGCTGTACTCCACTGTACTCTACCTCTACTATGCTCCACTGTACTCTACCTCTACTGTGCTCCACAGTACTCTACCTCTACTGTACTACACTCTACTCTACATCTAGTGTTCTCCACTGTACTCTACTGTACTCCACCTCTACTGTGCTCCGCTGTACTCCACTGTACTCTACCTCTACTGTGCTCCACTGTATTCTACCTCTACTGTACTCCACTGTACTCTACCTCTTCTGTACTCTACTGTACTCCACCTCTACTGTGCTCCACTGTACTCCACTGTACTCTACCTCTACTGTGCTCCACTGTACTCTACCTCTACTGTACTCCACTGTACTCTACCTCTAGTGTGCTCCACTGTTCTCTACCTCTACTGTACTCTACTGTACTCCACCTCTACTGTGCTCCACTGTACTCCACTGTACTCTACCTCTACTGTGCTCCACTGTACTCTACCTCTACTGTACTCCACTGTACTCTACCTCTACTGTGCTCCACTGTACTCTACCTCTACTGTACTCCACTGTACTCTGCCTCTACTGTGCTCCCCTGTACTCAACCTCTACTGTACTCCACTCTACACTACCTCTACTGTGCTCCACTGTACTCTATCTCTACTGTACTCTACTGTACTCCACCTCTACTGTGCTCCGCTGTACTCCACTGTAGTCTACCTGTACTGTGCTCCACTGTACTCTACCTCTTCTGTACTCCACTGTACTCTACCTCTACTGTGCTCCACTGTACTCTACCTCTACTGTACTCCACGGTACGCTAGATCTACTGTGCTCCACTGTACTCTACCTCTACTGTACTCCACTGTACGCTACCTCTACTGTGCTCCACTGTAATCTACCTCTACTGTACTCCACTCTACTCTACCTCTACTGTGCTCCACTGTACTCTACCTCTATTGTACTCTACTGTACTCCACCTCTACTGTGCTCCACTGTACTCCACTGTTCTCTACCTCTACTGTGCTCCACTGTACTCTACCTCTACTGTACTCCACTGTACGCTACCTCTACTGTACTCCACTGTTCTCTACCTCTACTGTACTCTACTGTACTCCACCTCTACTGTGCTCCACTGTACTCCACTGTACTCTACCTCTACTGTGCTCCACTCTACTCTACCTCTACTGTACTCCACTCTACTCTATCTCTGCTGTGCTCCATTGTACTCCACTGTACTCTACCTCTACTGTACTCTACTGTACTCCACCTCTACTGTGCTCCACTGTACTCCACTGTACTCTACCTCTACTGTGCTTTACTTTACTCTACCTCTACTGTACTCCACTCTACTCTATCTCTACTGTCCTTCACTGTACTCTACTGTACTCTACCTCTACTGTGCTCCACTGTACTCCACTGTACTCTATCTCTACTGTGATCCACTGTACTCTACCTCTGCTGTGCTCCACTGAACTCTACCTCTACTGTGCTCCACTGTACTCTACCTCTACTCTACTCCACTGTACTCTACCTCTACTGTACTCTACTGTACTCCACCTCTACTGTGCTCCACTGTACTCCACTGTACTCTACCTCTACTGTACTCCACTGTACTCTACCTCTACTGTGCTCCACTGTACTCTACCTCTGCTGTACTCCACTGTACTCTACCTCTACTGTACTCCACTGTACTCTACCTCTACTGTACTCTACCTCTAATGTGCTGCACTGTACTCCACTGTACTCTACCTCTACTGTACTCCACTGTACACTACCTCTACTGTACTCCACTGTACTCTACCTCTACTGTGCTCCACTGTACTCCACTGTACGCTACCTCTACTGTGCTCCACTGTACTCTACCTCTACTGTACTCCACTCTACTCTACCTCTACTGTGCTCCGCTGTACTCCACTGTACTCTACCTCTACTGTGCTCCACTGTACTCTACCTCTACTGTACTCCACTGTACTCTACATCTACAGTGCTCCACTGTACTATACCTCTACTGTACTCCAATGTACGCTACCTCTACTGTGCTCCACTGTACTCTACCTCTACTGTACTCCACTCCACTCTACTCTACCTCTACTCTGCTCCACTGTACTCTATCTTGACTGTACTCTACTGTACTCCACCTCTACTGTGCTCCGCTGTACTCCACTGTACTCTACCTCTACTGTGCTCCACTGTACTCTACCTCTACTGTACTCCACTCTACTCTACCTCTACTGTGCTCCACTGTACTCTATCTCTACTATACTCTACTGTACTCCACCTCTACTGTGCTCCGCTGTACTCCACTGTACTCTACCTCTACTGTGCTCCACTGTACTCTACCTCTACTGTACTCCACGGTACGCTACCTCTACTGTGCTCCACTGTACTCTACCTCTACTGTACTCCACTGTACGCTACCTCTACTGTGCTCCACTGTACTCTACCTCTACTGTACTCCACTGTACTCTACCTCTACTGTGCTCCACTGTACTCTATCTCTACTGTACTGCACTGTACTCTACCTCTACTGTACTCTACTGTTCTCTACCTCTACTGTACTCTACTGTACTCCACCTCTACTGTACTCCACTGTACTCCACTGTACTCTACCTCTACTGTACTCCACTGTACTCTACCTCTACTGTACTCCACTGTACTCTACCTCTACTGTGCTCCACTGTACTCTACCTCTACTGTACTCCACTGTACTCTACCTCTGCTGTGCTCCACTGTACTCTACCTCTACTGTACTCCACTGTACTCTACCTCTACTGTACTCTACTGTACTCCACCTCTAATTTGCTCCACTGTATTCCACTGTACTCTACCTCTACTGTACTCCACTGTACTCTACCTCTACTGTACTCCACTGTACTCTACCTCTTCTGTGCTCCACTGTACTCCACTGTACGCTACCTCTACTGTGCTCCACACTACTCTACCTCTACTGTACTCCACTCTATTCTACCTCTACTGTGCTCCGCTGTACTCCACTGTACTCTACCTCTACTGTGCTCCACTGTACTCTACCTCTACTGTGCTCCACTGTACTCTACCTCTACTGTACTCCACTGTACTCTACCTCTACTGTGCTCCACTGTACTCCACTGTACGCTACCTCTACTGTGCTCCACTGTACTCTACCTCTACTGTACTCCACTCTACTCTACCTCTACTGTGCTCCGCTGTACTCCACTGTACTCTACCTCTACTGTGCTCCACTGTACTCCACTGTACGCTACCTCTACTGTGCTCCACTGTACTCTACCTCTACTGTACTCCACTCTACTCTACCTCTACTGTGCTCCGCTGTACTCTACCTCTACTGTGCTCCACTGTACTCTACCTCTACTGTACTCCACTGTACTCTACCTCTACAGTGCTCCACTGTACTATACCTCTACTGTACTCCAATGTACGCTACCTCTACTGTGCTCCACTGTACTCTACCTCTACTGTATCCCACTCCACTCTACTCTACCTCTACTGTGCTCCACTGTACTCTATCTTGACTGTACTCTACTGTACTCCACCTCTACTGTGCTCCGCTGTACTCCACTGTACTCTACCTCTACTGTGCTCCACTGTACTCTACCTCTACTGTACTCCACTCTACTCTACCTCTACTGTGCTCCACTGTACTCTATCTCTAATGTACTCTACTGTACTCCACCTCTACTGTGCTCCGCTGTACTCCACTGTACTCTACCTCTACTGTGCTCCACTGTACTCTACCTCTACTGTACTCCACGGTACGCTACCTTTACTGTGCTCCACTGTACTCTACCTCTACTGTACTCCACTGTACGCTACCTCTACTGTGCTCCACTGTACTCTACCTCTACTGTACTCCACTCTACTCAACCTCTACTGTGCTCCACTGTACTCTACCTCTACTGTACTCCACTGTACTCTACCTCTACTGTGCTCCACTGTACTCTATCTCTACTGTACTGCACTGTACTCCACCTCTACTGTACTCTACTGTTCTCTACCTCTACTGTACTCTACTGTACTCCACCTCTACTGTACTCCACTGTACTCCACTGTACTCTACCTCTACTGTGCTCCACTGTACTCTACCTCTACTGTACTCCACTGTACTCTACCTCTACTGTGCTCCACTGTACTCTACCTCTACTGTACTCCACTGTACTCTACCTCTGCTGTGCTCCACTGTACTCTACCTCTACTGTACTCCACTGTACTCTACCTCTACTGTACTCTACTGTACTCCACCTCTAATGTGCTCCACTGTATTCCACTGTACTCTACCTCTACTGTACTCCACTGTACTCTACCTCTACTGTACTCCACTGTACTCTACCTCTACTGTGCTCCACTGTACTCCACTGTACGCTACCTCTACTGTGCTCCACACTACTCTACCTCTACTGTACTCCACTCTATTCTACCTCTACTGTGCTCCGCTGTACTCCACTGTACTCTACGTCTACTGTGCTCCACTGTACTCTACCTCTACTGTACTCTAATGTTCTCTACCTCTACTGTACTCTACTGTACTCCACCTCTACTGTACTCCACTGTACTCCACTGTACTCTACCTCTACTCTACTCCACTGTACTCTACCTCTACTGTGCTCCACTGTACTCTATCTCTACTGTACTGCACTGTACTCTACCTCTACTGTACTCTACTGTTCTCTACCTCTACTGTACTCTACTGTACTCCACCTCTACTGTACTCCACTGTACTCCACTGTACTCTACCTCTACTGTGCTCCACTGTACTCTACCTCTACTGTACTCCACTGTACTCTACCTCTACTGTGCTCCACTGTACTCTACCTCTACTGTACTCCACTGTACTCTACCTCTACAGTGCTCCACTGTACTATACCTCTACTGTACTCCAATGTACGCTACCTCTACTGTGCTCCACTGTACTCTACCTCTACTGTACTCCACTCCACTCTACTCTACCTCTACTGTGCTCCACTGTACTCTATCTTGACTGTACTCTACTGTACTCCACCTCTACTGTGCTCCGCTGTACTCCACTGTACTCTACCTCTACTGTGCTCCACTGTACTCTACCTCTACTGTACTCCACTCTACTCTACCTCTACTGTGCTCCACTGTACTCTATCTCTACTGTACTCTACTGTACTCCACCTCTACTGTGCTCCGCTGTACTCCACTGTACTCTACCTCTACTGTGCTCCACTGTACTCTACCTCTACTGTACTCCACGGTACGCTACCTCTACTGTGCTCCACTGTACTCTACCTCTACTGTACTCCACTGTACGCTACCTCTACTGTGCTCCACTGTACTCTACCTCTACTCTACTCCACTCTACTCTACCTCTACTGTGCTCCACTGTACTCTACCTCTACTGTACTCCACTGTACTCTACCTCTACTGTGCTCCACTGTACTCTATCTCTACTGTACTGCACTGTACTCTACCTCTACTGTACTCTACTGTTCTCTACCTCTACCGTACTCTACTTTACTCCACCTCTACTGTACTCCACTGTACTCCACTGTACTCTACCTCTACTCTACTCCACTGTACTCTACCTCTACTGTGCTCCACTGTACTCTATCTCTACTGTACTGCACTGTACTCTACCTCTACTGTACTCTACTGTTCTCTACCTCTACTGTACTCTACTGTACTCCACCTCTACTGTACTCCACTGTACTCCACTGTACTCTACCTCTACTGTGCTCCACTGTACTCTACCTCTACTGTACTCCACTGTACTCTACCTCTACTGTGCTCCACTGTACTCTACCTCTACTGTACTCCACTGTACTCTACCTCTACTGTGCTCCACTGTACTCTACCTCTACTGTACTCCACTGTACTCTACCTCTGCTGTGCTCCACTGTACTCTACCTCTACTGTACTCCACTGTACTCTACCTCTACTGTACTCTACTGTACTCCACCTCTAATGTGCTCCACTGTATTCCACTGTACTCTACCTCTACTGTACTCCACTGTACTCTACCTCTAGTGTACTCCATTGTACTCTACCTCTTCTGTGCTCCACTGTACTCCACTGTACGCTACCTCTACTGTGGTCCACACTACTCTACCTCTACTGTACTCCACTCTATTCTACCTCTACTGTGCTCCGCTGTACTCCACTGTACTCTACCTCTACTGTGCTCCACTGTATTCTACCTCTACTGTACTACACTGTTCTCTACCTCTACTGTACTCTACTGTACTCCACCTCTACTGTGCTCCACTGTACTCCACTGTACTCTACCTCTACTGTGCTCCACTGTACTCTAACTCTACTGTACTCCACTGTACTCTACCTCTAGTGTGCTCCACTGTTCTCTACCTCTACTGTACTCTACTGTACTCCACCTCTACTGTGCTCCACTGTAGTCCACTGTACTCTACCTCTACTGTGCTCCACTGTACTCTACCTCTACTGTACTCCACTGTACTCTACCTCTACTGTACTCTACTGTACTCCACCTCTAATGTGCTGCACTGTACTCCACTGTACTCTACCTCTACTGTACCCCACTGTACTCTACCTCTACTGTGCTCCACTGTACTCCACTGTACGCTACCTCTACTGTGCTCCACTGTACTCTACCTCTACTGTACTCCACTCTACTCTACCTCTACTGTGCTCCGCTGTACTCTACCTCTACTGTGCTCCACTGTACTCTACCTCTACTGTACTCCACTGTACTCTACCTCTACAGTGCTCCACTGTACTATACCTCTACTGTACTCCAATGTACGCTACCTCTACTGTGCTCCACTGTACTCTACCTCTACTGTATCCCACTCCACTCTACTCTACCTCTACTGTGCTCCACTGTACTCTATCTTGACTGTAGTCTACTGTACTCCACCTCTACTGTGCTCCGCTGTACTCCACTGTACTCTACCTCTACTGTGCTCCACTGTACTCTACCTCTACTGTACTCCACTCTACTCTACCTCTACTGTGCTCCACTGTACTCTATCTCTACTGTACTCTACTGTACTCCACCTCTACTGTGCTCCGCTGTACTCCACTGTACTCTACCTCTACTGTGCTCCACTGTACTCTACCTCTACTGTACTCCACGGTACGCTACCTTTACTGTGCTCCACTGTACTCTACCTCTACTGTACTCCACTGTACGCTACCTCTACCGTGCTCCACTGTACTCTACCTCTACTGTACTCCACTCTACTCTACCTCTACTGTGCTCCACTGTACTCTACCTCTACTGTACTCCACTGTACTCTACCTCTACTGTGCTCCACTGTACTCTATCTCTACTGTACTGCACTGTACTCTACCTCTACTGTACTCTACTGTTCTCTACCTCTACTGTACTCTACTGTACTCCACCTCTACTGTACTCCACTGTACTCCACTGTACTCTACCTCTACTGTGCTCCACTGTACTCTACCTCTACTGTACTCCACTGTACTCTACCTCTACTGTGCTCCACTGTACTCTACCTCTACTGTACTCCACTGTACTCTACCTCTGCTGTGCTCCACTGTACTCTACCTCTACTGTACTCCACTGTACTCTACCTCTACTGTACTCTACTGTACTCCACCTCTAATGTGCTCCACTGTACGCTACCTCTACTGTGCTCCACAGTACTCTACCTCTACTGTACTACACTCTACTCTACATCTAGTGTTCTCCACTGTACTCTACTGTACTCCACCTCGACTGTGCTCCGCTGTACTCCACTGTACTCTACCTCTACTGTGCTCCACTGTATTCTACCTCTACTGTACTCCACTGTACTCTACCTCTACTGTACTCTACTGTACTCCACCTCTACTGTGCTCCACTGTACTCCACTGTACTCTACCTCTACTGTGCTCCACTGTATTCTACCTCTACTGTACTCCACTGTACTCTACCTCTAGTGTGCTCCACTGTTCTCTACCTCTACTGTACTCTACTGTACTCCACCTCTACTGTGCTCCACTGTACTCCACTGTACTCTACCTCTACCGTGCTCCACTGTACTCTACCTCTACTGTACTCCACTGTACTCTACCTCTACTGTGCTCCACTGTACTCTACCTCTACTGTACTCCACTGTACTCTACCTCTACTGTGCTCCACTGTACTCTACCTCTACTGTACTCCACTGTACTCTACCTCTACTGTACTCTACTGTACTCCACCTCTAATGTGCTCCACTGTATTCCACTGTACTCTACCTCTACTGTACTCCACTGTACTCTACCTCTACTGTACTCCACTGTACTCTACCTCTTCTGTGCTCCACTCTACTCCACTGTACGCTACCTCTACTGTGCTCCACACTACTCTACCTCTACTGTACTCCACTCTATTCTACCTCTACTGTGCTCCGCTGTACTCCACTGTACTCTACGTCTACTGTGCTCCACTGTACTCTTCCTCTACTGTACTACACTGTACTCTACATCTAGTGTTCTCCACTGTACTCTACTGTACTCCACCTCTACTGTGCTCCGCTGTACTCCACTGTACTCTACCTCTACTGTACTCCACTGTACGCTACCTCTACTCTGCTCCACAGTACTCTATCTCTACTGTACTACACTCTACTCTACATCTAGTGTTCTCCACTGTACTCTACTGTACTCCACCTCTACTGTGCTCCGCTGTACTCCACTGTACTCTACCTCTACTGTGCTCCACTGTATTCTACCTCTACTGTACTCCACTGTACTCTACCTCTACTGTACTCTACTGTACTCCACCTCTACTGTGCTCCACTGTACTCTACCTCTACTGTGCTCCACTGTACTCTACCTCTACTGTACTCCACTGTACTCTACGTCTAGTGTGCTCCACTGTTCTCTACCTCTACTGTACTCTACTATACTCCACCTCTACTGTGCTCCAATGTACTCCACTGTACTCTACCTCTACTGTGCTCCACTGTACTCTACCTCTACTGTACTCCACTGTACTCTACCTCTACTGTACTCTACTGTACTCCACCTCTAATGTGCTGCACTGTACTCCACTGTACTCTACCTCTACTGTACTCCACTGTACTCTACCTCTACTGTACTCCACTGTACTCTACCTCTACTGTGCTCCACTGTACTCCACTGTACGCTACCTCTACTGTGCTCCACTGTACTCTACCTCTACTGTACTCCACTCTACTCTACCTCTACTGTGCTCCGCTGTACTCCACTGTACTCTACCTCTACTGTGCTCCACTGTACTCTACCTCTACTGTACTCCACTGTACTCTACCTCTACAGTGCTCCACTGTACTATACCTCTACTGTACTCCAATGTACGCTACCTCTACTGTGCTCCACTGTACTCTACCTCTACTGTACCCCACTCCACTCTACTCTACCTCTACTGTGCTCCACTGTACTCTATCTTGACTGTACTCTACTGTACTCCACCTCTACTGTGCTCCGCTGTACTCCACTGTACTCTACCTCTACTGTGCTCCACTGTACTCTACCTCTACTGTACTCCACTCTACTCTTTCTCTACTGTGCTCCACTGTACTCTATCTCTACTGTCCTCTACTGTACTCCACCTCTACTGTGCTCCGCTGTACTCCACTGTACTCTACCTCTACTGTGCTCCACTGTACTCTACCTCTACTGTGCTCCACAGTACTCTACCTCTACTGTACTACACTCTACTCTACATCTAGTGTTCTCCACTGTACTCTACTGTACTCCACCTCTACTGTGCTCCGCTGTACTCCACTGTACTCTACCTCTACTGTGCTCCACTGTATTCTACCTCTACTGTACTCCACTGTACTCTACCTCTTCTGTACTCTACTGTACTCCACCTCTACTGTGCTCCACTGTACTCCACTGTACTCTACCTCTACTGTGCTCCACTGTACTCTACCTCTACTGTACTCCACTGTACTCTACCTCTAGTGTGCTCCACTGTTCTCTACCTCTACTGTACTCTACTGTACTCCACCTCTACTGTGCTCCACTGTACTCCACTGTACTCTACCTCTACTGTGCTCCACTGTACTCTACCTCTACTGTACTCCACTGTACTCTACCTCTACTGTGCTCCACTGTACTCTACCTCTACTGTACTCCACTGTACTCTACCTCTACTGTGCTCCCCTGTACTCAACCTCTACTGTACTCCACTCTACACTACCTCTACTGTGCTCCACTGTACTCTATCTCTACTGTACTCTACTGTACTCCACCTCTACTGTGCTCCGCTGTACTCCACTGTAGTCTACCTGTACTGTGCTCCACTGTACTCTACCTCTTCTGTACTCCACTGTACTCTACCTCTACTGTGCTCCACTGTACTCTACCTCTACTGTACTCCACGGTACGCTAGATCTACTGTGCTCCACTGTACTCTACCTCTACTGTACTCCACTGTACTCTACCTCTACTGTGCTCCACTGTACTCTACCTCTACTGTACTCCACTCTACTCTACCTCTACTGTGCTCCACTGTACTCTACCTCTATTGTACTCTACTGTACTCCACCTCTACTGTGCTCCACTGTACTCCACTGTTCTCTACCTCTACTGTGCTCCACTGTACTCTACCTCTACTGTACTCCACTGTACGCTACCTCTACTGTACTCCACTGTTCTCTACCTCTACTGTACTCTACTGTACTCCACCTCTACTGTGCTCCACTGTACTCCACTGTACTCTACCTCTACTGTGCTCCACTCTACTCTACCTCTACTGTACTCCACTCTACTCTATCTCTACTGTGCTCCATTGTACTCCACTGTACTCTACCTCTACTGTACTCTACTGTACTCCACCTCTACTGTGCTCCACTGTACTCCACTGTACTCTACCTCTACTGTGCTTTACTCTACTCTACCTCTACTGTACTCCACTCTACTCTATCTCTACTGTCTTTCACTGTACTCTACTGTACTCTACCTCTACTGTGCTCCACTGTACTCCACTGTACTCTATCTCTACTGTGATCCACTGTACTCTACCTCTGCTGTGCTCCACTGAACTCTACCTCTACTGTGCTCCACTGTACTCTACCTCTACTCTACTCCACTGTACTCTACCTCTACTGTACTCTACTGTACTCCACCTCTACTGTGCTCCACTGTACTCCACTGTACTCTACCTCTACTGTACTCCACTGTACTCTACCTCTACTGTGCTCCACTGTACTCTACCTCTGCTGTACTCCACTGTACTCTACCTCTACTGTACTCCACTGTACTCTACCTCTACTGTACTCTACCTCTAATGTGCTGCACTGTACTCCACTGTACTCTACCTCTACTGTACTCCACTGTACACTACCTCTACTGTACTCCACTGTACTCTACCTCTACTGTGCTCCACTGTACTCCACTGTACGCTACCTCTACTGTGCTCCACTGTACTCTACCTCTACTGTACTCCACTCTACTCTACCTCTACTGTGCTCCGCTGTACTCCACTGTACTCTACCTCTACTGTGCTCCACTGTACTCTACCTCTACTGTACTCCACTGTACTCTACATCTACAGTGCTCCACTGTACTATACCTCTACTGTACTCCAATGTACGCTACCTCTACTGTGCTCCACTGTACTCTACCTCTACTGTACTCCACTCCACTCTACTCTACCTCTACTCTGCTCCACTGTACTCTATCTTGACTGTACTCTACTGTACTCCACCTCTACTGTGCTCCGCTGTACTCCACTGTACTCTACCTCTACTGTGCTCCACTGTACTCTACCTCTACTGTACTCCACTCTACTCTACCTCTACTGTGCTCCACTGTACTCTATCTCTACTATACTCTACTGTACTCCACCTCTACTGTCCTTCACTGTACTCCACTCTATTCTACCTCTACTGTGCTCCGCTGTACTCCACTGTACTCTACCTCTACTGTGCTCCACTGTACTCTACCTCTACTGTGCTCCACTGTACTCTACCTCTACTGTACTCCACTGTACTCTACCTCTACTGTGCTCCACTGTACTCCACTGTACGCTACCTCTACTGTGCTCCACTGTACTCTACCTCTACTGTACTCCACTCTACTCTACCTCTACTGTGCTCCGCTGTACTCCACTGTACTCTACCTCTACTGTGCTCCACTGTACTCCACTGTACGCTACCTCTACTGTGCTCCACTGTACTCTACCTCTACTGTACTCCACTCTACTCTACCTCTACTGTGCTCCGCTGTACTCTACCTCTACTGTGCTCCACTGTACTCTACCTCTACTGTACTCCACTGTACTCTACCTCTACAGTGCTCCACTGTACTATACCTCTACTGTACTCCAATGTACGCTACCTCTACTGTGCTCCACTGTACTCTACCTCTACTGTATCCCACTCCACTCTACTCTACCTCTACTGTGCTCCACTGTACTCTATCTTGACTGTACTCTACTGTACTCCACCTCTACTGTGCTACGCTGTACTCCACTGTACTCTACCTCTACTGTGCTCCACTGTACTCTACCTCTACTGTACTCCACTCTACTCTACCTCTACTGTGCTCCACTGTACTCTATCTCTAATGTACTCTACTGTACTCCACCTCTACTGTGCTCCGCTGTACTCCACTGTACTCTACCTCTACTGTGCTCCACTGTACTCTACCTCTACTGTACTCCACGGTACGCTACCTTTACTGTGCTCCACTGTACTCTACCTCTACTGTACTCCACTGTACGCTACCTCTACTGTGCTCCACTGTACTCTACCTCTACTGTACTCCACTCTACTCTACCTCTACTGTGCTCCACTGTACTCTACCTCTACTGTACTCCACTGTACTCTACCTCTACTGTGCTCCACTGTACTCTATCTCTACTGTACTGCACTGTACTCCACCTCTACTGTACTCTACTGTTCTCTACCTCTACTGTACTCTACTGTACTCCACCTCTACTGTACTCCACTGTACTCCACTGTACTCTACCTCTAATGTGCTCCACTGTACTCTACCTCTACTGTACTCCACTGTACTCTACCTCTACTGTGCTCCACTGTACTCTACCTCTACTGTACTCCACTGTACTCTACCTCTGCTGTGCTCCACTGTACTCTACCTCTACTGTACTCCACTGTACTCTACCTCTACTGTACTCTACTGTACTCCACCTCTAATGTGCTCCACTGTATTCCACTGTACTCTACCTCTACTGTACTCCACTGTACTCTACCTCTACTGTACTCCACTGTACTCTACCTCTACTGTGCTCCACTGTACTCCACTGTACGCTACCTCTACTGTGCTCCACACTACTCTACCTCTACTGTACTCCACTCTATTCTACCTCTACTGTGCTCCGCTGTACTCCACTGTACTCTACGTCTACTGTGCTCCACTGTACTCTTCCTCTACTGTACTACACTGTACTCTACATCTAGTGTTCTCCACTGTACTCTACTGTACTCCACCTCTACTGTGCTCCGCTGTACTCCACTGTACTCTACCTCTACTGTACTCCACTGTACGATACCTCTACTGTGCTCCACAGTACTCTACCTCTACTGTACTACACTCTACTCTACATCTAGTGTTCTCCACTGTACTCTACTGTACTCCACCTCGACTGTGCTCCGCTGTACTCCACTGTACTCTACCTCTACTGTGCTCCACTGTATTCTACCTCTACTGTACTCCACTGTACTCTACCTCTACTGTACTCTACTGTACTCCACCTCTACTGTGCTCCACTGTACTCCACTGTACTCTACCTCTACTGTGCTCCACTGTACTCTACCTCTACTGTACTCCACTGTACTCTACCTCTAGTGTGCTCCACTGTTCTCTACCTCTACTTTACTCTACTGTACTCCACCTCTACTGTGCTCCACTGTACTCCACTGTACTCTACCTCTACCGTGCTCCACTGTACTCTACCTCTACTGTACTCCACTGTACTCTACCTCTACTGTGCTCCACTGTACTCTACCTCTACTGTACTCCACTGTACTCTACCTCTACTGTGCTCCACTGTACTCTACCTCTACTGTACTCCACTGTACTCTACCTCTACTGTACTCTACTGTACTCCACCTCTAATGTGCTCCACTGTATTCCACTGTACTCTACCTCTACTGTACTCAACTGTACTCTACCTCTACTGTACTCCACTGTACTCTACCTCTTCTGTGCTCCACTGTACTCCACTGTACGCTACCTCTAGTGTGCTCCACACTACTCTACCTCTACTGTACTCCACTCTATTCTACCTCTACTGTGCTCCGCTGTACTCCACTGTACTCTACGTCTACTGTGCTCCACTGTACTCTTCCTCTACTGTACTACACTGTACTCTACATCTAGTGTTCTCCACTGTACTCTACTGTACTCCACCTCTACTGTGCTCCGCTGTACTCCACTGTACTCTACCTCTACTGTACTCCACTGTACGCTACCTCTACTCTGCTCCACAGTACTCTATCTCTACTGTACTACACTCTACTCTACATCTAGTGTTCTCCACTGTACTCTACTGTACTCCACCTCTACTGTGCTCCGCTGTACTCCACTGTACTCTACCTCTACTGTGCTCCACTGTATTCTACCTCTACTGTACTCCACTGTACTCTACCTCTACTGTACTCTACTGTACTCCACCTCTACTGTGCTCCACTGTACTCTACCTCTACTGTGCTCCACTGTACTCTACCTCTACTGTACTCCACTGTACTCTACGTCTACTGTACTCCACTGTTCTCTACCTCTACTGTGCTCCACTGTACTCTACCTCTACTGTACTCCACTGTACGCTACCTCTACTGTACTCCACTGTTCTCTACCTCTACTGTACTCTACTGTACTCCACCTCTACTGTGCTCCACTGTACTCCACTGTACTCTACCTCTACTGTGCTCCACTCTACTCTACCTCTACTGTACTCCACTCTACTCTATCTCTACTGTGCTCCATTGTACTCCACTGTACTCTACCTCTACTGTACTCTACTGTACTCCACCTCTACTGTGCTCCACTGTACTCCACTGTACTCTACCTCTACTGTGCTCCACTCTACTCTACCTTTACTGTACTCCACTCTACTCTATCTCTACTGTCCTTCACTGTACTCTACTGTACTCTACCTCTACTGTGCTCCACTGTACTCCACTGTACTCTATCTCTACTGTGATCCACTGTACTCTACCTCTGCTGTGCTCCACTGAACTCTACCTCTACTGTGCTCCACTGTACTCTACCTCTACTCTACTCCACTGTACTCTACCTCTACTGTACTCTACTGTACTCCACCTCTACTGTGCTCCACTGTACTCCACTGTACTCTACCTCTACTGTACTCCACTGTACTCTACCTCTACTGTGCTCCACTGTACTCTACCTCTGCTGTACTCCACTGTACTCTACCTCTACTGTACTCCACTGTACTCTACCTCTACTGTACTCTACTGTACTCCACCTCTAATGTGCTGCACTGTACTCCACTGTACTCTACCTCTACTGTACTCCACTGTACACTACCTCTACTGTACTCCACTGTACTCTACCTCTACTGTGCTCCACTCTACTCCACTGTACGCTACCTCTACTGTGCTCCACTGTACTCTACCTCTACTGTACTCCACTCTACTCTACCTCTACTGTGCTCCGCTGTACTCCACTGTACTCTACCTCTACTGTGCTCCACTGTACTCTACCTCTACTGTACTCCACTGTACTCTACCTCTACAGTGCTCCACTGTACTATACCTCTACGGTACTCCAATGTACGCTACCTCTACTGTGCTCCACTGTACTCTACCTCTACTGTACTCCACTCCACTCTACTCTACCTCTACTCTGCTCCACTGTACTCTATCTTGACTGTACTCTACTGTACTCCACCTCTACTGTGCTCCGCTGTACTCCACTGTACTCTACCTCTACTGTGCTCCACTGTACTCTACCTCTACTGTACTCCACTCTACTCTACCTCTACTGTGCTCCACTGTACTCTATCTCTACTATACTCTACTGTACTCCACCTCTACTGTGCTCCGCTGTACTCCACTGTACTCTACCTCTACTGTGCTCCACTGTACTCTACCTCTACTGTACTCCACGGTACGCTACCTCTACTGTGCTCCACTGTACTCTACCTCTACTGTACTCCACTGTACGCTACCTCTACTGTGCTCCACTGTACTCTACCTCTACTGTACTCCACTCTACTCTACCTCTACTGTGCTCCACTGTACTCTACCTCTACTGTACTCCACTGTACTCTACCTCTACTGTACTCTACTGTACTCCACCTCTACTGTACTCCACTGTACTCCACTGTACTCTACCTCTACTGTACTCCACTGTACTCTACCTCTACTGTACTCCACTGTACTCTACCTCTACTGTGCTCCACTGTACTCTACCTCTACTGTACTCCACTGTACTCTGCCTCTGCTGTGCTCCACTGTACTCTACCTCTACTGTACTCCACTGTACTCTACCTCTACTGTACTCTACTGTACTCCACCTCTAATGTGCTCCACTGTATTCCACTGTACTCTACCTCTACTGTACTCCACTGTACTCTACCTCTACTGTACTCCACTGTACTCTACCTCTTCTGTGCTCCACTGTACTCCACTGTACGCTACTTCTACTGTGCTCCACACTACTCTACCTCTACTGTACTCCACTCTATTCTACCTCTACTGTGCTCCGCTGTACTCCACTGTACTCTACCTCTACTGTGCTCCACTGTACTCTACCTCTACTGTGCTCCACTGTACTCTACCTCTACTGTACTCCACTGTACTCTACCTCTACTGTGCTCCACTGTACTCCACTGTACGCTACCTCTACTGTGCTCCACTGTACTCTACCTCTACTGTACTCCACTCTACTCTACCTCTACTGTGCTCCGCTGTACTCCACTGTACTCTACCTCTACTGTGCTCCACTGTACTCTACCTCTACTGTACTCCAATGTACTCTACCTCTACAGTGCTCCACTGTACTATACCTCTACTGTACTCCAATGTACGCTACCTCTACTGTGCTCCACTGTACTCTACCTCTACTGTACTCCACTCCACTCTACTCTACCTCTACTGTGCTCCACTGTACTCTATCTTGACTGTACTCTACTGTACTCCACCTCTACTGTGCTCCGCTGTACTCCACTGTACTCTACCTCTACTGTGCTCCACTGTACTCTACCTCTACTGTACTCCACTGTACTCTACCTCTACTGTGCTCCACTGTACTCCACTGTACGCTACCTCTACTGTGCTCCACTGTACTCTACCTCTACTGTACTCCACTCTACTCTACCTCTACTGTGCTCCGCTGTACTCCACTGTACTCTACCTCTACTGTGCTCCACTGTACTCTACCTCTACTGTACTCCACTGTACTCTACCTCTACAGTGCTCCACTGTACTATACCTCTACTGTACTCCAATGTACGCTACCTCTACTGTGCTCCACTGTACTCTACCTCTACTGTACTCCACTCCACTCTACTCTACCTCTACTGTGCTCCACTGTACTCTATCTTGACTGTACTCTACTGTACTCCACCTCTACTGTGCTCCGCTGTACTCCACTGTACTCTACCTCTACTGTGCTCCACTGTACTCTACCTCTACTGTACTCCACTCTACTCTACCTCTACTGTGCTCCACTGTACTCTATCTCTACTATACTCTACTGTACTCCACCTCTACTGTGCTCCGCTGTACTCCACTGTACTCTACCTCTACTGTGCTCCACTGTACTCTACCTCTACTGTACTCCACGGTACGCTACCTCTACTGTGCTCCACTGTACTCTACCTCTACTGTACTCCACTGTACGCTACCTCTACTGTGCTCCACTGTACTCTACCTCTACTGTACTCCACTCTACTCTACCTCTAGTGCTCCACTGTACTCTACCTCTACTGTACTCCACTGTACTCTACCTCTACTGTGCTCCACTGTACTCTATCTCTACTGTACTGCACTGTACTCTACCTCTACTGTACTCTACTGTTCTCTACCTCTACTGTACTCTACTGTACTCCACCTCTACTGTACTCCACTGTACTCCACTGTACTCTACCTCTACTGTGCTCCACTGTACTCTACCTCTACTCTACTCCACTGTACTCTACCTCTGCTGTGCTCCACTGTACTCTATCTCTACTGTACTCCACTGTACTCTACCTCTACTGTACTCTACTGTACTCCACCTCTAATGTGCTCCACTGTATTCCACTGTACTCTACCTCTACTGTACTCCACTGTACTCTACCTCTACTGTACTCCACTGTACTCTACCTCTTCTGTGCTCCACTGTACTCCACTGTACGCTACCTCTACTGTGCTCCACACTACTCTACCTCTACTGTACTCCACTCTATTCTACCTCTACTGTGCTCCGCTGTACTCCACTGTACTATACGTCTACTGTGCTCCACTGTACTCTTCCTCTACTGTACTACACTGTACTCTACATCTAGTGTTCTCCACTGTACTCTACTGTACTCCACCTCTACTGTGCTCCGCTGTACTCCACTGTACTCTACCTCTACTGTACTCCACTGTACGCTACCTCTACTGTGCTCCACAGTACTCTACCTCTACTGTACTACACTCTACTCTACATCTAGTGTTCTCCACTGTACTCTACTTTACTCCACCTCTAGTGTGCTCCGCTGTACTCCACTGTACTCTACCTCTACTGTTCTCCACTGTATTCTACCTCTACTGTACTCCACTGTACTCTACCTCTACTGTGCTCCACTGTACTCTACCTCTACTGTACTCCACTGTACTCTACCTCTAGTGTGCTCCACTGTTCTCTACCTCTACTGTACTCTACTGTACTCCACCTCTACTGTGCTCCACTGTACTCCACTGTACTCTACCTCTACTGTGCTCCACTGTACTCTACCTCTACTGTACTCCACTGTACTCTACCTCTACTGTACGGTACTGTACTCCGCCTCTAATGTGCTGCACTGTACTCCACTGTACTCTACCTCTACTGTACTCCACTGTACTCTACCTCTACTGTACTCCACTGTACTCTACCTCTACTGTGCTCCACTGTACTCCACTGTACGCTACCTCTACTGTGCTCCACTGTAATCTACCTCTACTGTACTCCACTCTACTCTACCTCTACTGTGCTCCGCTGTACTCCACTGTACTCTACCTCTACTCTGCTCCACTGTACTCTACCTCTACTGTACTCCACTGTACTCTACCTCTACAGTGCTCCACTTTACTATACCTCTACTGTACTCCAATGTACGCTACCTCTACTCTGCTCAACTGTACTCTACCTCTACTGTACTCCACTCCACTCTACTCTACCTCTACTGTGCTCCACTGTACTCTATCTTGACTGTACTCTACTGTACTCCACCTCTACTGTGCTCCGCTGTACTCCACTGTACTCTACCTCTACTGTGCTCCACTGTACTCTACCTCTACTGTACTCCACTCTACTCTACCTCTACTGTGCTCCACTGTACTCTATCTCTACTGTACTCTACTGTACTCCACCTCTACTGTGTTCCGCTGTACTCCACTGTACTCTACCTCTACTGTGCTCCACTGTACTCTACCTCTACTGTACTCCACGGTACGCTACCTCTACTGTGCTCCACTGTACTCTACCTCTACTGTACTCCACTGTACGCTACCTCTACTGTGCTCCACTGTACTCTACCTCTACTGTACTCCACTCTACTCTACCTCTACTGTGCTCCACTGTACTCTACCTCTACTCTACTCCACTGTACTCTACCTCTACTGTGCTCCACTGTACTCTATCTCTACTGTCCTGCACTGTACTCTACCTCTACTGTACTCTACTGTTCTCTACCTCTACTGTACTCTACTGTACTCCACCTCTACTGTACTCCACTGTACTCCACTGTACTCTACCTCTACTGTGCTCCACTGTACTCTACCTCTACTGTACTCCACTGTACTCTACCTCTACTGTGCTCCACTGTACTCTACCTCTACTGTACTCCACTGTACTCTACCTCTGCTGTGCTCCACTGTACTCTACCTCTACTGTACTCCACTGTACTGTACCTCTACTGTACTCTACTGTACTCCACCTCTAATGTGCTCCACTGTATTCCACTGTACTCTACCTCTACTGTACTCCACTGTACTCTACCTCTACTGTACTCCACTGTACTCTACCTCTTCTGTGCTCCACTGTACTCCACTGTACGCTACCTCTACTGTGCTCCACACTACTCTACCTCTACTGTACTCCACTCTATTCTACCTCTACTGTGCTCCGCTGTACTCCACTGTACTCTACGTCTACTGTGCTCCACTGTACTCTTCCTCTACTGTACTACACTGTACTCTACATCTAGTGTTCTCCACTGTACTCTACTGTACTCCACCTCTACTGTGCTCCGCTGTACTCCACTGTACTCTACCTCTACTGTACTCCACTGTACGCTACCTCTACTGTACTCCACTGTACTCTACCTCTACTGTACTCTACTGTACTCCACCTCTACTGTGCTCCACTGTACTCCACTGTACTCTACCTCTACTGTGCTCCACTGTACTCTACCTCTACTGTACTCCACTGTACTCTACCTCTACTGTACTCTACTGTACTCCACCTCTAATGTGCTGCACTGTACTCCACTGTACTCTACCTCTACTGTACTCCACTGTACTCTACCTCTACTGTACTCCACTGTACTCTACCTCTACTGTGCTCCACTCTACTCTACCTCTACTGTACTCCACTGTACTCTACCTCTACTGTACTCTACTGTACTCCACCTCTAATGTGCTGCACTGTACTCCACTGTACTCTACCTCTACTGTACTCCACTGTACTCTACCTCTACTGTACTCCACTGTACTCTACCTCTACTGTGCTCCACTGTACTCCACTGTACGCTACCTCTACTGTGCTCAACTGTACTCTATCTTGACTGTACTCTACTGTACTCCACCTCTACTGTGCTCCGCTGTACTCCACTGTACTCTACCTCTACTGTGCTCCACTGTACTCTACCTCTACTGTACTCCACTCTACTCTACCTCTACTGTGCTCCACTGTACTCTATCTCTACTGTACTCTACTGTACTCCACCTCTACTGTGCTCCGCTGTACTCCACTGTACTCTACCTCTACTGTGCTCCACTCTACTCTACCTCTACTGTACTCCACGGTACGCTACCTCTACTGTGCTCCACTGTACTCTACCTCTACTGTACTCCACTGTACGCTACCTCTACTGTGCTCCACTGTACTCTACCTCTACTGTACTCCACTCTACTCTACCTCTACTGTGCTCCACTGTACTCTACCTCTACTGTACTCCACTGTACTCTACCTCTACTGTGCTCCACTGTACTCTATCTCTACTTTACTGCACTGTACTCTACCTCTACTGTACTCTACTGTTTTCTACCTCTACTGTACTCTACTGTACTCCACCTCTACTGTACTCCACTGTACTCCACTGTACTCTACTTCTACTGTGCTCCACTGTACTCTACCTCTACTGTACTCCACTGTACTCTACCTCTACTGTGCTCCACTGTACTCTACCTCTACTGTACTCCACTGTACTCTACCTCTGCTGTGCTCCACTGTACTCTACCTCTACTGTACTCCACTGTACTCTACCTCTACTGTACTCTACTGTACTCCACCTCTAATGTGCTCCACTGTATTCCACTGTACTCTACCTCTACTGTACTCCACTGTACTCTACCTCTACTGTACTCCACTGTACTCTACCTCTTCTGTGCTCCACTGTACTCCACTGTACGGTACCTCTACTGTGCTCCACACTACTCTACCTCTACTGTACTCCACTCTATTCTACCTCTACTGTGCTCCGTTGTACTCCACTGTACTCTACGTCTACTGTGCTCCACTGTACTCTTCCTCTACTGTACTACACTGTACTCTACATCTAGTGTTCTCCACTGTACTCTACTGTACTCCACCTCTACTGTGCTCCGCTGTACTCCACTGTACTCTACCTCTACTGTACTCCACTGTACGCTACCTCTACTGTGCTCCACAGTACTCTACCTCTACTGTACTACACTCTACTCTACATCTAGTGTTCTCCACTGTACTCTACTGTACTCCACCTCTACTGTGCTCCGCTGTACTCCACTGTACTCTACCTCTACTGTGCTCCACTGTATTCTACCTCTACTGTACTCCACTGTACTCTACCTCTACTGTATTCTACTGTACTCCACCTCTACTGTGCTCCACTGTACTCCACTGTACTCTACCTCTACTGTGCTCCACTGTACTCTACCTCTACTGTACTCCACTGTACTCTACCTCTAGTGTGCTCCACTGTTCTCTACCTCTACTGTACTCTACTGTACTCCACCTCTACTGTGCTCCACTGTACTCCACTGTACTCTACCTCTACTGTGCTCCACTGTACTCTACCTCTACTGTACTCCACTGTACTCTACCTCTACTGTACTCTACTGTACTCCGACTCTAATGTGCTGCACTGTACTCCACTGTACTCTACCTCTACTGTACTCCACTGTACTCTACCTCTACTGTACTCCACTGTACTCTACCTCTACTGTGCTCCACTGTACTCCACTGTACGCTACCTCTACTGTGCTCCACTGTACTCTACCTCTACTGTACTCCACTCTACTCTACCTCTACTGTGCTCCGCTGTACTCCACTGTACTCTACCTCTACTGTGCTCCACTGTATTCTACCTCTACTGTACTCCACTGTACTCTACCTCTACTGTACTCTACTGTACTCCACCTCTACTGTGCTCCGCTGTACTCCACTGTACTCTACCTCTACTGTGCTCCACTGTACTCTACCTCTACTGTACTCCACTCTACTCTACCTCTACTGTGCTCCACTGTACTCTATCTCTACTATACTCTACTGTACTCCACCTCTACTGTGCTCCGCTGTACTCCACTGTACTCTACCTCTACTGTGCTCCACTGTACTCTACCTCTACTGTACTCCACTGTACGCTACCTCTACTGTGCTCCACTGTACTCTACCTCTACTGTACTCCACTCTACTCTACCTCTACTGTGCTCCACTGTACTCTACCTCTACTGTACTCCACTGTACTCTACCTCTACTGTGTTCCACTGTACTCTATCTCTACTGTACTGCACTGTACTCTACTTCTACTGTACTCTACTGTTCTCTACCTCTACTGTACTCTACTGTACTCCACCTCTACTGTACTCCACTGTACTCCACTGTACTCTACCTCTACTGTGCTCCACTGTACTCTACCTCTACTGTACTCCACTGTACTCTACCTCTACTGTGCTCCACTGTACTCTACCTCTACTGTACTCCACTGTACTCTATCTCTGCTGTGCTCCACTGTACTCTACCTCTACTGTACTCCACTGTACTCTACCTCTACTGTACTCTACTGTACTCCACCTCTAATGTGCTCCACTGTATTCCACTGTACTCTACCTCTACTGTACTCCACTGTACTCTACCTCTACTGTACTCCACTGTACTCTACCTCTTCTGTGCTCCACTGTACTCCACTGTATGCTACCTCTACTGTGCTCCACACTACTCTACCTCTACTGTACTCCACTCTATTCTACCTCTACTGTGCTCCGCTGTACTCCACTGTACTATACGTCTACTGTGCTCCACTGCACTCTTCCTCTACTGTACTACACTGTACTCTACATCTAGTGTTCTCCACTGTACTCTACTGTACTCCACCTCTACTGTGCTCCGCTGTACTCCACTGTACTCTACCTCTACTGTACTCCACTGTACGCTACCTCTACTGTGCTCCACAGTACTCTACCTCTACTGTACTACACTCTACTCTACATCTAGTGTTCTCCACTGTACTCTACTGTACTCCACCTCTACTGTGCTCCGCTGTACTCCACTGTACTCTACCTCTACTGTTCTCCACTGTATTCTACCTCTACTGTACTCCACTGTACTCTACCTCTACTGTACTCTACTGTACTCCACCTCTACTGTGCTCCACTGTACTCCACTGTACTCTACCTCTACTGTGCTCCACTGTACTCTACCTCTACTGTACTCCACTGTACTCTACCTCTAGTGTGCTCCACTGTTCTCTACCTCTACTCTACTCCACTGTACTCTACCTCTACTGTGCTCCACTGTACTCTATCTCTACTGTACTGCACTGTACTCTACCTCTACTGTACTCTACTGTTCTCTACCTCTACTGTACTCTACTGTACTCCACCTCTACTGTACTCCACTGTACTCCACTGTACTCTACCTCTACTGTGCTCCACTGTACTCTACCTCTACTGTACTCCACTGTACTCTACCTCTACTGTGCTCCACTGTACTCTACCTCTACTGTACTCCACTGTACTCTACCTCTGCTGTGCTCCACTGTACTCTACCTCTACTGTACTCCACTGTACTCTACCTCTACTGTACTCTACTGTACTCCACCTCTAATGTGCTCCACTGTATTCCACTGTACTCTACCTCTACTGTACTCTACCTCTACTGTACTCCACTGTACTCTACCTCTTCTGTGCTCCACTGTACTCCACTGTACGCTACCTCTACTGTGCTCCACACTACTCTACCTCTACTGTACTCCACTCTATTCTACCTCTACTGTGCTCCGCTGTACTCCACTGTACTCTACGTCTACTGTGCTCCACTGTACTCTTCCTCTACTGTACTACACTGTACTCTACATCTAGTGTTCTCCACTGTACTCTACTGTACTCCACCTCTACTGTGCTCCGCTGTACTCCACTGTACTCTACCTCTACTGTACTCCACTGTACGCTACCTCTACTTTGCTCCACAGTACTCTACCTCTACTGTACTACACTCTACTCTACATCTAGTGTTCTCCACTGTACTCTACTGTACTCCACCTCTACTGTGCTCCGCTGTACTCCACTGTACTCTACCTCTACTGTGCTCCACTGTATTCTACCTCTACTGTACTCCACTGTACTCTACCTCTACTGTACTCCACCTCTACTGTGCTCCACTGTACTCCACTGTACTCTACCTCTACTGTGCTCCACTGTACTCTACCTCTACTGTACTCCACTGTACTCTACCTCTAGTGTGCTCCACTGTTCTCTACCTCTACTGTACTCTACTGTACTCCACCTCTACTGTGCTCCACTGTACTCCACTGTACTCTACCTCTACTGTGCTCCACTGTACTCTACCTCTACTGTACTCCACTGTACTCTACCTCTACTGTACTCTACTGTACTCCACCTCTAATGTGCTGCACTGTACTCCACTGTACTCTACCTCTACTGTACTCCACTGTACTCTACCTCTACTGTACTCCACTGTACTCTACCTCTACTGTGCTCCACTGTACTCCACTGTACGCTACCTCTACTGTGCTCCACTGTACTCTATCTTGACTGTACTCTACTGTACTCCACCTCTACTGTGCTCCGCTGTACTCCACTGTACTCTACCTCTACTGTGCCCCACTGTACTCTACCTCTACTGTACTCCACTCTACTCTACCTCTACTGTGCTCCACTGTACTCTATCTCTACTGTACTCTACTGTACTCCACCTCTACTGTGCTCCGCTGTACTCCACTGTACTCTACCTCTACTGTGCTCCACTGTACTCTACCTCTACTGTACTCCACGGTACGCTACCTCTACTGTGCTCCACTGTACTCTACCTCTACTGTACTCCACTGTACGCTACCTCTACTGTGCTCCACTGTACTCTACCTCTACTGTACTCCACTGTACTCTACCTCTACTGTGCTCCACTGTACTCTACCTCTACTGTACTCCACTGTACTCTACCTCTACTGTGCTCCACTGTACTCTACCTCTACTGTACTCCACTGTACTCTACCTCTGCTGTGCTCCACTGTACTCTACCTCTACTGTACTCCACTGTACTCTACCTCTACTGTACTCTACTGTACTCCACCTCTAATGTGCTCCACTGTATTCCACTGTACTCTACCTCTACTGTACTCCACTGTACTCTACCTCTACTGTACTCCACTGTACTCTACCTCTTCTGTGCTCCACTGTACTCCACTGTACGCTACCTCTACTGTGCTCCACACTACTCTACCTCTACTGTACTCCACTCTATTCTACCTCTACTGTGCTCCGCTGTACTCCACTGTACTCTACGTCTACTGTGCTCCACTGTACTCTTCCTCTACTGTGCTCCACTGTACTCTTCCTCTACTTTACTGCACTGTACTCTACCTCTACTGTACTCTACTGTTTTCTACCTCTACTGTACTCTACTGTACTCCACCTCTACTGTACTCCACTGTACTCCACTGTACTCTACCTCTACTGTGCTCCACTGTACTCTACCTCTACTGTACTCCACTGTACTCTACCTCTACTGTGCTCCACTGTACTCTACCTCTACTGTACTCCACTGTACTCTACCTCTGCTGTGCTCCACTGTACTCTACCTCTACTGTACTCCACTGTACTCTACCTCTACTGTACTCTACTGTACTCCACCTCTAATGTGCTCCACTGTATTCCACTGTACTCTACCTCTACTGTACTCCACTGTACTCTACCTCTACTGTACTCCACTGTACTCTACCTCTTCTGTGCTCCACTGTACTCCACTGTACGCTACCTCTACTGTGCTCCACACTACTCTACCTCTACTGTACTCCACTCTATTCTACCTCTACTGTGCTCCGCTGTACTCCACTGTACTCTACGTCTACTGTGCTCCACTGTACTCTTCCTCTACTGTACTACACTGTACTCTACATCTAGTGTTCTCCACTGTACTCTACTGTACTCCACCTCTACTGTGCTCCGCTGTACTCCACTGTACTCTACCTCTACTGTACTCCACTGTACGCTACCTCTACTGTGCTCCACAGTACTCTACCTCTACTGTACTACACTCTACTCTACATCCAGTGTTCTCCACTGTACTCTACTGTACTCCACCTCTACTGTGCTCCGCTGTACTCCACTGTACTCTACCTCTACTGTGCTCCACTGTATTCTACCTCTACTGTACTCCACTGTACTCTACCTCTACTGTATTCTACTGTACTCCACCTCTACTGTGCTCCACTGTACTCCACTGTACTCTACCTCTACTGTGCTCCACTGTACTCTACCTCTACTGTACTCCACTGTACTCTACCTCTAGTGTGCTCCACTGTTCTCTACCTCTACTGTACTCTACTGTACTCCACCTCTACTGTGCTCCACTGTACTCCACTGTACTCTACCTCTACTGTGCTCCACTGTACTCTACCTCTACTGTACTCCACTGTACTCTACCTCTACTGTACTCTACTGTACTCCGCCTCTAATGTGCTGCACTGTACTCCACTGTACTCTACCTCTACTGTACTCCACTGTACTCTACCTCTACTGTACTCCACTGTACTCTACCTCTACTGTGCTCCACTGTACTCCACTGTACGCTACCTCTACTGTGCTCCACTGTACTCTACCTCTACTGTACTCCACTCTACTCTACCTCTACTGTGCTCCGCTGTACTCCACTGTACTCTACCTCTACTGTGCTCCACTGTACTCTACCTCTACTGTACTCCACTGTACTCTACCTCTACAGTGCTCCACTGTTCTATACCTCTACTGTACTCCAATGTACGCTACCTCTACTGTGCTCAACTGTACTCTACCTCTACTGTACTCCACTCCACTCTACTCTACCTCTACTGTGCTCCACTGTACTCTATCTTGACTGTACTCTACTGTACTCCACCTCTACTGTGCTCCGCTGTATTCCACTGTACTCTCCCTGTACTGTGCTCCACTGTACTCTACCTCTACTGTACTCCACTGTACGCTACCTCTACTGTGCTCCACTGTACTCTACCTCTACTGTACTCCACTGTACTCCACTGTACTCTACCTCTACTGTGCTCCACTGTACTCTACCTCTACTGTACTCCACTGTACTCTACCTCTACTGTGCTCCACTGTACTCTACCTCTACTGTACTCCACTGTACTCTACCTCTGCTGTGCTCCACTGTACTCTACCTCTACTGTACTCCACTGTACTCTACCTCTACTGTACTCTACTGTACTCCACCTCTAATGTGCTCCACTGTATTCCACTGTACTCTACCTCTACTGTACTCCACTGTACTCTACCTCTACTGTACTCCACTGTACTCTACCTCTTCTGTGCTCCACTGTACTCCACTGTACGCTACCTCTACTGTGCTCCACACTACTCTACCTCTACTGTACTCCACTCTATTCTACCTCTACTGTGCTCCGCTGTACTCCACTGTACTCTACGTCTACTGTACTCCACTGTACTCTACCTCTACTGTACTCTACTGTACTCCACCTCTAATGTGCTCCACTGTATTCCACTGTACTCTACCTCTACTGTACTCCACTGTACTCTACCTCTACTGTACTCTACTGTACTCCACCTCTACTGTGCTCCACTGTACTCCACTGTACTCTACCTCTACTGTGCTCCACTGTACTCTACCTCTACTGTACTCCACTGTACTCTACCTCTAGTGTGCTCCACTGTTCTCTACCTCTACTGTACTCTACTGTACTCCACCTCTACTGTGCTCCACTGTACTCCACTGTACTCTACCTCTACTGTGCTCCACTGTACTCTACCTCTACTGTACTCCACTGTACTCTACCTCTACTGTGCTCCACTGTACTCTACCTCTACTGTACTCCACTGTACTCTACCTCTACTGTGCTCCACTGTACTCTACCTCTACTGTACTCCACTGTACTCTACCTCTACTGTACTCTACTGTACTCCACTGTACGCTACCTCTACTGTGCTCCACTGTACTCTACCTCTACTGTACTCCACTCTACTCTACCTCTACTGTGCTCCGCTGTACTCCACTGTACTCTACCTCTACTGTGCTCCACTGTACTCTACCTCTACTGTACTCCACTGTACTCTACCTCTACAGTGCTCCACTGTACTATACCTCTACTGTACTCCAATGTACGCTACCTCTACTGTGCTCCACTGTACTCTACCTCTACTGTACTCCACTCCACTCTACTCTACCTCTACTGTGCTCCACTGTACTCTATCTTGACTGTACTCTACTGTACTCCACCTCTGCTGTGCTCCGCTGTACTCCACTGTACTCTACCTCTACTGTGCTCCACTGTACTCTACCTCTACTGTACTCCACTCTACTCTACCTCTACTGTGCTCCACTGTACTCTATCTCTACTGTACTCTACTGTACTCCACCTCTACTGTGCTCCGCTGTACTCCACTGTACTCTACCTCTACTGTGCTCCACTGTACTCTACCTCTACTGTACTCCACGGTACGCTACCTCTACTGTGCTCCACTGTACTCTACCTCTACTGTACTCCACTGTACGCTACCTCTACTGTGCTCCACTGTACTCTACCTCTACTGTACTCCACTCTACTCTACCTCTACTGTGCTCCACTGTACTCTACCTCTACTGTACTCCACTGTACTCTACCTCTACTGTGCTCCACTGTACTCTATCTCTACTGTACTGCACTGTACTCTACCTCTACTGTACTCTACTGTTCTCTACCTCTACTGTACTCTACTGTACTCCACCTCTACTGTACTCCACTGTACTCCACTGTACTCTACCTCTACTCTACTCCACTGTACTCTACCTCTACTGTGCTCCACTGTACTCTATCTCTACTGTACTGCACTGTACTCTACCTCTACTGTACTCTACTGTTCTCTACCTCTACTGTACTCTACTGTACTCCACCTCTACTGTACTCCACTGTACTCCACTGTACTCTACCTCTACTGTGCTCCACTGTACTCTACCTCTACTCTACTCCACTGTACTCTACCTATACTGTGCTCCACTGTACTCTACCTCTACTGTACTCCACTGTACTCTACCTCTACAGTGCTCCACTGTACTATACCTCTACTGTACTCCAATGTACGCTACCTCTACTGTGCTCCACTGTACTCTACCTCTACTGTACTCCACTCCACTCTACTCTACCTCTACTGTGCTCCACTGTACTCTATCTTGACTGTACTCTACTGTACTCCACCTCTACTGTGCTCCGCTGTACTCCACTGTACTCTACCTCTACTGTGCTCCACTGTACTCTACCTCTACTGTACTCCACTCTACTCTACCTCTACTGTGCTCCACTGTACTCTATCTCTACTGTACTCTACTGTACTCCACCTCTACTGTGCTCCGCTGTACTCCACTGTACTCTACCTTTACTGTGCTCCACTGTACTCTACCTCTACTGTACACCACGGTACGCTACCTCTACTGTGCTCCACTGTACTCTACCTCTACTGTGCTCCACTGTACTCTACCTCTACTCTACTCCACTCTACTCTACCTCTACTGTGCTCCACTGTACTCTACCTCTACTGTACTCCACTGTACTCTACCTCTACTGTGCTCCACTGTACTCTATCTCTACTGTACTGCACTGTACTCTACCTCTACTGTACTCTACTGTTCTCTACCTCTACTGTACTCTACTGTACTCCACCTCTACTGTACTCCACTGTACTCCACTGTACTCTACCTCTACTCTACTCCACTGTACTCTACCTCTACTGTGCTCCACTGTACTCTATCTCTACTGTACTGCACTGTACTCTACCTCTACTGTACTCTACTGTTCTCTACCTCTACTGTACTCTACTGTACTCCACCTCTACTGTACTCCACTGTACTCCACTGTACTCTACCTCTACTTTACTCCACTGTACTCTACCTCTACTGTACTCCACTGTACTCTACCTCTACTGTGCTCCACTGTACTCTACCTCTACTGTACTCCACTGTACTCTACCTCTGCTGTGCTCCACTGTACTCTACCTCTACTGTACTCCACTGTACTCTACCTCTACTGTACTCTACTGTACTCCACCTCTAATGTGCTCCACTGTATTCCACTGTACTCTACCTCTACTGTACTCCACTGTACTCTACCTCTACTGTACTCCACTGTACTCTACCTCTTCTGTGCTCCACTGTACTCCACTGTACGCTACCTCTACTGTGCTCCACACTACTCTACCTCTACTGTACTCCACTCTATTCTACCTCTACTGTGCTCCGCTGTACTCCACTGTACTCTACGTCTACTGTGCTCCACTGTACTCTTCCTCTACTGTACTACACTGTACTCTACATCTAGTGTTCTCCACTGTACTCTACTGTACTCCACCTCTACTGTGCTCCGCTGTACTCCACTGTACTCTACCTCTACTGTACTCCACTGTACGCTACCTCTACTGTGCTCCACAGTACTCTACCTCTACTGTACTACACTCTACTCTACATCTAGTGTTCTCCACTGTACTCTACTGTACTCCACCTCTACTGTGCTCCGCTGTACTCCACTGTACTCTACCTCTACTGTGCTCCACTGTATTCTACCTCTACTGTACTCCACTGTACTCTACCTCTACTGTACTCCACTGTACTCTACCTCTTCTGTGCTCCACTGTACTCCACTGTACGCTACCTCTACTGTGCTCCACACTACTCTACCTCTACTGTACTCCACTCTATTCTACCTCTACTGTGCTCCGCTGTACTCCACTGTACTCTACGTCTACTGTGCTCCACTGTACTCTTCCTCTACTGTACTACACTGTACTCTACATCTAGTGTTCTCCACTGTACTCTACTGTACTCCACCTCTACTTTGCTCCGCTGTACTCAACTGTACTCTACCTCTACTGTACTCCACTGTACGCTACCTCTACTGTGCTCCACAGTACTCTACCTCTACTCTACTACACTCTACTCTACATCTAGTGTTCTCCACTGTACTCTACTGTACTCCACCTCTACTGTGCTCAGCTGTACTCCACTGTACTCTACCTCTACTGTGGTCCACTGTATTCTACCTCTACTGTACTCTACTGTACTCTACCTCTACTGTACTCTACTGTACTCCACCTCTACTGTGCTCCACTGTACTCCACTGTACTCTACCTCTACTGTGCTCCACTGTACTCTACCTCTACTGTACTCCACTGTAATCTACCTCTAGTGTGTTCCACTGTTCTCTACCTCTACTGTACTCTACTGTACTCCACCTCTACTGTGCTCCACTGTACTCCACTGTACTCTACCTCTACTGTGCTCCACTGTACTCTACCTCTACTGTACTCCACTGTACTCTACCTCTACTGTGCTCCACTGTACTCTAACTCTACTGTACTCCACTGTACTCTACCTCTAGTGTGCTCCACTGTTCTCTACCTCTACTGTACTCTACTGTACTCCACCTCTACTGTGCTCCACTGTAGTCCACTGTACTCTACCTCTACTGTGCTCCACTGTACTCTACCTCTACTGTAGTCTACTGTACTCCACCTCTAATGTGCTGCACTGTACTCCACTGTACTCTACCTCTACTGTACTCCACTGTACTCTACCTCTACTGTACTCCACTGTACTCTACCTCTACTGTGCTCCACTGTACTCCACTGTACGCTACCTCTACTGTGCTCCACTGTACTCTATCTTGACTGTACTCTACTGTACTCCACCTCTACTGTGCTCCGCTGTACTCCACTGTACTCTACCTCTACTGTGCCCCACTGTACTCTACCTCTACTGTACTCCACTCTACTCTACCTCTACTGTGCTCCACTGTACTCTATCTCTACTGTACTCTACTGTACTCCACCTCTACTGTGCTCCGCTGTACTCCACTGTACTCTACCTCTACTGTGCTCCACTGTACTCTACCTCTACTGTACTCCACGGTACGCTACCTCTACTGTGCTCCACTGTACTCTACCTCTACTGTACTCCACTGTACGCTACCTCTACTGTGCTCCACTGTACTCTACCTCTACTGTACTCCACTGTACTCTACCTCTACTGTGCTCCACTGTACTCTACCTCTACTGTACTCCACTGTACTCTACCTCTACTGTGCTCCACTGTACTCTACCTCTACTGTACTCCACTGTACTCTACCTCTGCTGTGCTCCACTGTACTCTACCTCTACTGTACTCCACTGTACTCTACCTCTACTGTACTCTACTGTACTCCACCTCTAATGTGCTCCACTGTATTCCACTGTACTCTACCTCTACTGTACTCCACTGTACTCTACCTCTACTGTACTCCACTGTACTCTACCTCTTCTGTGCTCCACTGTACTCCACTGTACGCTACCTCTACTGTGCTCCACACTACTCTACCTCTACTGTACTCCACTCTATTCTACCTCTACTGTGCTCCGCTGTACTCCACTGTACTCTACGTCTACTGTGCTCCACTGTACTCTTCCTCTACTGTGCTCCACTGTACTCTTCCTCTACTTTACTGCACTGTACTCTACCTCTACTGTACTCTACTGTTTTCTACCTCTACTGTACTCTACTGTACTCCACCTCTACTGTACTCCACTGTACTCCACTGTACTCTACCTCTACTGTGCTCCACTGTACTCTACCTCTACTGTACTCCACTGTACTCTACCTCTACTGTGCTCCACTGTACTCTACCTCTACTGTACTCCACTGTACTCTACCTCTGCTGTGCTCCACTGTACTCTACCTCTACTGTACTCCACTGTACTCTACCTCTACTGTACTCTACTGTACTCCACCTCTAATGTGCTCCACTGTATTCCACTGTACTCTACCTCTACTGTACTCCACTGTACTCTACCTCTACTGTACTCCACTGTACTCTACCTCTTCTGTGCTCCACTGTACTCCACTGTACGCTACCTCTACTGTGCTCCACACTACTCTACCTCTACTGTACTCCACTCTATTCTACCTCTACTGTGCTCCGCTGTACTCCACTGTACTCTACGTCTACTGTGCTCCACTGTACTCTTCCTCTACTGTACTACACTGTACTCTACATCTAGTGTTCTCCACTGTACTCTACTGTACTCCACCTCTACTGTGCTCCGCTGTACTCCACTGTACTCTACCTCTACTGTACTCCACTGTACGCTACCTCTACTGTGCTCCACAGTACTCTACCTCTACTGTACTACACTCTACTCTACATCCAGTGTTCTCCACTGTACTCTACTGTACTCCACCTCTACTGTGCTCCGCTGTACTCCACTGTACTCTACCTCTACTGTGCTCCACTGTATTCTACCTCTACTGTACTCCACTGTACTCTACCTCTACTGTATTCTACTGTACTCCACCTCTACTGTGCTCCACTGTACTCCACTGTACTCTACCTCTACTGTGCTCCACTGTACTCTACCTCTACTGTACTCCACTGTACTCTACCTCTAGTGTGCTCCACTGTTCTCTACCTCTACTGTACTCTACTGTACTCCACCTCTACTGTGCTCCACTGTACTCCACTGTACTCTACCTCTACTGTGCTCCACTGTACTCTACCTCTACTGTACTCCACTGTACTCTACCTCTACTGTACTCTACTGTACTCCGCCTCTAATGTGCTGCACTGTACTCCACTGTACTCTACCTCTACTGTACTCCACTGTACTCTACCTCTACTGTACTCCACTGTACTCTACCTCTACTGTGCTCCACTGTACTCCACTGTACGCTACCTCTACTGTGCTCCACTGTACTCTACCTCTACTGTACTCCACTCTACTCTACCTCTACTGTGCTCCGCTGTACTCCACTGTACTCTACCTCTACTGTGCTCCACTGTACTCTACCTCTACTGTACTCCACTGTACTCTACCTCTACAGTGCTCCACTGTTCTATACCTCTACTGTACTCCAATGTACGCTACCTCTACTGTGCTCAACTGTACTCTACCTCTACTGTACTCCACTCCACTCTACTCTACCTCTACTGTGCTCCACTGTACTCTATCTTGACTGTACTCTACTGTACTCCACCTCTACTGTGCTCCGCTGTATTCCACTGTACTCTCCCTGTACTGTGCTCCACTGTACTCTACCTCTACTGTACTCCACTGTACGCTACCTCTACTGTGCTCCACTGTACTCTACCTCTACTGTACTCCACTGTACTCCACTGTACTCTACCTCTACTGTGCTCCACTGTACTCTACCTCTACTGTACTCCACTGTACTCTACCTCTACTGTGCTCCACTGTACTCTACCTCTACTGTACTCCACTGTACTCTACCTCTGCTGTGCTCCACTGTACTCTACCTCTACTGTACTCCACTGTACTCTACCTCTACTGTACTCTACTGTACTCCACCTCTAATGTGCTCCACTGTATTCCACTGTACTCTACCTCTACTGTACTCCACTGTACTCTACCTCTACTGTACTCCACTGTACTCTACCTCTTCTGTGCTCCACTGTACTCCACTGTACGCTACCTCTACTGTGCTCCACACTACTCTACCTCTACTGTACTCCACTCTATTCTACCTCTACTGTGCTCCGCTGTACTCCACTGTACTCTACGTCTACTGTACTCCACTGTACTCTACCTCTACTGTACTCTACTGTACTCCACCTCTAATGTGCTCCACTGTATTCCACTGTACTCTACCTCTACTGTACTCCACTGTACTCTACCTCTACTGTACTCTACTGTACTCCACCTCTACTGTGCTCCACTGTACTCCACTGTACTCTACCTCTACTGTGCTCCACTGTACTCTACCTCTACTGTACTCCACTGTACTCTACCTCTAGTGTGCTCCACTGTTCTCTACCTCTACTGTACTCTACTGTACTCCACCTCTACTGTGCTCCACTGTACTCCACTGTACTCTACCTCTACTGTGCTCCACTGTACTCTACCTCTACTGTACTCCACTGTACTCTACCTCTACTGTGCTCCACTGTACTCTACCTCTACTGTACTCCACTGTACTCTACCTCTACTGTGCTCCACTGTACTCTACCTCTACTGTACTCCACTGTACTCTACCTCTACTGTACTCTACTGTACTCCACTGTACGCTACCTCTACTGTGCTCCACTGTACTCTACCTCTACTGTACTCCACTCTACTCTACCTCTACTGTGCTCCGCTGTACTCCACTGTACTCTACCTCTACTGTGCTCCACTGTACTCTACCTCTACTGTACTCCACTGTACTCTACCTCTACAGTGCTCCACTGTACTATACCTCTACTGTACTCCAATGTACGCTACCTCTACTGTGCTCCACTGTACTCTACCTCTACTGTACTCCACTCCACTCTACTCTACCTCTACTGTGCTCCACTGTACTCTATCTTGACTGTACTCTACTGTACTCCACCTCTGCTGTGCTCCGCTGTACTCCACTGTACTCTACCTCTACTGTGCTCCACTGTACTCTACCTCTACTGTACTCCACTCTACTCTACCTCTACTGTGCTCCACTGTACTCTATCTCTACTGTACTCTACTGTACTCCACCTCTACTGTGCTCCGCTGTACTCCACTGTACTCTACCTCTACTGTGCTCCACTGTACTCTACCTCTACTGTACTCCACGGTACGCTACCTCTACTGTGCTCCACTGTACTCTACCTCTACTGTACTCCACTGTACGCTACCTCTACTGTGCTCCACTGTACTCTACCTCTACTGTACTCCACTCTACTCTACCTCTACTGTGCTCCACTGTACTCTACCTCTACTGTACTCCACTGTACTCTACCTCTACTGTGCTCCACTGTACTCTATCTCTACTGTACTGCACTGTACTCTACCTCTACTGTACTCTACTGTTCTCTACCTCTACTGTACTCTACTGTACTCCACCTCTACTGTACTCCACTGTACTCCACTGTACTCTACCTCTACTCTACTCCACTGTACTCTACCTCTACTGTGCTCCACTGTACTCTATCTCTACTGTACTGCACTGTACTCTACCTCTACTGTACTCTACTGTTCTCTACCTCTACTGTACTCTACTGTACTCCACCTCTACTGTACTCCACTGTACTCCACTGTACTCTACCTCTACTGTGCTCCACTGTACTCTACCTCTACTCTACTCCACTGTACTCTACCTATACTGTGCTCCACTGTACTCTACCTCTACTGTACTCCACTGTACTCTACCTCTACAGTGCTCCACTGTACTATACCTCTACTGTACTCCAATGTACGCTACCTCTACTGTGCTCCACTGTACTCTACCTCTACTGTACTCCACTCCACTCTACTCTACCTCTACTGTGCTCCACTGTACTCTATCTTGACTGTACTCTACTGTACTCCACCTCTACTGTGCTCCGCTGTACTCCACTGTACTCTACCTCTACTGTGCTCCACTGTACTCTACCTCTACTGTACTCCACTCTACTCTACCTCTACTGTGCTCCACTGTACTCTATCTCTACTGTACTCTACTGTACTCCACCTCTACTGTGCTCCGCTGTACTCCACTGTACTCTACCTTTACTGTGCTCCACTGTACTCTACCTCTACTGTACACCACGGTACGCTACCTCTACTGTGCTCCACTGTACTCTACCTCTACTGTGCTCCACTGTACTCTACCTCTACTCTACTCCACTCTACTCTACCTCTACTGTGCTCCACTGTACTCTACCTCTACTGTACTCCACTGTACTCTACCTCTACTGTGCTCCACTGTACTCTATCTCTACTGTACTGCACTGTACTCTACCTCTACTGTACTCTACTGTTCTCTACCTCTACTGTACTCTACTGTACTCCACCTCTACTGTACTCCACTGTACTCCACTGTACTCTACCTCTACTCTACTCCACTGTACTCTACCTCTACTGTGCTCCACTGTACTCTATCTCTACTGTACTGCACTGTACTCTACCTCTACTGTACTCTACTGTTCTCTACCTCTACTGTACTCTACTGTACTCCACCTCTACTGTACTCCACTGTACTCCACTGTACTCTACCTCTACTTTACTCCACTGTACTCTACCTCTACTGTACTCCACTGTACTCTACCTCTACTGTGCTCCACTGTACTCTACCTCTACTGTACTCCACTGTACTCTACCTCTGCTGTGCTCCACTGTACTCTACCTCTACTGTACTCCACTGTACTCTACCTCTACTGTACTCTACTGTACTCCACCTCTAATGTGCTCCACTGTATTCCACTGTACTCTACCTCTACTGTACTCCACTGTACTCTACCTCTACTGTACTCCACTGTACTCTACCTCTTCTGTGCTCCACTGTACTCCACTGTACGCTACCTCTACTGTGCTCCACACTACTCTACCTCTACTGTACTCCACTCTATTCTACCTCTACTGTGCTCCGCTGTACTCCACTGTACTCTACGTCTACTGTGCTCCACTGTACTCTTCCTCTACTGTACTACACTGTACTCTACATCTAGTGTTCTCCACTGTACTCTACTGTACTCCACCTCTACTGTGCTCCGCTGTACTCCACTGTACTCTACCTCTACTGTACTCCACTGTACGCTACCTCTACTGTGCTCCACAGTACTCTACCTCTACTGTACTACACTCTACTCTACATCTAGTGTTCTCCACTGTACTCTACTGTACTCCACCTCTACTGTGCTCCGCTGTACTCCACTGTACTCTACCTCTACTGTGCTCCACTGTATTCTACCTCTACTGTACTCCACTGTACTCTACCTCTACTGTACTCCACTGTACTCTACCTCTTCTGTGCTCCACTGTACTCCACTGTACGCTACCTCTACTGTGCTCCACACTACTCTACCTCTACTGTACTCCACTCTATTCTACCTCTACTGTGCTCCGCTGTACTCCACTGTACTCTACGTCTACTGTGCTCCACTGTACTCTTCCTCTACTGTACTACACTGTACTCTACATCTAGTGTTCTCCACTGTACTCTACTGTACTCCACCTCTACTTTGCTCCGCTGTACTCAACTGTACTCTACCTCTACTGTACTCCACTGTACGCTACCTCTACTGTGCTCCACAGTACTCTACCTCTACTCTACTACACTCTACTCTACATCTAGTGTTCTCCACTGTACTCTACTGTACTCCACCTCTACTGTGCTCAGCTGTACTCCACTGTACTCTACCTCTACTGTGGTCCACTGTATTCTACCTCTACTGTACTCTACTGTACTCTACCTCTACTGTACTCTACTGTACTCCACCTCTACTGTGCTCCACTGTACTCCACTGTACTCTACCTCTACTGTGCTCCACTGTACTCTACCTCTACTGTACTCCACTGTAATCTACCTCTAGTGTGTTCCACTGTTCTCTACCTCTACTGTACTCTACTGTACTCCACCTCTACTGTGCTCCACTGTACTCCACTGTACTCTACCTCTACTGTGCTCCACTGTACTCTACCTCTACTGTACTCCACTGTACTCTACCTCTACTGTGCTCCACTGTACTCTAACTCTACTGTACTCCACTGTACTCTACCTCTAGTGTGCTCCACTGTTCTCTACCTCTACTGTACTCTACTGTACTCCACCTCTACTGTGCTCCACTGTAGTCCACTGTACTCTACCTCTACTGTGCTCCACTGTACTCTACCTCTACTGTAGTCTACTGTACTCCACCTCTAATGTGCTGCACTGTACTCCACTGTACTCTACCTCTACTGTACTCCACTGTACTCTACCTCTACTGTGCTCCACTGTACTCCACTGTACGCTACCTCTACTGTGCTCCACTGTACTCTAGCTCTACTGTACTCCACTCTACTCTACCTCTACTGTGCTCCGCTGTACTCTACCTCTACTGTGCTCCACTGCACTCTACCTCTACTGTACTCCACTGTACTCTACCTCTACAGTGCTCCACTGTACTATACCTCTACTGTACTCCAATGTACGCTACCTCTACTGTGCTCCACTGTACTCTACCTCTACTGTATCCCACTCCACTCTACTCTACCTCTACTGTGCTCCACTGTACTCTATCTTGACTGTACTCTACTGTACTCCACCTCTACTGTGCTCCGCTGTACTCCACTGTACTCTACCTCTACTGTGCTCCACTGTACTCTACCTCTACTGTACTCCACTCTACTCTACCTCTACTGTGCTCCACTGTACTCTATCTCTACTGTACTCTACTGTACTCCACCTCTACTGTGCTCCGCTGTACTCCACTGTACTCTACCTCTACTGTGCTCCACTGTACTCTACCTCTACTGTACTCCACTCTACTCTACCTCTACTGTGCTCCACTGTACTCTATCTCTACTGTACTCTACTGTACTCCACCTCTACTGTGCTCCGCTGTACTCCACTGTACTCTACCTCTACTGTACTCTACTGTTCTCTACCTCTACTGTACTCTACTGTACTCCACCTCTACTGTACTCCACTGTACTCCACTGTACTCTACCTCTACTGTGCTCCACTGTACTCTACCTCTACTGTACTCCACTGTACTCTACCTCTACTGTGCTCCACTGTACTCTACCTCTACTCTACTCCACTGTACTCTACCTCTGCTGTGCTCCACTGTACTCTACCTCTACTGTACTCCACTGTACTCTACCTCTACTGTACTCTACTGTACTCCACCTCTAATGTGCTCCACTGTATTCCACTGTACTCTACCTCTACTGTACTCCACTGTACTCTACCTCTACTGTACTCCACTGTACTCTACCTCTTCTGTGCTCCACTGTACTCCACTGTACGCTACCTCTACTGTGCTCCACACTACTCTACCTCTACTGTACTCCACTCTATTCTACCTCTACTGTGCTCCGCTGTACTCCACTGTACTCTACGTCTACTGTGCTCCACTGTACTCTTCCTCTACTGTACTACACTGTACTCTACATCTAGTGTTCTCCACTGTACTCTACTGTACTCCACCTCTACTGTGCTCCGCTGTACTCTATCTTGACTGTACTCTACTGTACTCCACCTCTACTGTGCTCCGCTGTACTCCACTGTACTCTACCTCTACTGTGCTCCACTGTACTCTACCTCTACTGTACTCCACTCTACTCTACCTCTACTGTGCTCCACTGTACTCTATCTCTACTGTACTCTACTGTACTCCACCTCTACTGTGCTCCGCTGTACTCCACTGTACTCTACCTCTACTGTGCTCCACTGTACTCTACCTCTACTGTACTCCACGGTACGCTACCTCTACTGTGCTCCACTGTACTCTACCTCTACTGTACTCCACTGTACGCTATCTCTACTGTGCTCCACTGTACTCTACCTCTACTCTACTCCACTCTACTCTACCTCTACTGTGCTCCACTGTACTCTACCTCTACTGTACTCCACTGTACTCTACCTCTACTGTGCTCCACTGTACTCTATCTCTACTGTACTGCACTGTACTCTACCTCTACTGTACTCTACTGTTCTCTACCTCTACTGTACTCTACTGTACTCCACCTCTACTGTACTCCACTGTACTCCACTGTACTCTACCTCTACTCTACTCCACTGTACTCTACCTCTACTGTGCTCCACTGTACTCTATCTCTACTGTACTGCACTGTACTCTACCTCTACTGTACTCTACTGTTCTCTACCTCTACTGTACTCTACTGTACTCCACCTCTACTGTACTCCACTGTACTCTACCTCTACTGTGCTCCACTGTACTCTACCTCTACTGTACTCCACTGTACTCTACCTCTACTGTGCTCCACTGTACTCTACCTCTACTGTACTCCACTGTACTCTACCTCTGCTGTGCTCCACTGTACTCTACCTCTACTGTACTCCACTGTACTCTACCTCTACTGTACTCTACTGTACTCCACCTCTAATGTGCTCCACTGTATTCCACTGTACTCTACCTCTACTGTACTCCACTGTACTCTACCTCTACTGTACTCCACTGTACTCTACCTCTTCTGTGCTCCACTGTACTCCACTGTACGCTACCTCTACTGTGCTCCACACTACTCTACCTCTACTGTACTCCACTCTATTCTACCTCTACTGTGCTCCGCTGTACTCCACTGTACTCTACGTCTACTGTGCTCCACTGTACTCTTCCTCTACTGTACTACACTGTACTCTACATCTAGTGTTCTCCACTGTACTCTACTGTACTCCACCTCTACTGTGCTCCGCTGTACTCAACTGTACTCTACCTCTACTGTACTCCACTGTACGCTACCTCTACTGTGCTCCACAGTACTCTACCTCTACTCTACTACACTCTACTCTACATCTAGTGTTCTCCACTGTACTCTACTGTACTCCACCTCTACTGTGCTCCGCTGTACTCCACTGTACTCTACCTCTACTGTGCTCCACTGTATTCTACCTCTACTGTACTCCACTGTACTCTACCTCTACTGTACTCCACTGTACTCTACCTCTTCTGTGCTCCACTGTACTCCACTGTACGCTACCTCTACTGTGCTCCACACTACTCTACCTCTACTGTACTCCACTCTATTCTACCTCTACTGTGCTCCGCTGTACTCCACTGTACTCTACGTCTACTGTGCTCCACTGTACTCTTCCTCTACTGTACTACACTGTACTCTACATCTAGTGTTCTCCACTGTACTCTACTGTACTCCACCTCTACTGTGCTCCGCTGTACTCAACTGTACTCTACCTCTACTGTACTCCACTGTACGCTACCTCTACTGTGCTCCACAGTACTCTACCTCTACTCTACTACACTCTACTCTACATCTAGTGTTCTCCACTGTACTCTACTGTACTCCACCTCTACTGTGCTCCGCTGTACTCCACTGTACTCTACCTCTACTGTGGTCCACTGTATTCTACCTCTACTGTACTCCACTGTACTCTACCTCTACTGTACTCTACTGTACTCCACCTCTACTGTGCTCCACTGTACTCCACTGTACTCTACCTCTACTGTGCTCCACTGTACTCTACCTCTACTGTACTCCACTGTAATCTACCTCTAGTGTGCTCCACTGTTCTCTACCTCTACTGTACTCTACTGTACTCCACCTCTACTGTGCTCCACTGTACTCCACTGTACTCTACCTCTACTGTGCTCCACTGTACTCTACCTCTACTGTACTCCACTGTACTCTACCTCTACTGTGCTCCACTGTACTCTACCTCTACTGTACTCCACTGTACTCTACCTCTACTGTGCTCCACTGTACTCTACCTCTACTGTACTCCACTGTACTCTACCTCTACTGTACTCTACTGTACTCCACTGTACGCTACCTCTACTGTGCTCCACTGTACTCTACCTCTACTGTACTCCACTCTACTCTACCTCTACTGTGCTCCGCTGTACTCCACTGTACTCTACCTCTACTGTGCTCCACTGTACTCTACCTCTACTGTACTCCACTGTACTCTACCTCTACAGTGCTCCACTGTACTATACCTCTACTGTACTCCAATGTACGCTACCTCTACTGTGCTCCACTGTACTCTACCTCTACTGTACTCCACTCCACTCTACTCTACCTCTACTGTGCTCCACTGTACTCTATCTTGACTGTACTCTACTGTACTCCACCTCTACTGTGCTCCGCTGTACTCCACTGTACTCTACCTCTACTGTGCTCCACTGTACTCTACCTCTACTGTACTCCACTCTACTCTACCTCTACTGTGCTCCACTGTACTCTATCTCTACTGTACTCTACTGTACTCCACCTCTACTGTGCTCCGCTGTACTCCACTGTACTCTACCTCTACTGTGCTCCACTGTACTCTACCTCTACTGTACTCCACGGTACGCTACCTCTACTGTGCTCCACTGTACTCTACCTCTACTGTACTCCACTGTACGCTACCTCTACTGTGCTCCACTGTACTCTACCTCTACTGTACTCCACTCTACTCTACCTCTACTGTGCTCCACTGTACTCTACCTCTACTGTACTCCACTGTACTCTACCTCTACTGTGCTCCACTGTACTCTATCTCTACTGTACTGCACTGTACTCTACCTCTACTGTACTCTACTGTTCTCTACCTCTACTGTACTCTACTGTACTCCACCTCTACTGTACTCCACTGTACTCCACTGTACTCTACCTCTACTGTGCTCCACTGTACTCTACCTCTACTGTACTCCACTGTACTCTACCTCTACTGTGCTCCACTGTACTCTACCTCTACTGTACTCCACTGTACTCTACCTCTGCTGTGCTCCACTGTACTCTACCTCTACTGTACTCCACTGTACTCTACCTCTACTGTACTCTACTGTACTCCACCTCTAATGTGCTCCACTGTATTCCACTGTACTCTACCTCTACTGTACTCCACTGTACTCTACCTCTAGTGTACTCCATTGTACTCTACCTCTTCTGTGCTCCACTGTACTCCACTGTACGCTACCTCTACTGTGCTCCACACTACTCTACCTCTACTGTACTCCACTCTATTCTACCTCTACTGTGCTCCGCTGTACTCCACTGTACTCTACGTCTACTGTGCTCCACTGTACTCTTCCTCTACTGTACTACACTGTACTCTACATCTAGTGTTCTCCACTCTACTCTACTGTACTCCACCTCTACTGTGCTCCGCTGTACTCCACTGTACTCTACCTCTACTGTACTCCACTGTACGCTACCTCTACTGTGCTCCACAGTACTCTACCTCTACTGTACTACACTCTACTCTACATCTAGTGTTCTCCACTGTACTCTACTGTACTCCACCTCTACTGTGCTCCGCTGTACTCCACTGTACTCTACCTCTACTGTGCTCCACTGTATTCTACCTCTACTGTACTACACTGTACTCTACCTCTACTGTACTCTACTGTACTCCACCTCTACTGTGCTCCACTGTACTCCACTGTACTCTACCTCTACTGTGCTCCACTGTACTCTAACTCTACTGTACTCCACTGTACTCTACCTCTAGTGTGCTCCACTGTTCTCTACCTCTACTGTACTCTACTGTACTCCACCTCTACTGTGCTCCACTGTAGTCCACTGTACTCTACCTCTACTGTGCTCCACTGTACTCTACCTCTACTGTACTCCACTGTACTCTACCTCTACTGTACTCTACTGTACTCTACTGTACTCCACCTCTACTGTGCTCCACTGTAGTCCACTGTACTCTACCTCTACTGTGCTCCACTGTACTCTACCTCTACTGTACTCCACTGTACTCTACCTCTACTGTACTCTACTGTACTCCACCTCTAATGTGCTGCACTGTACTCCACTGTACTCTACCTCTACTGTGCTCCACTGTACTCCACTGTACGCTACCTCTACTGTGCTCCACTGTACTCTACCTCTACTGTACTCCACTCTACTCTACCTCTACTGTGCTCCGCTGTACTCTACCTCTACTGTGCTCCACTGTACTCTACCTCTACTGTACTCCACTGTACTCTACCTCTACAGTGCTCCACTGTACTATACCTCTACTGTACTCCAATGTACGCTACCTCTACTGTGCTCCACTGTACTCTACCTCTACTGTATCCCACTCCACTCTACTCTACCTCTACTGTGCTCCACTGTACTCTATCTTGACTGTACTCTACTGTACTCCACCTCTACTGTGCTCCGCTGTACTCCACTGTACTCTACCTCTACTGTGCTCCACTGTACTCTACCTCTACTGTACTCCACTCTACTCTACCTCTACTGTGCTCCACTGTACTCTATCTCTACTGTACTCTACTGTACTCCACCTCTACTGTGCTCCGCTGTACTCCACTGTACTCTACCTCTACTGTGCTCCACTGTACTCTACCTCTACTGTACTCCACGGTACGCTACCTTTACTGTGCTCCACTGTACTCTACCTCTACTGTACTCCACTGTACGCTACCTCTACTGTGCTCCACTGTACTCTACCTCTACTGTACTCCACTCTACTCTACCTCTACTGTGCTCCACTGTACTCTACCTCTACTGTACTCCACTGTACTCTACCTCTACTGTGCTCCACTGTACTCTATCTCTACTGTACTGCACTGTACTCTACCTCTACTGTACTCTACTGTTCTCTACCTCTACTGTACTCTACTGTACTCCACCTCTACTGTACTCCACTGTACTCCACTGTACTCTACCTCTACTGTGCTCCACTGTACTCTACCTCTACTGTACTCCACTGTACTCTACCTCTACTGTACTCCACTGTACTCTACCTCTGCTGTGCTCCACTGTACTCTACCTCTACTGTACTCCACTGTACTCTACCTCTACTGTACTCTACTGTACTCCACCTCTAATGTGCTCCACTGTATTCCACTGTACTCTACCTCTACTGTACCCCACTGTACTCTACCTCTACTGTACTCCACTGTACTCTACCTCTTCTGTGCTCCACTGTACTCCACTGTACGCTACCTCTACTGTGCTCCACACTACTCTACCTCTACTGTACTCCACTCTATTCTACCTCTACTGTGCTCCGCTGTACTCCACTGTACTCTACGTCTACTGTGCTCCACTGTACTCTTCCTCTTCTGTACTAAACTGTACTCTACATCTAGTATTCTCCACTGTACTCTACTGTACTCCACCTCTACTGTGCTCCGCTGTACTCCACTGTACTCTACCTCTACTGTACTCCACTGTACGCTACCTCTACTGTGCTCCACAGTACTCTACCTCTACTGTACTACACTCTACTCTACATCTAGTGTTCTCCACTGTACTCTACTGTACTCCACCTCGACTGTGCTCCGCTGTACTCCACTGTACTCTACCTCTACTGTGCTCCACTGTATTCTACCTCTACTGTACTCCACTGTACTCTACCTCTACTGTACTCTACTGTACTCCACCTCTACTGTGCTCCACTGTACTCCACTGTACTCTACCTCTACTGTGCTCCACTGTACTCTACCTCTACTGTACTCCACTGTACTCTACCTCTAGTGTGCTCCACTGTTCTCTACCTCTACTGTACTCTACTGTACTCCACCTCTACTGTGCTCCACTGTACTCCACTGTACTCTACCTCTACCGTGCTCCACTGTACTCTACCTCTACTGTACTCCAGTGTACTCTACCTCTACTGTGCTCCACTGTAATCTACCTCTACTGTACTCCACTGTACTCTACCTCTACTCTGCTCCACTGTACTCTACCTCTACTGTACTCCACTGTACTCTACCTCTACTGTACTCTACTGTACTCCACCTCTAATGTGCTCCACTGTATTCCACTGTACTCTACCTCTACTGTACTCCACTGTACTCTACCTCTACTGTACTCCACTGTACTCTACCTCTTCTGTGCTCCACTGTACTCCACTGTACGCTACCTCTACTGTGCTCCACACTACTCTACCTCTACTGTACTCCACTCTATTCTACCTCTACTGTGCTCCGCTGTACTCCACTGTACTCTACGTCTACTGTGCTCCACTGTACTCTTCCTCTACTGTACTACACTGTACTCTACATCTAGTGTTCTCCACTGTACTCTACTGTACTCCACCTCTACTGTGCTCCGCTGTACTCCACTGTACTCTACCTCTACTGTACTCCACTGTACGCTACCTCTACTCTGCTCCACAGTACTCTATCTCTACTGTACTACACTCTACTCTACATCTAGTGTTCTCCACTGTACTCTACTGTACTCCACCTCTACTGTGCTCCGCTGTACTCCACTGTACTCTACCTCTACTGTGCTCCACTGTATTCTACCTCTACTGTACTCCACTGTACTCTACCTCTACTGTACTCTACTGTACTCCACCTCTACTGTGCTCCACTGTACTCTACCTCTACTGTGCTCCACTGTACTCTACCTCTACTGTACTCCACTGTACTCTACGTGTAGTGTGCTCCACTGTTCTCTACCTCTACTGTACTCTACTATACTCCACCTCTACTGTGCTCCAATGTACTCCACTGTACTCTACCTCTACTGTGCTCCACTGTACTCTACCTCTACTGTACTCCACTCTACTCTATCTCTACTGTGCTCCATTGTACTCCACTGTACTCTACCTCTACTGTGCTCCACTCTACTCTACCTCTACTGTACTCCACTCTACTCTATCTCTACTGTCCTTCACTGTACTCTACTGTACTCTACCTCTACTGTGCTCCACTGTACTCCACTGTACTCTATCTCTACTGTGATCCACTGTACTCTACCTCTGCTGTACTCCACTGTACTCTACCTCTACTGTGCTCCACTGTACTCTACCTCTGCTGTACTCCACTGTACTCTACCTCTACTGTACTCCACTGTACTCTACCTCTACTGTACTCTACTGTACTCCACCTCTAATGTGCTGCACTGTACTCCACTGTACTCTACCTCTACTGTACTCCACTGTACACTACCTCTACTGTACTCCACTGTACTCTACCTCTACTGTGCTCCACTGTACTCCACTGTACGCTACCTCTACTGTGCTCCACTGTACTCTACCTCTACTGTACTCCACTCTACTCTACCTCTACTGTGCTCCGCTGTACTCCACTGTACTCTACCTCTACTGTGCTCCACTCTACTCTACCTCTACTGTACTCCACTGTACTCTACCTCTACAGTGCTCCACTGTACTATACCTCTACTCTACTCCAATGTACGCTACCTCTACTGTGCTCCACTGTACTCTACCTCTACTGTACTCCACTCCACTCTACTCTACCTCTACTCTGCTCCACTGTACTCTATCTTGACTGTACTCTACTGTACTCCACCTCTACTGTGCTCCGCTGTACTCCACTGTACTCTACCTCTACTGTGCTCCACTGTACTCTACCTCTACTGTACTCCACTCTACTCTACCTCTACTGTGCTCCACTGTACTCTATCTCTACTATACTCTACTGTACTCCACCTCTACTGTGCTCCGCTGTACTCCACTGTACTCTACCTCTACTGTGCTCCACTGTACTCTACCTCTACTGTACTCCACGGTACGCTACCTCTACTGTGCTCCACTGTACTCTACCTCTACTGTACTCCACTGTACGCTACCTCTACTGTGCTCCACTGTACTCTACCTCTACTGTACTCCACTCTACTCTACCTCTACTGTGCTCCACTGTACTCTACCTCTACTGTACTCCACTGTACTCTACCTCTACTGTGCTCCACTGTACTCTATCTCTACTGTACTGCACTGTACTCTACCTCTACTGTACTCTACTGTTCTCTACCTCTACTGTACTCTACTGTACTCCACCTCTACTGTACTCCACTGTACTCCACTGTACTCTACCTCTACTGTACTCCACTGTACTCTACCTCTACTGTACTCCACTGTACTCTACCTCTACTGTGCTCCACTGTACTCTACCTCTACTGTACTCCACTGTACTCTACCTCTGCTGTGCTCCACTGTACTCTACCTCTACTGTACTCCACTGTACTCTACCTCTACTGTACTCTACTGTACTCCACCTCTAATGTGCTCCACTGTATTCCACTGTACTCTACCTCTACTGTACTCCACTGTACTCTACCTCTACTGTACTCCACTGTACTCTACCTCTTCTGTGCTCCACTGTACTCCACTGTACGCTACCTCTACTGTGCTCCACACTACTCTACCTCTGCTGTACTCCACTCTATTCTACCTCTACTGTGCTCCGCTGTACTCCACTGTACTCTACCTCTACTGTGCTCCACTGTACTCTTCCTCTACTGTACTACACTGTACTCTACATCTAGTGTTCTCCACTGTACTCTACTGTACTCCACCTCTACTGTGCTCCGCTGTACTCCACTGTACTCTACCTCTACTGTACTCCACTGTATGCTACCTCTACTGTGCTCCACAGTACTCTACCTCTACTGTACTACACTCTACTCTACATCTAGTGTTCTCCACTGTACTCTACTGTACTCCACCTCTACTGTGCTCCGCTGTACTCCACTGTACTCTACCTCTACTGTTCTCCACTGTATTCTACCTCTACTGTACTCCACTGTACTCTACCTCTACTGTACTCTACTGTACTCCACCTCTACTGTGCTCCACTGTACTCCACTGTACTCTACCTCTACTGTGCTCCACTGTACTCTACCTCTACTGTACTCCACTGCACTCTACCTCTAGTGTGCTCCACTGTTCTCTACCTCTACTGTACTCTACTGTACTCCACCTCTACTGTGCTCCACTGTACTCCACTGTACTCTACCTCTACTGTGCTCCACTGTACTCTACCTCTACTGTACTCCACTGTACTCTACCTCTACTGTACTCTACTGTACTCCACCTCTAATGTGCTGCACTGTACTCCACTGTACTCTACCTCTACTGTACTCCACTGTACTCTACCTCTACTGTACTCCACTGTACTCTACCTCTACTGTGCTCCACTGTACTCTACTGTACGCTACCTCTACTGTGCTCCACTGTACTCTACCTCTACTGTACTCCACTCTACTCTACCTCTACTGTGCTCCGCTGTACTCCACTGTACTCTACCTCTACTGTGCTCCACTGTACTCTACCTCTACTGTACTCCACTCTACTCTACCTCTACAGTGCTCCACTGTACTATACCTCTACTGTACTCCAATGTACGCTACCTCTACTGTGCTCCACTGTACTCTACCTCTACTGTACCCCACTCCACTCTACTCTACCTCTACTGTGCTCCACTGTACTCTATCTTGACTGTACTCTACTGTACTCCACCTCTACTGTGCTCCGCTGTACTCCACTGTACTCTACCTCTACTGTGCTCCACTGTACTCTACCTCTACTGTACTCCACTCTACTCTTTCTCTACTGTGCTCCACTGTACTCTATCTCTACTGTCCTCTACTGTACTCCACCTCTACTGTGCTCCGCTGTACTCCACTGTACTCTACCTCTACTGTGCTCCACTGTACTCTACCTCTACTGTGCTCCACTCTACTCTTTCTCTACTGTGCTCCACTGTACTCTATCTCTACTGTCCTCTACTGTACTCCACCTCTACTGTGCTCCGCTGTACTCCACTGTACTCTACCTCTACTGTGCTCCACTGTACTCTACATCTAGTGTTCTCCACTGTACTCTACTGTACTCCACCTCTACTGTGCTCCGCTGTACTCCACTGTACTCTACCTCTACTGTGCTCCACTGTATTCTACCTCTACTGTACTCCACTGTACGCTACCTCTTCTGTACTCTACTGTACTCCACCTCTACTGTGCTCCACTGTACTCCACTGTACTCTACCTCTACTGTGCTCCACTGTACTCTACCTCTACTGTACTCCACTGTACTCTACCTCTAGTGTGCTCCACTGTTCTCTACCTCTACTGTACTCTACTGTACTCCACCTCTACTGTGCTCCACTGTACTCCACTGTACTCTACCTCTACTGTGCTCCACTGTACTCTACCTCTACTGTACTTCACTGTACTCTACCTCTACTGTGCTCCACTGTACTCTACCTCTACTGTACTCCACTGTACTCTACCTCTACTGTGCTCCCCTGTACTCAATCTCTACTGTACTCCACTCTACACTACCTCTACTGTGCTCCACTGTACTCTATCTCTACTGTACTCTACTGTACTCCACCTCTACTGTGCTCCGCTGTACTCCACTGTACTCTACCTGTACTGTGCTCCACTGTACTCTACCTCTTCTGTACTCCACTGTACTCTACCTCTACTGTGCTCCACTGTACTCTACCTCTACTGTACTCCACGGTACGCTAGATCTACTGTGCTCCACTGTACTCTACCTCTACTGTACTCCACTGTACGCTACCTCTACTGTGCTCCACTGTAATCTACCTCTACTGTACTCCACTCTACTCTACCTCTACTGTGCTCCACTGTCCTCTACCTCTATTGTACTCTACTGTTCTCTACCTCTACTGTACTCTACTGTACTCCACCTCTACTGTGCTCCACTGTACTCCACTGTTCTCTACCTCTACTGTGCTCCACTGTACTCTACCTCTACTGTACTCCACTGTACGCTACCTCTACTGTACTCCACTGTTCTCTACCTCTACTGTACTCTACTGTACTCCACCTCTACTGTGCTCCACTGTACTCCACTGTACTCTACCTCTACTGTGCTCCACTCTACTCTACCTCTACTGTACTCCACTCTACTCTATCTCTACTGTGCTCCATTGTACTCAACTGTACTCTACCTCTACTGTACTCCACCTCTACTGTGCTCCACTGTACTCCACTGTACTCTACCTCTACTGTGCTCCACTCTACTCTACCTCTACTGTACTCCACTCTACTCTATCTCTACTGTCCTTCACTGTACTCTACTGTACTCTACCTCTACTGTGCTCCACTGTACTCCACTGTACTCTATCTCTACTGTGATCCACTGTACTCTACCTCTGCTGTGCTCCACTGAACTCTACCTCTACTGTGCTCCACTGTACTCTACCTCTACTCTACTCCACTGTACTCTACCTCTACTGTACTCTACTGTACTCCACCTCTACTGTGCTCCACTGTACTCCACTGTACTCTACCTCTACTGTACTCCACTGTACTCTACCTCTACTGTGCTCCACTGTACTCTACCTCTGCTGTACTCCACTGTACTCTACCTCTACTGTACTCCACTGTACTCTACCTCTACTGTACTCTACTGTACTCCACCTCTAATGTGCTGCACTGTACTCCACTGTACTCTACCTCTACTGTACTCCACTGTACTCTACCTCTACTGTACTCCACTGTACTCTACCTCTACTGTGCTCCACTGTACTCCACTGTACGCTACCTCTACTGTGCTCCACTGTACTCTACCTCTACTGTACTCCACTCTACTCTACCTCTACTGTGCTCCGCTGTACTCCACTGTACTCTACCTCTACTGTGCTCCACTGTACTCTACCTCTACTGTACTCCACTGTACTCTACCTCTACAGTGCTCCACTGTACTATACCTCTACTGTACTCCAATGTACGCTACCTCTACTGTGCTCCACTGTACTCTACCTCTACTGTACTCCACTCCACTCTACTCTACCTCTACTCTGCTCCACTGTACTCTATCTTGACTGTACTCTACTGTACTCCACCTCTACTGTGCTCCGCTGTACTCCACTGTACTCTACCTCTACTGTGCTCCACTGTACTCTACCTCTACTGTACTCCACTCTACTCTACCTCTACTGTGCTCCACTGTACTCTATCTCTACTATACTCTACTGTACTCCACCTCTACTGTGCTCCGCTGTACTCCACTGTACTCTACCTCTACTGTGCTCCACTGTACTCTACCTCTACTGTACTCCACGGTACGCTACCTCTACTGTGCTCCACTGTACTCTACCTCTACTGTACTCCACTGTACGCTACCTCTACTGTGCTCCACTGTACTCTACCTCTACTGTACTCCACTCTACTCTACCTCTACTGTGCTCCACTGTACTCTACCTCTACTGTACTCCAATGTACTCTACCTCTACTGTACTCTACTGTTCTCTACCTCTACTGTACTCTACTGTACTCCACCTCTACTGTGTTCCACTGTACTCCACCTCTACTGTGTTCCACTGTACTCCACTCTACTCTATCTCTACTGTGCTCCATTGTACTCTATCTCTACTGTACTCCAATGTACTCTACCTCTACTGTACTCTACTGTTCTCTACCTCTACTGTACTCTACTGTACTCCACCTGTACTGTGCTCCACTGTACTCCACTGTACTCTACCTCTACTGTGCTCCACTGTACTCTACCTCTACTGTACTCCACTGTACTCTACCTCTACTGTGCTCCACTGTACTCTACCTCTATTGTACTCCACTGTACTCTACCTCTACTGTACTCCACTGTACTCTACCTCTACTGTGCTCCACTGTACTCTACCTCTACTGTACTCCACTGTACTCTACCTCTACTGTGCTCCACTGTACTCCACTGTACGCTACCTCTACTGTGCTCCACTGTACTCTACCTCTACTGTACTCCACTCTACTCTACCTCTACTGTGCTCCGCTGTACTCCACTGTACTTTACCTCTACTGTGCTCCACTGTACTCTACCTCTACTGTACTCCACCTATACTGTACTCCACTGTACTCTACCTCTACTGTGCTCCACTGTTCTCTACCTCTACTGTACTCTACTGTACTCCACCTCTACTGTGTTCCACTGTAATCCACTGTACTCTACCTCTACTGTGCTCCACTGTACTCTACCTCTACTGTACTCCAATGTACTCTACCTCTACTGTACTCTACTGTTCTCTACCTCTACTGTACTCTACTGTACTCCACCTCTACTGTGCTCCACTGTACCCTACCTCTACTGTGCTCCACTGTATTCTACCTCTACTGTACTCCACTGTACTCTACCTCTACTCTGCTCCACTGTACTCTACCTCTACTGTACCCCACTGTACTCTACCTCAACTGTACTCCACTGTACTCTACCTCTACTGTGCTCCACTGTACTCTACCTCTACTGTACTCCACTGTACTCTACCTCTACTGTGCTCCACTGTACTCCACTGTACGCTACCTCTACTGTGCTCCACTGTACTCTATCTCTACTGTACTCCACTCTACTCTACCTCTACTGTGGTCCGCTGTACTCCACTGTACTCTACCTCTACTGTGCTCCACTGTACTCTACCTCTACTTTACTCCACTCTACTCTACCTCTACTGTGCTCCACTGTACTCTATCTCTACTGTACTCTACTGTACTCCACCTCTACTGTGCTCCGCTGTACTCCACTGTACTCTATCTCTACTCTGCTCCACTGTACTCTACCACTGCTGTGCTCCACTGTACTCTACCTCTACTGTGCTCCACTGTACTCTACCTCTACTCTACTCCACTGTACTCTACCTCTACTGTACTCTACTGTTCTCTACCTCTACTGTACTCTACTGTACTCCACCTCTACTGTGCTCCACTGTACTCCACTGTACTCTACCTCTACTGTGCACCACTGTACTCTACCTCTACTGTACTCCACTGTACTCTAACTCTACTGTACTCCACTGTACTCTACCTCTACTGTGCTCCACTGTACTCTACCTCTACTGTACTCCACTGTACTCTACCTCTACTGTACTCTACTGTACTCCACCTCTAATGTGCTGCACTGTACTCCACTGTACTCTACCTCTACTGTACTCCACTGTACTCTACCTCTACTGTACTCCACTGTACTCTACCTCTACTGTGCTCCACTGTACTCTACTGTACGCTACCTCTACTGTGCTCCACTGTACTCTACCTCTACTGTACTCCACTCTACTCTACCTCTACTGTGCTCCGCTGTACTCCACTGTACTCTACCTCTACTGTGCTCCACTGTACTCTACCTCTACTGTACTCCACTCTACTCTACCTCTACAGTGCTCCACTGTACTATACCTCTACTGTACTCCAATGTACGCTACCTCTACTGTGCTCCACTGTACTCTACCTCTACTGTACCCCACTCCACTCTACTCTACCTCTACTGTGCTCCACTGTACTCTATCTTGACTGTACTCTACTGTACTCCACCTCTACTGTGCTCCGCTGTACTCCACTGTACTCTACCTCTACTGTGCTCCAGTGTACTCTACCTCTACTGTACTCCACTCTACTCTTTCTCTACTGTGCTCCACTGTACTCTATCTCTACTGTCCTCTACTGTACTCCACCTCTACTGTGCTCCGCTGTACTCCACTGTACTCTACCTCTACTGTGCTCCACTGTACTCTACCTCTACTGTGCTCCACAGTACTCTACCTCTACTGTACTACACTCTACTCTACATCTAGTGTTCTCCACTGTACTCTACTGTACTCCACCTCTACTGTGCTCCGCTGTACTCCACTGTACTCTACCTCTACTGTGCTCCACTGTATTCTACCTCTACTGTACTCCACTGTACGCTACCTCTTCTGTACTCTACTGTACTCCACCTCTACTGTGCTCCACTGTACTCCACTGTACTCTACCTCTACTGTGCTCCACTGTACTCTACCTCTACTGTACTCCACTGTACTCTACCTCTAGTGTGCTCCACTGTTCTCTACCTCTACTGTACTCTACTGTACTCCACCTCTACTGTGCTCCACTGTACTCCACTGTACTCTACCTCTACTGTGCTCCACTGTACTCTACCTCTACTGTACTCCACTGTACTCTACCTCTACTGTGCTCCACTGTACTCAACCTCTACTGTACTCCACTCTACACTACCTCTACTGTGCTCCACTGTACTCTATCTCTACTGTACTCTACTGTACTCCACCTCTACTGTGCTCTGCTGTACTCCACTGTACTCTACCTGTACTGTGCTCCACTGTACTCTACCTCTTCTGTACTCCACTGTACTCTACCTCTACTGTGCTCCACTGTACTCTACCTCTACTGTACTCCACGGTACGCTAGATCTACTGTGCTCCACTGTACTCTACCTCTACTGTACTCCACTGTACGCTACCTCTACTGTGCTCCACTGTAATCTACCTCTACTGTACTCCACTCTACTCTACCTCTACTGTGCTCCACTGTCCTCTACCTCTATTGTACTCTACTGTTCTCTACCTCTACTGTACTCTACTGTACTCCACCTCTACTGTGCTCCACTGTACTCCACTGTTCTCTACCTCTACTGTGCTCCACTGTACTCTACCTCTACTGTACTCCACTGTACGCTACCTCTACTGTACTCCACTGTTCTCTACCTCTACTGTACTCTACTGTACTCCACCTCTACTGTGCTCCACTGTACTCCACTGTACTCTACCTCTACTGTGCTCCACTCTACTCTACCTCTACTGTACTCCACTCTACTCTATCTCTACTGTGCTCCATTGTACTCAACTGTACTCTACCTCTACTGTACTCTACTGTACTCCACCTCTACTGTGCTCCACTGTACTCCACTGTACTCTACCTCTACTGTGCTCCACTCTACTCTACCTCTACTGTACTCCACTCTACTCTATCTCTACTGTCCTTCACTGTACTCTACTGTACTCTACCTCTACTGTGCTCCACTGTACTCCACTGTACTCTATCTCTACTGTGATCCACTGTACTCTACCTCTGCTGTGCTCCACTGAACTCTACCTCTACTGTGCTCCACTGTACTCTACCTCTACTCTACTCCACTGTACTCTACCTCTACTGTACTCTACTGTACTCCACCTCTACTGTGCTCCACTGTACTCCACTGTACTCTACCTCTACTGTACTCCACTGTACTCTACCTCTACTGTGCTCCACTGTACTCTACCTCTGCTGTACTCCACTGTACTCTACCTCTACTGTACTCCACTGTACTCTACCTCTACTGTACTCTACTGTACTCCACCTCTAATGTGCTGCACTGTACTCCACTGTACTCTACCTCTACTGTACTCCACTGTACTCTACCTCTACTGTACTCCACTGTACTCTACCTCTACTGTGCTCCACTGTACTCCACTGTACGCTACCTCTACTGTGCTCCACTGTACTCTACCTCTACTGTACTCCACTCTACTCTACCTCTACTGTGCTCCGCTGTACTCCACTGTACTCTACCTCTACTGTGCTCCACTGTACTCTACCTCTACTGTACTCCACTGTACTCTACCTCTACAGTGCTCCACTGTACTATACCTCTACTGTACTCCAATGTACGCTACCTCTACTGTGCTCCACTGTACTCTACCTCTACTGTACTCCACTCCACTCTACTCTACCTCTACTCTGCTCCACTGTACTCCATCTTGACTGTACTCTACTGTACTCCACCTCTACTGTGCTCCGCTGTACTCCACTGTACTCTACCTCTACTGTGCTCCACTGTACTCTACCTCTACTGTACTCCACTCTACTCTACCTCTACTGTGCTCCACTGTACTCTATCTCTACTATACTCTACTGTACTCCACCTCTACTGTGCTCCGCTGTACTCCACTGTACTCTACCTCTACTGTGCTCCACTGTACTCTACCTCTACTGTACTCCACGGTACGCTACCTCTACTGTGCTCCACTGTACTCTACCTCTACTGTACTCCACTGTACGCTACCTCTACTGTGCTCCACTGTACTCTACCTCTACTGTACTCCACTCTACTCTACCTCTACTGTGCTCCACTGTACTCTACCTCTACTGTACTCCAATGTACTCTACCTCTACTGTACTCTACTGTTCTCTACGTCTACTGTACTCTACTGTACTCCACCTCTACTGTGTTCCACTGTACTCCACCTCTACTGTGTTCCACTGTACTCCACTCTACTCTATCTCTACTGTGCTCCATTGTACTCTATCTCTACTGTACTCCAATGTACTCTACCTCTACTGTACTCTACTGTTCTCTACCTCTACTGTACTCTACTGTACTCCACCTCTACTGTGCTCCACTGTACTCCACTGTACTCTACCTCTACTGTGCTCCACTGTACTCTACCTCTACTGTACTCCACTGTACTCTACCTCTACTGTGCTCCACTGTACTCTACCTCTATTGTACTCCACTGTACTCTACCTCTACTGTACTCCACTGTACTCTACCTCTACTGTGCTCCACTGTACTCTACCTCTACTGTACTCCACTGTACTCTACCTCTACTGTGCTCCACTGTACTCCACTGTACGCTACCTCTACTGTGCTCCACTGTACTCTACCTCTACTGTACTCCACTCTACTCTACCTCTACTGTGCTCCGCTGTACTCCACTGTACTTTACCTCTACTGTGCTCCACTGTACTCTACCTCTACTGTACTCCACCTATACTGTACTCCACTGTACTCTACCTCTACTGTGCTCCACTGTTCTCTACCTCTACTGTACTCTACTGTACTCCACCTCTACTGTGTTCCACTGTAATCCACTGTACTCTACCTCTACTGTGCTCCACTGTACTCTACCTCTACTGTACTCCAATGTACTCTACCTCTACTGTACTCTACTGTTCTCTACCTCTACTGTACTCTACTGTACTCCACCTCTACTGTGCTCCACTGTACCCTACCTCTACTGTGCTCCACTGTATTCTACCTCTACTGTACTCCACTGTACTCTACCTCTACTGTGCTCCACTGTACTCTACCTCTACTGTACCCCACTGTACTCTACCTCAACTGTACTCCACTGTACTCTACCTCTACTGTGCTCCACTGTACTCTACCTCTACTGTACTCCACTGTACTCTACCTCTACTGTGCTCCACTGTACTCCACTGTACGCTACCTCTACTGTGCTCCACTGTACTCTATCTCTACTGTACTCCACTCTACTCTACCTCTACTGTGGTCCGCTGTACTCCACTGTACTCTACCTCTACTGTGCTCCACTGTACTCTACCTCTACTTTACTCCACTCTACTCTACCTCTACTGTGCTCCACTGTACTCTATCTCTACTGTACTCTACTGTACTCCACCTCTACTGTGCTCCGCTGTACTCCACTGTACTCTATCTCTACTCTGCTCCACTGTACTCTACCACTGCTGTGCTCCACTGTACTCTACCTCTACTGTGCTCCACTGTACTCTACCTCTACTCTACTCCACTGTACTCTACCTCTACTGTACTCTACTGTTCTCTACCTCTACTGTACTCTACTGTACTCCACCTCTACTGTGCTCCACTGTACTCCACTGTACTCTACCTCTACTGTGCACCACTGTACTCTACCTCTACTGTACTCCACTGTACTCTAACTCTACTGTACTCCACTGTACTCTACCTCTACTGTGCTCCACTGTACTCTACCTCTACTGTAGTCCACTGTACTCTACTTCTACTGTACTCCAGTGTACTCTACCTCTACTGTGCTCCGCTGTACTCCACTGTTTTCTACCTCTACTGTGCTCCACTGTACTCTACCTCTACTGTGCTCCACTGTACTCTACCTCTACTGTGCTCCACTGTACTCTACCTCTACTGTACTCCACTGTACTCTACCTCTACTGTACTCCAACGAACTTTACCTCTACTGTGCTCCACTGTACTCCACTGTACTGTACCTCTACTGTGCTCCACTGTACTCTACCTCTACTGTACGCCATGTACTCTACCTATACTGTACTCCACTGTACTCTACCTCTAGTGTACTCTCCTGTACTCCACCTCTAATGTGCTCCACTGTACTCCACTGTACTCTACCTCTACTGTACTCCACTGTACTCTACCTCTGCTGTGCTCAACTGTACTCTACCTCTACTGTACTCCAATGTACTCTACCTCTACTGTACTCTACTGTTCTCTACCTCTACTGTACTCTACTGTACTCCACATCTACTGTGTTCCACTGTACTCCACTGTACTCTACCTCTACAGTGCTCCACTGTACTATACCTCTACTGTACTCCAATGTACGCTACCTCTACTGTGCTCCACTGTACTCTACCTCTACTGTATCCCACTCCACTCTACTCTACCTCTACTGTGCTCCACTGTACTCTATCTTGACTGTACTCTACTGTACTCCACCTCTACTGTGCTCCGCTGTACTCCACTGTACTCTACCTCTACTGTGCTCCACTGTACTCTACCTCTACTGTACTCCACTCTACTCTACCTCTACTGTGCTCCACTGTACTCTATCTCTACTGTACTCTACTGTACTCCACCTCTACTGTGCTCCGCTGTACTCCACTGTACTCTACCTCTACTGTGCTCCACTGTACTCTACCTCTACTGTACTCCACGGTACGCTACCTTTACTGTGCTCCACTGTACTCTACCTCTACTGTACTCCACTGTACGCTACCTCTACTGTGCTCCACTGTACTCTACCTCTACTGTACTCCACTCTACTCTACCTCTACTGTGCTCCACTGTACTCTACCTCTACTGTACTCCACTGTACTCTACCTCTACTGTGCTCCACTGTACTCTATCTCTACTGTACTGCACTGTACTCTACCTCTACTGTACTCTACTGTTCTCTACCTCTACTGTACTCTACTGTACTCCACCTCTACTGTACTCCACTGTACTCCACTGTACTCTACCTCTACTGTGCTCCACTGTACTCTACCTCTACTGTACTCCACTGTACTCTACCTCTACTGTACTCCACTGTACTCTACCTCTGCTGTGCTCCACTGTACTCTACCTCTACTGTACTCCACTGTACTCTACCTCTACTGTACTCTACTGTACTCCACCTCTAATGTGCTCCACTGTATTCCACTGTACTCTACCTCTACTGTACCCCACTGTACTCTACCTCTACTGTACTCCACTGTACTCTACCTCTTCTGTGCTCCACTGTACTCCACTGTACGCTACCTCTACTGTGCTCCACACTACTCTACCTCTACTGTACTCCACTCTATTCTACCTCTACTGTGCTCCGCTGTACTCCACTGTACTCTACGTCTACTGTGCTCCACTGTACTCTTCCTCTTCTGTACTAAACTGTACTCTACATCTAGTATTCTCCACTGTACTCTACTGTACTCCACCTCTACTGTGCTCCGCTGTACTCCACTGTACTCTACCTCTACTGTACTCCACTGTACGCTACCTCTACTGTGCTCCACAGTACTCTACCTCTACTGTACTACACTCTACTCTACATCTAGTGTTCTCCACTGTACTCTACTGTACTCCACCTCGACTGTGCTCCGCTGTACTCCACTGTACTCTACCTCTACTGTGCTCCACTGTATTCTACCTCTACTGTACTCCACTGTACTCTACCTCTACTGTACTCTACTGTACTCCACCTCTACTGTGCTCCACTGTACTCCACTGTACTCTACCTCTACTGTGCTCCACTGTACTCTACCTCTACTGTACTCCACTGTACTCTACCTCTAGTGTGCTCCACTGTTCTCTACCTCTACTGTACTCTACTGTACTCCACCTCTACTGTGCTCCACTGTACTCCACTGTACTCTACCTCTACCGTGCTCCACTGTACTCTACCTCTACTGTACTCCAGTGTACTCTACCTCTACTGTGCTCCACTGTACTCTACCTCTACTGTACTCCACTGTACTCTACCTCTACTCTGCTCCACTGTACTCTACCTCTACTGTACTCCACTGTACTCTACCTCTACTGTACTCTACTGTACTCCACCTCTAATGTGCTCCACTGTATTCCACTGTACTCTACCTCTACTGTACTCCACTGTACTCTACCTCTACTGTACTCCACTGTACTCTACCTCTTCTGTGCTCCACTGTACTCCACTGTACGCTACCTCTACTGTGCTCCACACTACTCTACCTCTACTGTACTCCACTCTATTCTACCTCTACTGTGCTCCGCTGTACTCCACTGTACTCTACGTCTACTGTGCTCCACTGTACTCTTCCTCTACTGTACTACACTGTACTCTACATCTAGTGTTCTCCACTGTACTCTACTGTACTCCACCTCTACTGTGCTCCGCTGTACTCCACTGTACTCTACCTCTACTGTACTCCACTGTACGCTACCTCTACTCTGCTCCACAGTACTCTATCTCTACTGTACTACACTCTACTCTACATCTAGTGTTCTCCACTGTACTCTACTGTACTCCACCTCTACTGTGCTCCGCTGTACTCCACTGTACTCTACCTCTACTGTGCTCCACTGTATTCTACCTCTACTGTACTCCACTGTACTCTACCTCTACTGTACTCTACTGTACTCCACCTCTACTGTGCTCCACTGTACTCTACCTCTACTGTGCTCCACTGTACTCTACCTCTACTGTACTCCACTGTACTCTACGTGTAGTGTGCTCCACTGTTCTCTACCTCTACTGTACTCTACTATACTCCACCTCTACTGTGCTCCAATGTACTCCACTGTACTCTACCTCTACTGTGCTCCACTGTACTCTACCTCTACTGTACTCCACTCTACTCTATCTCTACTGTGCTCCATTGTACTCCACTGTACTCTACCTCTACTGTGCTCCACTCTACTCTACCTCTACTGTACTCCACTCTACTCTATCTCTACTGTCCTTCACTGTACTCTACTGTACTCTACCTCTACTGTGCTCCACTGTACTCCACTGTACTCTATCTCTACTGTGATCCACTGTACTCTACCTCTGCTGTACTCCACTGTACTCTACCTCTACTGTGCTCCACTGTACTCTACCTCTGCTGTACTCCACTGTACTCTACCTCTACTGTACTCCACTGTACTCTACCTCTACTGTACTCTACTGTACTCCACCTCTAATGTGCTGCACTGTACTCCACTGTACTCTACCTCTACTGTACTCCACTGTACACTACCTCTACTGTACTCCACTGTACTCTACCTCTACTGTGCTCCACTGTACTCCACTGTACGCTACCTCTACTGTGCTCCACTGTACTCTACCTCTACTGTACTCCACTCTACTCTACCTCTACTGTGCTCCGCTGTACTCCACTGTACTCTACCTCTACTGTGCTCCACTGTACTCTACCTCTACTGTACTCCACTGTACTCTACCTCTACAGTGCTCCACTGTACTATACCTCTACTCTACTCCAATGTACGCTACCTCTACTGTGCTCCACTGTACTCTACCTCTACTGTACTCCACTCCACTCTACTCTACCTCTACTCTGCTCCACTGTACTCTATCTTGACTGTACTCTACTGTACTCCACCTCTACTGTGCTCCGCTGTACTCCACTGTACTCTACCTCTACTGTGCTCCACTGTACTCTACCTCTACTGTACTCCACTCTACTCTACCTCTACTGTGCTCCACTGTACTCTATCTCTACTATACTCTACTGTACTCCACCTCTACTGTGCTCCGCTGTACTCCACTGTACTCTACCTCTACTGTGCTCCACTGTACTCTACCTCTACTGTACTCCACGGTACGCTACCTCTACTGTGCTCCACTGTACTCTACCTCTACTGTACTCCACTGTACGCTACCTCTACTGTGCTCCACTGTACTCTACCTCTACTGTACTCCACTCTACTCTACCTCTACTGTGCTCCACTGTACTCTACCTCTACTGTACTCCACTGTACTCTACCTCTACTGTGCTCCACTGTACTCTATCTCTACTGTACTGCACTGTACTCTACCTCTACTGTACTCTACTGTTCTCTACCTCTACTGTACTCTACTGTACTCCACCTCTACTGTACTCCACTGTACTCCACTGTACTCTACCTCTACTGTACTCCACTGTACTCTACCTCTACTGTACTCCACTGTACTCTACCTCTACTGTGCTCCACTGTACTCTACCTCTACTGTACTCCACTGTACTCTACCTCTGCTGTGCTCCACTGTACTCTACCTCTACTGTACTCCACTGTACTCTACCTCTACTGTACTCTACTGTACTCCACCTCTAATGTGCTCCACTGTATTCCACTGTACTCTACCTCTACTGTACTCCACTGTACTCTACCTCTACTGTACTCCACTGTACTCTACCTCTTCTGTGCTCCACTGTACTCCACTGTACGCTACCTCTACTGTGCTCCACACTACTCTACCTCTGCTGTACTCCACTCTATTCTACCTCTACTGTGCTCCGCTGTACTCCACTGTACTCTACCTCTACTGTGCTCCACTGTACTCTTCCTCTACTGTACTACACTGTACTCTACATCTAGTGTTCTCCACTGTACTCTACTGTACTCCACCTCTACTGTGCTCCGCTGTACTCCACTGTACTCTACCTCTACTGTACTCCACTGTATGCTACCTCTACTGTGCTCCACAGTACTCTACCTCTACTGTACTACACTCTACTCTACATCTAGTGTTCTCCACTGTACTCTACTGTACTCCACCTCTACTGTGCTCCGCTGTACTCCACTGTACTCTACCTCTACTGTTCTCCACTGTATTCTACCTCTACTGTACTCCACTGTACTCTACCTCTACTGTACTCTACTGTACTCCACCTCTACTGTGCTCCACTGTACTCCACTGTACTCTACCTCTACTGTGCTCCACTGTACTCTACCTCTACTGTACTCCACTGCACTCTACCTCTAGTGTGCTCCACTGTTCTCTACCTCTACTGTACTCTACTGTACTCCACCTCTACTGTGCTCCACTGTACTCCACTGTACTCTACCTCTACTGTGCTCCACTGTACTCTACCTCTACTGTACTCCACTGTACTCTACCTCTACTGTACTCTACTGTACTCCACCTCTAATGTGCTGCACTGTACTCCACTGTACTCTACCTCTACTGTACTCCACTGTACTCTACCTCTACTGTACTCCACTGTACTCTACCTCTACTGTGCTCCACTGTACTCTACTGTACGCTACCTCTACTGTGCTCCACTGTACTCTACCTCTACTGTACTCCACTCTACTCTACCTCTACTGTGCTCCGCTGTACTCCACTGTACTCTACCTCTACTGTGCTCCACTGTACTCTACCTCTACTGTACTCCACTCTACTCTACCTCTACAGTGCTCCACTGTACTATACCTCTACTGTACTCCAATGTACGCTACCTCTACTGTGCTCCACTGTACTCTACCTCTACTGTACCCCACTCCACTCTACTCTACCTCTACTGTGCTCCACTGTACTCTATCTTGACTGTACTCTACTGTACTCCACCTCTACTGTGCTCCGCTGTACTCCACTGTACTCTACCTCTACTGTGCTCCACTGTACTCTACCTCTACTGTACTCCACTCTACTCTTTCTCTACTGTGCTCCACTGTACTCTATCTCTACTGTCCTCTACTGTACTCCACCTCTACTGTGCTCCGCTGTACTCCACTGTACTCTACCTCTACTGTGCTCCACTGTACTCTACCTCTACTGTGCTCCACTCTACTCTTTCTCTACTGTGCTCCACTGTACTCTATCTCTACTGTCCTCTACTGTACTCCACCTCTACTGTGCTCCGCTGTACTCCACTGTACTCTACCTCTACTGTGCTCCACTGTACTCTACATCTAGTGTTCTCCACTGTACTCTACTGTACTCCACCTCTACTGTGCTCCGCTGTACTCCACTGTACTCTACCTCTACTGTGCTCCACTGTATTCTACCTCTACTGTACTCCACTGTACGCTACCTCTTCTGTACTCTACTGTACTCCACCTCTACTGTGCTCCACTGTACTCCACTGTACTCTACCTCTACTGTGCTCCACTGTACTCTACCTCTACTGTACTCCACTGTACTCTACCTCTAGTGTGCTCCACTGTTCTCTACCTCTACTGTACTCTACTGTACTCCACCTCTACTGTGCTCCACTGTACTCCACTGTACTCTACCTCTACTGTGCTCCACTGTACTCTACCTCTACTGTACTTCACTGTACTCTACCTCTACTGTGCTCCACTGTACTCTACCTCTACTGTACTCCACTGTACTCTACCTCTACTGTGCTCCCCTGTACTCAATCTCTACTGTACTCCACTCTACACTACCTCTACTGTGCTCCACTGTACTCTATCTCTACTGTACTCTACTGTACTCCACCTCTACTGTGCTCCGCTGTACTCCACTGTACTCTACCTGTACTGTGCTCCACTGTACTCTACCTCTTCTGTACTCCACTGTACTCTACCTCTACTGTGCTCCACTGTACTCTACCTCTACTGTACTCCACGGTACGCTAGATCTACTGTGCTCCACTGTACTCTACCTCTACTGTACTCCACTGTACGCTACCTCTACTGTGCTCCACTGTAATCTACCTCTACTGTACTCCACTCTACTCTACCTCTACTGTGCTCCACTGTCCTCTACCTCTATTGTACTCTACTGTTCTCTACCTCTACTGTACTCTACTGTACTCCACCTCTACTGTGCTCCACTGTACTCCACTGTTCTCTACCTCTACTGTGCTCCACTGTACTCTACCTCTACTGTACTCCACTGTACGCTACCTCTACTGTACTCCACTGTTCTCTACCTCTACTGTACTCTACTGTACTCCACCTCTACTGTGCTCCACTGTACTCCACTGTACTCTACCTCTACTGTGCTCCACTCTACTCTACCTCTACTGTACTCCACTCTACTCTATCTCTACTGTGCTCCATTGTACTCAACTGTACTCTACCTCTACTGTACTCCACCTCTACTGTGCTCCACTGTACTCCACTGTACTCTACCTCTACTGTGCTCCACTCTACTCTACCTCTACTGTACTCCACTCTACTCTATCTCTACTGTCCTTCACTGTACTCTACTGTACTCTACCTCTACTGTGCTCCACTGTACTCCACTGTACTCTATCTCTACTGTGATCCACTGTACTCTACCTCTGCTGTGCTCCACTGAACTCTACCTCTACTGTGCTCCACTTTACTCTACCTCTACTCTACTCCACTGTACTCTACCTCTACTGTACTCTACTGTACTCCACCTCTACTGTGCTCCACTGTACTCCACTGTACTCTACCTCTACTGTACTCCACTGTACTCTACCTCTACTGTGCTCCACTGTACTCTACCTCTGCTGTACTCCACTGTACTCTACCTCTACTGTACTCCACTGTACTCTACCTCTACTGTACTCTACTGTACTCCACCTCTAATGTGCTGCACTGTACTCCACTGTACTCTACCTCTACTGTACTCCACTGTACTCTACCTCTACTGTACTCCACTGTACTCTACCTCTACTGTGCTCCACTGTACTCCACTGTACGCTACCTCTACTGTGCTCCACTGTACTCTACCTCTACTGTACTCCACTCTACTCTACCTCTACTGTGCTCCGCTGTACTCCACTGTACTCTACCTCTACTGTGCTCCACTGTACTCTACCTCTACTGTACTCCACTGTACTCTACCTCTACAGTGCTCCACTGTACTATACCTCTACTGTACTCCAATGTACGCTACCTCTACTGTGCTCCACTGTACTCTACCTCTACTGTACTCCACTCCACTCTACTCTACCTCTACTCTGCTCCACTGTACTCTATCTTGACTGTACTCTACTGTACTCCACCTCTACTGTGCTCCGCTGTACTCCACTGTACTCTACCTCTACTGTGCTCCACTGTACTCTACCTCTACTGTACTCCACTCTACTCTACCTCTACTGTGCTCCACTGTACTCTATCTCTACTATACTCTACTGTACTCCACCTCTACTGTGCTCCGCTGTACTCCACTGTACTCTACCTCTACTGTGCTCCACTGTACTCTACCTCTACTGTACTCCACGGTACGCTACCTCTACTGTGCTCCACTGTACTCTACCTCTACTGTACTCCACTGTACGCTACCTCTACTGTGCTCCACTGTACTCTACCTCTACTGTACTCCACTCTACTCTACCTCTACTGTGCTCCACTGTACTCTACCTCTACTGTACTCCAATGTACTCTACCTCTACTGTACTCTACTGTTCTCTACCTCTACTGTACTCTACTGTACTCCACCTCTACTGTGTTCCACTGTACTCCACCTCTACTGTGTTCCACTGTACTCCACTCTACTCTATCTCTACTGTGCTCCATTGTACTCTATCTCTACTGTACTCCAATGTACTCTACCTCTACTGTACTCTACTGTTCTCTACCTCTACTGTACTCTACTGTACTCCACCTGTACTGTGCTCCACTGTACTCCACTGTACTCTACCTCTACTGTGCTCCACTGTACTCTACCTCTACTGTACTCCACTGTACTCTACCTCTACTGTGCTCCACTGTACTCTACCTCTATTGTACTCCACTGTACTCTACCTCTACTGTACTCCACTGTACTCTACCTCTACTGTGCTCCACTGTACTCTACCTCTACTGTACTCCACTGTACTCTACCTCTACTGTGCTCCACTGTACTCCACTGTACGCTACCTCTACTGTGCTCCACTGTACTCTACCTCTACTGTACTCCACCTATACTGTACTCCACTGTACTCTACCTCTACTGTGCTCCACTGTTCTCTACCTCTACTGTACTCTACTGTACTCCACCTCTACTGTGTTCCACTGTAATCCACTGTACTCTACCTCTACTGTGCTCCACTGTACTCTACCTCTACTGTACTCCAATGTACTCTACCTCTACTGTACTCTACTGTTCTCTACCTCTACTGTACTCTACTGTACTCCACCTCTACTGTGCTCCACTGTACCCTACCTCTACTGTGCTCCACTGTATTCTACCTCTACTGTACTCCACTGTACTCTACCTCTACTCTGCTCCACTGTACTCTACCTCTACTGTACCCCACTGTACTCTACCTCAACTGTACTCCACTGTACTCTACCTCTACTGTGCTCCACTGTACTCTACCTCTACTGTACTCCACTGTACTCTACCTCTACTGTGCTCCACTGTACTCCACTGTACGCTACCTCTACTGTGCTCCACTGTACTCTATCTCTACTGTACTCCACTCTACTCTACCTCTACTGTGGTCCGCTGTACTCCACTGTACTCTACCTCTACTGTGCTCCACTGTACTCTACCTCTACTTTACTCCACTCTACTCTACCTCTACTGTGCTCCACTGTACTCTATCTCTACTGTACTCTACTGTACTCCACCTCTACTGTGCTCCGCTGTACTCCACTGTACTCTATCTCTACTCTGCTCCACTGTACTCTACCACTGCTGTGCTCCACTGTACTCTACCTCTACTGTGCTCCACTGTACTCTACCTCTACTCTACTCCACTGTACTCTACCTCTACTGTACTCTACTGTTCTCTACCTCTACTGTACTCTACTGTACTCCACCTCTACTGTGCTCCACTGTACTCCACTGTACTCTACCTCTACTGTGCACCACTGTACTCTACCTCTACTGTACTCCACTGTACTCTAACTCTACTGTACTCCACTGTACTCTACCTCTACTGTGCTCCACTGTACTCTACCTCTACTGTACTCCACTGTACTCTACCTCTACTGTACTCTACTGTACTCCACCTCTAATGTGCTGCACTGTACTCCACTGTACTCTACCTCTACTGTACTCCACTGTACTCTACCTCTACTGTACTCCACTGTACTCTACCTCTACTGTGCTCCACTGTACTCTACTGTACGCTACCTCTACTGTGCTCCACTGTACTCTACCTCTACTGTACTCCACTCTACTCTACCTCTACTGTGCTCCGCTGTACTCCACTGTACTCTACCTCTACTGTGCTCCACTGTACTCTACCTCTACTGTACTCCACTCTACTCTACCTCTACAGTGCTCCACTGTACTATACCTCTACTGTACTCCAATGTACGCTACCTCTACTGTGCTCCACTGTACTCTACCTCTACTGTACCCCACTCCACTCTACTCTACCTCTACTGTGCTCCACTGTACTCTATCTTGACTGTACTCTACTGTACTCCACCTCTACTGTGCTCCGCTGTACTCCACTGTACTCTACCTCTACTGTGCTCCAGTGTACTCTACCTCTACTGTACTCCACTCTACTCTTTCTCTACTGTGCTCCACTGTACTCTATCTCTACTGTCCTCTACTGTACTCCACCTCTACTGTGCTCCGCTGTACTCCACTGTACTCTACCTCTACTGTGCTCCACTGTACTCTACCTCTACTGTGCTCCACAGTACTCTACCTCTACTGTACTACACTCTACTCTACATCTAGTGTTCTCCACTGTACTCTACTGTACTCCACCTCTACTGTGCTCCGCTGTACTCCACTGTACTCTACCTCTACTGTGCTCCACTGTATTCTACCTCTACTGTACTCCACTGTACGCTACCTCTTCTGTACTCTACTGTACTCCACCTCTACTGTGCTCCACTGTACTCCACTGTACTCTACCTCTACTGTGCTCCACTGTACTCTACCTCTACTGTACTCCACTGTACTCTACCTCTAGTGTGCTCCACTGTTCTCTACCTCTACTGTACTCTACTGTACTCCACCTCTACTGTGCTCCACTGTACTCCACTGTACTCTACCTCTACTGTGCTCCACTGTACTCTACCTCTACTGTACTCCACTGTACTCTACCTCTACTGTGCTCCACTGTACTCTACCTCTACTGTACTCCACTGTACTCTACCTCTACTGTGCTCCCCTGTACTCAACCTCTACTGTACTCCACTCTACACTACCTCTACTGTGCTCCACTGTACTCTATCTCTACTGTACTCTACTGTACTCCACCTCTACTGTGCTCTGCTGTACTCCACTGTACTCTACCTGTACTGTGCTCCACTGTACTCTACCTCTTCTGTACTCCACTGTACTCTACCTCTACTGTGCTCCACTGTACTCTACCTCTACTGTACTCCACGGTGCGCTAGATCTACTGTGCTCCACTGTACTCTACCTCTACTGTACTCCACTGTACGCTACCTCTACTGTGCTCCACTGTAATCTACCTCTACTGTACTCCACTCTACTCTACCTCTACTGTGCTCCACTGTCCTCTACCTCTATTGTACTCTACTGTTCTCTACCTCTACTGTACTCTACTGTACTCCACCTCTACTGTGCTCCACTGTACTCCACTGTTCTCTACCTCTACTGTGCTCCACTGTACTCTACCTCTACTGTACTCCACTGTACGCTACCTCTACTGTACTCCACTGTTCTCTACCTCTACTGTACTCTACTGTACTCCACCTCTACTGTGCTCCACTGTACTCCACTGTACTCTACCTCTACTGTGCTCCACTCTACTCTACCTCTACTGTACTCCACTCTACTCTATCTCTACTGTGCTCCATTGTACTCAACTGTACTCTACCTCTACTGTACTCTACTGTACTCCACCTCTACTGTGCTCCACTGTACTCCACTGTACTCTACCTCTACTGTGCTCCACTCTACTCTACCTCTACTGTACTCCACTCTACTCTATCTCTACTGTCCTTCACTGTACTCTACTGTACTCTACCTCTACTGTGCTCCACTGTACTCCACTGTACTCTATCTCTACTGTGATCCACTGTACTCTACCTCTGCTGTGCTCCACTGAACTCTACCTCTACTGTGCTCCACTGTACTCTACCTCTACTCTACTCCACTGTACTCTACCTCTACTGTACTCTACTGTACTCCACCTCTACTGTGCTCCACTGTACTCCACTGTACTCTACCTCTACTGTACTCCACTGTACTCTACCTCTACTGTGCTCCACTGTACTCTACCTCTGCTGTACTCCACTGTACTCTACCTCTACTGTACTCCACTGTACTCTACCTCTACTGTACTCTACTGTACTCCACCTCTAATGTGCTGCACTGTACTCCACTGTACTCTACCTCTACTGTACTCCACTGTACTCTACCTCTACTGTACTCCACTGTACTCTACCTCTACTGTGCTCCACTGTACTCCACTGTACGCTACCTCTACTGTGCTCCACTGTACTCTACCTCTACTGTACTCCACTCTACTCTACCTCTACTGTGCTCCGCTGTACTCCACTGTACTCTACCTCTACTGTGCTCCACTGTACTCTACCTCTACTGTACTCCACTGTACTCTACCTCTACAGTGCTCCACTGTACTATACCTCTACTGTACTCCAATGTACGCTACCTCTACTGTGCTCCACTGTACTCTACCTCTACTGTACTCCACTCCACTCTACTCTACCTCTACTCTGCTCCACTGTACTCCATCTTGACTGTACTCTACTGTACTCCACCTCTACTGTGCTCCGCTGTACTCCACTGTACTCTACCTCTACTGTGCTCCACTGTACTCTACCTCTACTGTACTCCACTCTACTCTACCTCTACTGTGCTCCACTGTACTCTATCTCTACTATACTCTACTGTACTCCACCTCTACTGTGCTCCGCTGTACTCCACTGTACTCTACCTCTACTGTGCTCCACTGTACTCTACCTCTACTGTACTCCACGGTACGCTACCTCTACTGTGCTCCACTGTACTCTACCTCTACTGTACTCCACTGTACGCTACCTCTACTGTGCTCCACTGTACTCTACCTCTACTGTACTCCACTCTACTCTACCTCTACTGTGCTCCACTGTACTCTACCTCTACTGTACTCCAATGTACTCTACCTCTACTGTACTCTACTGTTCTCTACGTCTACTGTACTCTACTGTACTCCACCTCTACTGTGTTCCACTGTACTCCACCTCTACTGTGTTCCACTGTACTCCACTCTACTCTATCTCTACTGTGCTCCATTGTACTCTATCTCTACTGTACTCCAATGTACTCTACCTCTACTGTACTCTACTGTTCTCTACCTCTACTGTACTCTACTGTACTCCACCTCTACTGTGCTCCACTGTACTCCACTGTACTCTACCTCTACTGTGCTCCACTGTACTCTACCTCTACTGTACTCCACTGTACTCTACCTCTACTGTGCTCCACTGTACTCTACCTCTATTGTACTCCACTGTACTCTACCTCTACTGTACTCCACTGTACTCTACCTCTACTGTGCTCCACTGTACTCTACCTCTACTGTACTCCACTGTACTCTACCTCTACTGTGCTCCACTGTACTCCACTGTACGCTACCTCTACTGTGCTCCACTGTACTCTACCTCTACTGTACTCCACTCTACTCTACCTCTACTGTGCTCCGCTGTACTCCACTGTACTTTACCTCTACTGTGCTCCACTGTACTCTACCTCTACTGTACTCCACCTATACTGTACTCCACTGTACTCTACCTCTACTGTGCTCCACTGTTCTCTACCTCTACTGTACTCTACTGTACTCCACCTCTACTGTGTTCCACTGTAATCCACTGTACTCTACCTCTACTGTGCTCCACTGTACTCTACCTCTACTGTACTCCAATGTACTCTACCTCTACTGTACTCTACTGTTCTCTACCTCTACTGTACTCTACTGTACTCCACCTCTACTGTGCTCCACTGTACCCTACCTCTACTGTGCTCCACTGTATTCTACCTCTACTGTACTCCACTGTACTCTACCTCTACTGTGCTCCACTGTACTCTACCTCTACTGTACCCCACTGTACTCTACCTCAACTGTACTCCACTGTACTCTACCTCTACTGTGCTCCACTGTACTCTACCTCTACTGTACTCCACTGTACTCTACCTCTACTGTGCTCCACTGTACTCCACTGTACGCTACCTCTACTGTGCTCCACTGTACTCTATCTCTACTGTACTCCACTCTACTCTACCTCTACTGTGGTCCGCTGTACTCCACTGTACTCTACCTCTACTGTGCTCCACTGTACTCTACCTCTACTTTACTCCACTCTACTCTACCTCTACTGTGCTCCACTGTACTCTATCTCTACTGTACTCTACTGTACTCCACCTCTACTGTGCTCCGCTGTACTCCACTGTACTCTATCTCTACTCTGCTCCACTGTACTCTACCACTGCTGTGCTCCACTGTACTCTACCTCTACTGTGCTCCACTGTACTCTACCTCTACTCTACTCCACTGTACTCTACCTCTACTGTACTCTACTGTTCTCTACCTCTACTGTACTCTACTGTACTCCACCTCTACTGTGCTCCACTGTACTCCACTGTACTCTACCTCTACTGTGCACCACTGTACTCTACCTCTACTGTACTCCACTGTACTCTAACTCTACTGTACTCCACTGTACTCTACCTCTACTGTGCTCCACTGTACTCTACCTCTACTGTAGTCCACTGTACTCTACTTCTACTGTACTCCAGTGTACTCTACCTCTACTGTGCTCCGCTGTACTCCACTGTTTTCTACCTCTACTGTGCTCCACTGTACTCTACCTCTACTGTGCTCCACTGTACTCTACCTCTACTGTGCTCCACTGTACTCTACCTCTACTGTACTCCACTGTACTCTACCTCTACTGTACTCCAACGAACTTTACCTCTACTGTGCTCCACTGTACTCCACTGTACTGTACCTCTACTGTGCTCCACTGTACTCTACCTCTACTGTACGCCATGTACTCTACCTATACTGTACTCCACTGTACTCTACCTCTAGTGTACTCTCCTGTACTCCACCTCTAATGTGCTCCACTGTACTCCACTGTACTCTACCTCTACTGTACTCCACTGTACTCTACCTCTGCTGTGCTCAACTGTACTCTACCTCTACTGTACTCCAATGTACTCTACCTCTACTGTACTCTACTGTTCTCTACCTCTACTGTACTCTACTGTACTCCACATCTACTGTGTTCCACTGTACTCCACTGTACTCTACCTCTACTGTGCTCCACTGTACTCTACCTCTACTGTACTCCAATGTACTCTACCTCTACTGTACTCTACTGTTCTCTACCTCTACTGTATTCTACTGTAATCCACCTCTACTGTGTTCCACTGTACTCCACCTCTACTGTGTTCCACTGTACTCCACTCTACTCTATCTCTACTGTGCTCCATTGTACTCTATCTCTACTGTACTAAAATGTACTCTACCTCTACTGTACTCTACTGTTCTCTACCTCTACTGTACTCTACTGTACTCCACCTCTACTGTGCTCCACTGTACTCCACTGTACTCTACCTCTACTGTGCTCCACTGTACTCTACCTCTACTGTACTCTACCTCTACTGTGCTCCACTGTACTCTACCTCTATTGTACTCCACTGTACTCTACCTCTACTGTACTCCACTGTACTCTACCTCTACTGTACTCCACTGTACTCTACCTCTACTGTGCTCCACTGTACTCTACCTCTACTGTACTCCACTGTACTCTACCTCTACTGTGCTCCACTGTACTCCACTGTACGCTACCTCTACTGTGCTCCACTGTACTCTACCTCTACTGTACTCCACTCTACTCTACCTCTACTGTGCTCCGCTGTACTCCACTGTACTTTACCTCTACTGTGCTCCACTGTACTCTACCTCTACTGTACTCCACCTATACTGTACTCCACTGTACTCTACCTCTACTGTGCTCCACTGTTCTCTACCTCTACTGTACTCTACTGTACTCCACCTCTACTGTGTTCCACTGTAATCCACTCTACTCTACCTCTACTGTGCTCCACTGTACTCTACCTCTACTGTACTCCAATGTACTCTACCTCTACTGTACTCTACTGTTCTCTACCTCTACTGTACTCTACTGTACTCCACCTCTACTGTGCTCCACTGTACTCCACTTTACCCTACCTCTACTGTGCTCCACTGTATTCTACCTCTACTGTACTCCACTGTACTCTACCTCTACTGTGCTCCACTGTACTCTACCTCTACTGTACCCCACTGTACTCTACCTCTACTGTACTCCACTGTACTCTACCTCTACTGTGCTCCACTGTACTCTACCTCTACTGTACTCCACTGTACTCTGCCTCTACTGTGCTCCACTGTACTCCACTGTACGCTACCTCTACTGTGCTCCACTGTACTCTACCTCTACTGTACTCCACTCTACTCTACCTCTACTGTGGTCCGCTGTACTCCACTGTACTCTACCTCTACTGTGCTCCACTGTACTCTACCTCTACTGTACTCCACTCTACTCTACCTCTACTGTGCTCCACTGTACTCTATCTCTACTGTACTCTACTGTACTCCACCTCTACTGTGCTCCGCTGTACTCCACTGTACTCTATCTCTACTCTGCTCCACTGTACTCTACCACTGCTGTGCTCCACTGTACTCTACCTCTACTGTGCTCCACTGTACTCTACCTCTACTCTACTCCACTGTACTCTACCTCTACTGTACTCTACTATTCTCTACCTCTACTGTACTCTACTGTACTCCACCTCTACTGTGCTCCACTGTACTCCACTGTACTCTACCTCTACTGTGCACCACTGTACTCTACCTCTACTGTACTCCACTGTACTCTAACTCTACTGTACTCCACTGTACTCTATCTCTACTCTGCTCCACTGTACTCTACCTCTACTGTACTCCACTGTACTCTACCTCTACTGTGCTCCACTGTACTCTACCTCTACTGTACTCCACTGTACTCTACCTCTACTGTACTCCAACGAACTTTACCTCTACTGTGCTCCACTGTACTCCACTGTACTGTACCTCTACTGTGCTCCACTGTACTCTACCTCTACTGTACGCCACTGTACTCTACCTATACTGTACTCCACTGTACTCTACCTCTAGTGTACTCTCCTGTACTCCACTGTTTTCTACCTCTACTGTGCTCCACTGTACTCTACCTCTACTGTGCTCCACTGTACTCTACCTCTACTGTGCTCCACTGTACTCTACCTCTACTGTACTCCACTGTACTCTACCTCTACTGTACTCCAACGAACTTTACCTCTACTGTGCTCCACTGTACTCCACTGTACTGTACCTCTACTGTGCTCCACTGTACTCTACCTCTACTGTACGCCACTGTACTCTACCTATACTGTACTCCACTGTACTCTACCTCTAGTGTACTCTCCTGTACTCCACCTCTAATGTGCTCCACTGTACTCCACTGTACTCTACCTCTACTGTACTCCACTGTACTCTACCTCTGCTGTGCTCAACTGTACTCTACCTCTACTGTACTCCACTGTACTCTACCTCTACTGTACTCCACTGTACTCTACCTCTACTGTACTCCACTGTACTCTACCTCTACTGTACTTTACTGTACTCCACCTCTAATTTGCTCCACTGTATTCCACTGTACTCTACCTCTACTGTACTCCACTGTACTCTACCTCTACTGTACTCCACTGTACTCTACCTCTTCTGTGCTCCACTGTACTCCACTGTACGCTACCTCTACTGTGCTCCACACTACTCTACCTCTACTGTACTCCACTCTATTCTACCTCTACTGTGCTCCGCTGTACTCCACTGTACTCTACGTCTACTGTGCTCCACTGTACTCTACCTCTACTGTACTCCACTGTACTCTACCTCTACTGTAATCCACTGTACACTACCTCTACTGTACTCCACTGTACTCTACCTCTACTGTACTCCACTGTACGCGACCTCTACTGTGCTCCACTGTACTCTACTTCTACTGTACTCCACTCTACTCTACCTCTACTGTGCTCCACTGTACTCTACCTCTACTGTGCTCCACTGTACTCTACCTCTACTGTGCTCAACTGTACTCTACCTCTACTGTACTCCACTGTACTCTACCTATACTGTACTCCACTGAACTCTACCTCTAGTGTACTCTACTGTACTCCACCTCTAATGTGCTCCACTGTACTCCACTGTACTCTACCTCTACTGTACTCCACTGTACTCTACCTCTACTGTACTCCACTGTACTCTACCTCTTCTGTGCTCCACTGTACTCCACTGTACGCTACCTCTACTGTGCTCCACACTACTCTACCTCTACTGTACTCCAGTCTATTCTACCTCTACTGTGCTCCGCTGTACTCCACTGTACTCTACGTCTACTGTGCTCCACTGTACTCTACCTCTACTGTACTCCATTGTACTCTACCTCTACTGTAATCCACTGTACACTACCTCTACTGTACTCCACTGTACTCTACCTCTACTGTACTCCACTGTACGCTACCTCTACTGTGCTCCACTGTACTCTACCTCTACTGTACTCCACTCTACTCTACCTCTACTGTGCTCCACTGTACTCTACCTCTACTGTGCTCCACTGTACTCTACCTCTACTGTGCTCCACTGTACTCTACCTCTACTGTACTCCACTGTACTCTACCTATACTGTACTCCACTGTACTCTACCTCTAGTGTACTCTACTGTACTCCACCTCTAATGTGCTCCACTGTATTCCACTGTACTCTACCTCTACTGTACTCCACTGTACTCTACCTCTACTGTACTCCAATGTACTCTACCTCTACTGTGCTCCACTGTACTCCACTGTACGCTACCTCTGCTGTGCTCCACTGTACTCTACCTCTACTGTACTCCACTCTACTCTACCTCTACTGTGCTCAGCTGTACTCCACTTTACTCTACCTCTACTGTGCTCCACTGTACTCTACCTCTACTGTACTCCACTATACGCTACCTCTACTGTACTCCACCTATACTGTACTCCACTGTACTCTACCTCTACTGTGCTCCACTGTTCTCTACCTCTACTGTACTCTACTGTACTCCACCTCTACTCTGTTCCACTGTAATCCACTGTACTCTACCTCTACTGTGCTCCACTGTACTCTACCTCTACTGTACTCCAATGTACTCTACCTCTACTATACTCTACTGTTCTCTACCTCTACTCTACTCTACTGTACTCCACCTCTACTGTGCTCCACTGTACTCCACTGTACTCTACCTCTACTGTGCTCCACTGTAGTCTACCTCTACTGTGCTCCACTGTACTCTACCTCTACTGTACTCCAATGTACTCTACCTCTACTGTACTCTACTGTTCTCTACCTCTACTGTACTCTACTGTACTCCACCTCTACTGTGCTCCACTGTACCCTACCTCTACTGTGCTCCACTGTATTCTACCTCTACTGTACTCCACTGTACTCTACCTCTACTGTGCTCCACTGTACTCTACCTCTACTGTACCCCACTGTACTCTACCTCAACTGTACTCCACTGTACTCTACCTCTACTGTGCTCCACTGTACTCTACCTCTACTGTACTCCACTGTACTCTACCTCTACTGTGCTCCACTGTACTCCACTGTACGCTACCTCTACTGTGCTCCACTGTACTCTATCTCTACTGTACTCCACTCTACTCTACCTCTACTGTGGTCCGCTGTACTCCACTGTACTCTACCTCTACTGTGCTCCACTGTACTCTACCTCTACTGTACTCCACTCTACTCTACCTCTACTGTGCTCCACTGTACTCTATCTCTACTGTACTCTACTGTACTCCACCTCTACTGTGCTCCGCTGTACTCCACTGTACTCTATCTCTACTCTGCTCCACTGTACTCTACCACTGCTGTGCTCCACTGTACTCTACCTCTACTGTGCTCCACTGTACTCTACCTCTACTCTACTCCACTGTACTCTACCTCTACTGTACTCTACTGTTCTCTACCTCTACTGTACTCTACTGTACTCCACCTCTACTGTGCTCCACTGTACTCCACTGTACTCTACCTCTACTGTGCACCACTGTACTCTACCTCTACTGTACTCCACTGTACTCTAACTCTACTGTACTCCACTGTACTCTACCTCTACTGTGCTCCACTGTACTCTACCTCTACTGTAGTCCACTGTACTCTACCTCTACTGTACTCCACTGTACTCTACCTCTACTGTGCTCCGCTGTACTCCACTGTTTTCTACCTCTACTGTGCTCCACTGTACTCTACCTCTACTGTGCTCCACTGTACTCTACCTCTACTGTGCTCCACTGTACTCTACCTCTACTGTACTCCACTGTACTCTACCTCTACTGTACTCCAACGAACTTTACCTCTACTGTAGTCCACTGTACTCCACTGTACTGTACCTCTACTGTGCTCCACTGTACTCTACCTCTACTGTACGCCACTGTACTCTACCTATACTGTACTCCACTGTACTCTACCTCTAGTGTACTCTCCTGTACTCCACCTCTAATGTGCTCCACTGTACTCCACTGTACTCTACCTCTACTGTACTCCACTGTACTCTACCTCTGCTGTGCTCAACTGTACTCTACCTCTACTGTACTCCAATGTACTCTACCTCTACTGTACTCTACTGTTCTCTACCTCTACTGTACTCTACTGTACTCCACATCTACTGTGTTCCACTGTACTCCACTGTACTCTACCTCTACTGTGCTCCACTGTACTCTACCTCTACTGTACTCCAATGTACTCTACCTCTACTGTACTCTACTGTTCTCTACCTCTACTGTATTCTACTGTAATCCACCTCTACTGTGTTCCACTGTACTCCACCTCTACTGTGTTCCACTGTACTCCACTCTACTCTATCTCTACTGTGCTCCATTGTACTCTATCTCTACTGTACTCCAATGTACTCTACCTCTACTGTACTCTACTGTTCTCTACCTCTACTGTACTCTACTGTACTCCACCTCTACTGTGCTCCACTGTACTCCACTGTACTCTACCTCTACTGTGCTCCACTGTACTCTACCTCTACTGTACTCCACTGTACTCTACCTCTACTGTGCTCCACTGTACTCTACCTCTATTGTACTCCACTGTACTCTACCTCTACTGTACTCCACTGTACTCTACCTCTACTGTGCACCACTGTACTCTACCTCTACTGTACTCCACTGTACTCTAACTCTACTGTACTCCACTGTACTCTACCTCTACTGTGCTCCACTGTACTCTACCTCTACTGTAGTCCACTGTACTCTACTTCTACTGTACTCCAGTGTACTCTACCTCTACTGTGCTCCGCTGTACTCCACTGTTTTCTACCTCTACTGTGCTCCACTGTACTCTACCTCTACTGTGCTCCACTGTACTCTACCTCTACTGTGCTCCACTGTACTCTACCTGTACTGTACTCCACTGTACTCTACCTCTACTGTACTCCAACGAACTTTACCTCTACTGTGCTCCACTGTACTCCACTGTACTGTACCTCTACTGTGCTCCACTGTACTCTACCTCTACTGTACGCCATGTACTCTACCTATACTGTACTCCACTGTACTCTACCTCTAGTGTACTCTCCTGTACTCCACCTCTAATGTGCTCCACTGTACTCCACTGTACTCTACCTCTACTGTACTCCACTGTACTCTACCTCTGCTGTGCTCAACTGTACTCTACCTCTACTGTACTCCAATGTACTCTACCTCTACTGTACTCTACTGTTCTCTACCTCTACTGTACTCTACTGTACTCCACATCTACTGTGTTCCACTGTACTCCACTGTACTCTACCTCTACTGTGCTCCACTGTACTCTACCTCTACTGTACTCCAATGTACTCTACCTCTACTGTACTCTACTGTTCTCTACCTCTACTGTATTCTACTGTAATCCACCTCTACTGTGTTCCACTGTACTCCACCTCTACTGTGTTCCACTGTACTCCACTCTACTCTATCTCTACTGTGCTCCATTGTACTCTATCTCTACTGTACTAAAATGTACTCTACCTCTACTGTACTCTACTGTTCTCTACCTCTACTGTACTCTACTGTACTCCACCTCTACTGTGCTCCACTGTACTCCACTGTACTCTACCTCTACTGTGCTCCACTGTACTCTACCTCTACTGTACTCCACTGTACTCTACCTCTACTGTGCTCCACTGTACTCTACCTCTATTGTACTCCACTGTACTCTACCTCTACTGTACTCCACTGTACTCTACCTCTACTGTACTCCACTGTACTCTACCTCTACTGTGCTCCACTGTACTCTACCTCTACTGTACTCCACTGTACTCTACCTCTACTGTGCTCCACTGTACTCCACTGTACGCTACCTCTACTGTGCTCCACTGTACTCTACCTCTACTGTACTCCACTCTACTCTACCTCTACTGTGCTCCGCTGTACTCCACTGTACTTTACCTCTACTGTGCTCCACTGTACTCTACCTCTACTGTACTCCACCTATACTGTACTCCACTGTACTCTACCTCTACTTTGCTCCACTGTTCTCTACCTCTACTGTACTCTACTGTACTCCACCTCTACTGTGTTCCACTGTAATCCACTCTACTCTACCTCTACTGTGCTCCACTGTACTCTACCTCTACTGTACTCCAATGTACTCTACCTCTACTGTACTCTACTGTTCTCTACCTCTACTGTACTCTACTGTACTCCACCTCTACTGTGCTCCACTGTACTCCACTGTACCCTACCTCTACTGTGCTCCACTGTATTCTACCTCTACTGTACTCCACTGTACTCTACCTCTACTGTGCTCCACTGTACTCTACCTCTACTGTACCCCACTGTACTCTACCTCTACTGTACTCCACTGTACTCTACCTCTACTGTGCTCCATTGTACTCTACCTCTACTGTACTCCACTGTACTCTGCCTCTACTGTGCTCCACTGTACTCCACTGTACGCTACCTCTACTGTGCTCCACTGTACTCTACCTCTACTGTACTCCACTCTACTCTACCTCTACTGTGGTCCGCTGTACTCCACTGTACTCTACCTCTACTGTGCTCCACTGTACTCTACCTCTACTGTACTCCACTCTACTCTACCTCTACTGTGCTCCACTGTACTCTATCTCTACTGTACTCTACTGTACTCCACCTCTACTGTGCTCCGCTGTACTCCACTGTACTCTATCTCTACTCTGCTCCACTGTACTCTACCACTGCTGTGCTCCACTGTACTCTACCTCTACTGTGCTCCACTGTACTCTACCTCTACTCTACTCCACTGTACTCTACCTCTACTGTACTCTACTATTCTCTACCTCTACTGTACTCTACTGTACTCCACCTCTACTGTGCTCCACTGTACTCCACTGTACTCTACCTCTACTGTGCACCACTGTACTCTACCTCTACTGTACTCCACTGTACTCTAACTCTACTGTACTCCACTGTACTCTATCTCTACTGTGCTCCACTGTACTCTACCTCTACTGTACTCCACTGTACTCTACCTCTACTGTACTCCACTGTACTCTACCTCTACTGTGCTCCGCTGTACTCCACTGTTTTCTACCTCTACTGTGCTCCACTGTACTCTACCTCTACTGTGCTCCACTGTACTCTACCTCTACTGTGCTCCACTGTACTCTACCTCTACTGTACTCCACTGTACTCTACCTCTACTGTACTCCAACGAACTTTACCTCTACTCTGCTCCACTGTACTCCACTGTACTGTACCTCTACTGTGCTCCACTGTACTCTACCTCTACTGTACGCCACTGTACTCTACCTATACTGTACTCCACTGTACTCTACCTCTAGTGTACTCTCCTGTACTCCACCTCTAATGTGCTCCACTGTACTCCACTGTACTCTACCTCTACTGTACTCCACTGTACTCTACCTCTGCTGTGCTCAACTGTACTCTACCTCTACTGTACTCCACTGTACTCTACCTCTACTGTACTCCACTGTACTCTACCTCTACTGTACTCCACTGTACTCTACCTCTACTGTACTTTACTGTACTCCACCTCTAATTTGCTCCACTGTATTCCACTGTACTCTACCTCTACTGTACTCCACTGTACTCTACCTCTACTGTACTCCACTGTACTCTACCTCTTCTGTGCTCCACTGTACTCCACTGTACGCTACCTCTACTGTGCTCCACACTACTCTACCTCTACTGTACTCCACTCTATTCTACCTCTACTGTGCTCCGCTGTACTCCACTGTACTCTACGTCTACTGTGCTCCACTGTACTCTACCTCTACTGTACTCCACTGTACTCTACCTCTACTGTAATCCACTGTACACTACCTCTACTGTACTCCACTGTACTCTACCTCTACTGTACTCCACTGTACGCGACCTCTACTGTGCTCCACTGTACTCTACTTCTACTGTACTCCACTCTACTCTACCTCTACTGTGCTCCACTGTACTCTACCTCTACTGTGCTCCACTGTACTCTACCTCTACTGTGCTCAACTGTACTCTACCTCTACTGTACTCCACTGTACTCTACCTATACTGTACTCCACTGAACTCTACCTCTAGTGTACTCTACTGTACTCCACCTCTAATGTGCTCCACTGTACTCCACTGTACTCTACCTCTACTGTACTCCACTGTACTCTACCTCTACTGTACTCCACTGTACTCTACCTCTTCTGTGCTCCACTGTACTCCACTGTACGCTACCTCTACTGTGCTCCACACTACTCTACCTCTACTGTACTCCAGTCTATTCTACCTCTACTGTGCTCCGCTGTACTCCACTGTACTCTACGTCTACTGTGCTCCACTGTACTCTACCTCTACTGTACTCCATTGTACTCTACCTCTACTGTAATCCACTGTACACTACCTCTACTGTACTCCACTGTACTCTACCTCTACTGTACTCCACTGTACGCTACCTCTACTGTGCTCCACTGTACTCTACCTCTACTGTACTCCACTCTACTCTACCTCTACTGTGCTCCACTGTACTCTACCTCTACTGTGCTCCACTGTACTCTACCTCTACTGTGCTCCACTGTACTCTACCTCTACTGTACTCCACTGTACTCTACCTATACTGTACTCCACTGTACTCTACCTCTAGTGTACTCTACTGTACTCCACCTCTAATGTGCTCCACTGTATTCCACTGTACTCTACCTCTACTGTACTCCACTGTACTCTACCTCTACTGTACTCCAATGTACTCTACCTCTACTGTGCTCCACTGTACTCCACTGTACGCTACCTCTGCTGTGCTCCACTGTACTCTACCTCTACTGTACTCCACTCTACTCTACCTCTACTGTGCTCCGCTGTACTCCACTTTACTCTACCTCTACTGTGCTCCACTGTACTCTACCTCTACTGTACTCCACTATACGCTACCTCTACTGTACTCCACCTATACTGTACTCCACTGTACTCTACCTCTACTGTGCTCCACTGTTCTCTACCTCTACTGTACTCTACTGTACTCCACCTCTACTCTGTTCCACTGTAATCCACTGTACTCTACCTCTACTGTGCTCCACTGTACTCTACCTCTACTGTACTCCAATGTACTCTACCTCTACTATACTCTACTGTTCTCTACCTCTACTCTACTCTACTGTACTCCACCTCTACTGTGCTCCACTGTACTCCACTGTACTCTACCTCTACTGTGCTCCACTGTAGTCTACCTCTACTGTGCTCCACTGTACTCTACCTCTACTGTACTCCAATGTACTCTACCTCTACTGTACTCTACTGTTCTCTACCTCTACTGTACTCTACTGTACTCCACCTCTACTGTGCTCCACTGTACCCTACCTCTACTGTGCTCCACTGTATTCTACCTCTACTGTACTCCACTGTACTCTACCTCTACTGTGCTCCACTGTACTCTACCTCTACTGTACCCCACTGTACTCTACCTCAACTGTACTCCACTGTACTCTACCTCTACTGTGCTCCACTGTACTCTACCTCTACTGTACTCCACTGTACTCTACCTCTACTGTGCTCCACTGTACTCCACTGTACGCTACCTCTACTGTGCTCCACTGTACTCTATCTCTACTGTACTCCACTCTACTCTACCTCTACTGTGGTCCGCTGTACTCCACTGTACTCTACCTCTACTGTGCTCCACTGTACTCTACCTCTACTGTACTCCACTCTACTCTACCTCTACTGTGCTCCACTGTACTCTATCTCTACTGTACTCTACTGTACTCCACCTCTACTGTGCTCCGCTGTACTCCACTGTACTCTATCTCTACTCTGCTCCACTGTACTCTACCACTGCTGTGCTCCACTGTACTCTACCTCTACTGTGCTCCACTGTACTCTACCTCTACTCTACTCCACTGTACTCTACCTCTACTGTACTCTACTGTTCTCTACCTCTACTGTACTCTACTGTACTCCACCTCTACTGTGCTCCACTGTACTCCACTGTACTCTACCTCTACTGTGCACCACTGTACTCTACCTCTACTGTACTCCACTGTACTCTAACTCTACTGTACTCCACTGTACTCTACCTCTACTGTGCTCCACTGTACTCTACCTCTACTGTAGTCCACTGTACTCTACCTCTACTGTACTCCACTGTACTCTACCTCTACTGTGCTCCGCTGTACTCCACTGTTTTCTACCTCTACTGTGCTCCACTGTACTCTACCTCTACTGTGCTCCACTGTACTCTACCTCTACTGTGCTCCACTGTACTCTACCTCTACTGTACTCCACTGTACTCTACCTCTACTGTACTCCAACGAACTTTACCTCTACTGTAGTCCACTGTACTCCACTGTACTGTACCTCTACTGTGCTCCACTGTACTCTACCTCTACTGTACGCCACTGTACTCTACCTATACTGTACTCCACTGTACTCTACCTCTAGTGTACTCTCCTGTACTCCACCTCTAATGTGCTCCACTGTACTCCACTGTACTCTACCTCTACTGTACTCCACTGTACTCTACCTCTGCTGTGCTCAACTGTACTCTACCTCTACTGTACTCCAATGTACTCTACCTCTACTGTACTCTACTGTTCTCTACCTCTACTGTACTCTACTGTACTCCACATCTACTGTGTTCCACTGTACTCCACTGTACTCTACCTCTACTGTGCTCCACTGTACTCTACCTCTACTGTACTCCAATGTACTCTACCTCTACTGTACTCTACTGTTCTCTACCTCTACTGTATTCTACTGTAATCCACCTCTACTGTGTTCCACTGTACTCCACCTCTACTGTGTTCCACTGTACTCCACTCTACTCTATCTCTACTGTGCTCCATTGTACTCTATCTCTACTGTACTCCAATGTACTCTACCTCTACTGTACTCTACTGTTCTCTACCTCTACTGTACTCTACTGTACTCCACCTCTACTGTGCTCCACTGTACTCCACTGTACTCTACCTCTACTGTGCTCCACTGTACTCTACCTCTACTGTACTCCACTGTACTCTACCTCTACTGTGCTCCACTGTACTCTACCTCTATTGTACTCCACTGTACTCTACCTCTACTGTACTCCACTGTACTCTACCTCTACTGTACTCCACTGTACTCTACCTCTACTGTACTCCACTGTACTCTACCTCTACTGTACTCCACTGTACTCTACCTCTACTGTGCTCCACTGTACTCCACTGTACGCTACCTCTACTGTGCTCCACTGTACTCTACCTCTACTGTACTCCACTCTACTCTACCTCTACTGTGCTCCGCTGTACTCCACTGTACTTTACCTCTACTGTGCTCCACTGTACTCTACCTCTACTGTACTCCACCTATACTGTACTCCACTGTACTCTACCTCTACTGTGCTCCACTGTACTCTACCTCTACTGTACTCCAATGTACTCTACCTCTTCTGTACTCTACTGTTCTCTACCTCTACTGTACTCTACTGTACTCCACCTCTACTGTGCTCCACTGTACTCCACTCTACCCTACCTCTACTGTGCTCCACTGTATTCTACCTCTACTGTACTCCACTGTACTCTACCTCTACTGTGCTCCACTGTACTCTACCTCTACTGTACCCCACTGTACTCTACCTCTACTGTACTCCACTGTACTCTACCTCTACTGTGCTCCACTGTACTCTACCTCTACTGTACTCCACTGTACTCTGCCTCTACTGTGCTCCACTGTACTCCACTGTACGCTACCTCTACTGTGCTCCACTGTACTCTACCTCTACTGTACTCCACTCTACTCTACCTCTACTGTGGTCCGCTGTACTCCACTGTACTCTACCTCTACTGTGCTCCACTGTACTCTACCTCTACTGTACTCCACTCTACTCTACCTCTACTGTGCTCCACTGTACTCTATCTCTACTGTACTCTACTGTACTCCACCTCTACTGTGCTCCGCTGTACTCCACTGTACTCTATCTCTACTCTGCTCCACTGTACTCTACCACTGCTGTGCTCCACTGTACTCTACCTCTACTGTGCTCCACTGTACTCTACCTCTACTCTACTCCACTGTACTCTACCTCTACTGTACTCTACTATTCTCTACCTCTACTGTACTCTACTGTACTCCACCTCTACTGTGCTCCACTGTACTCCACTGTACTCTACCTCTACTGTGCACCACTGTACTCTACCTCTACTGTACTCCACTGTACTCTAACTCTACTGTACTCCACTGTACTCTACCTCTACTGTGCTCCACTGTACTCTACCTCTACTGTACTCCACTGTACTCTACCTCTACTGTACTCCACTGTACTCTACCTCTACTGTGCTCCGCTGTACTCCACTGTTTTCTACCTCTACTGTGCTCCACTGTACTCTACCTCTACTGTGCTCCACTGTACTCTACCTCTACTGTGCTCCACTGTACTCTACCTCTACTGTACTCCACTGTACTCTACCTCTACTGTACTCCAATGAACTTTACCTCTACTGTGCTCCACTGTACTCCACTGTACTGTACCTCTACTGTGCTCCACTGTACTCTACCTCTACTGTACGCCACTGTACTCTACCTATACTGTACTCCACTGTACTCTACCTCTAGTGTACTCTCCTGTACTCCACCTCTAATGTGCTCCACTGTACTCCACTGTACTCTACCTCTACTGTACTCCACTGTACTCTACCTCTGCTGTGCTCAACTGTACTCTACCTCTACTGTACTCCACTGTACTCTACCTCTACTGTACTCCACTGTACTCTACCTCTACTGTACTCCACTGTACTCTACCTCTACTGTACTTTACTGTACTCCACCTCTAATTTGCTCCACTGTATTCCACTGTACTCTACCTCTACTGTACTCCACTGTACTCTACCTCTACTGTACTCCACTGTACTCTACCTCTTCTGTGCTCCACTGTACTCCACTGTACGCTACCTCTACTGTGCTCCACACTACTCTACCTCTACTGTACTCCACTCTATTCTACCTCTACTGTGCTCCGCTGTACTCCACTGTACTCTACGTCTACTGTGCTCCACTGTACTCTACCTCTACTGTACTCCACTGTACTCTACCTCTACTGTAATCCACTGTACACTACCTCTACTGTACTCCACTGTACTCTACCTCTACTGTACTCCACTGTACGCGACCTCTACTGTGCTCCACTGTACTCTACTTCTACTGTACTCCACTCTACTCTACCTCTACTGTGCTCGACTGTACTCTACCTCTACTGTGCTCCACTGTACTCTACCTCTACTGTGCTCCACTGTACTCTACCTCTACTGTACTCCACTGTACTCTACCTCTACTGTACTCCACTGTACTCTACCTCTACTGTACTCCACTGTACTCTACCTCTACTGTGCTCCACTGTACTCCACTGTACGCTACCTCTGCTGTGCTCCACTGTACTCTACCTCTACTGTACTCCACTCTACTCTACCTCTACTGTGCTCCGCTGTACTCCACTTTACTCTACCTCTACTGTGCTCCACTGTACTCTACCTCTACTGTACTCCACTATACGCTACCTCTACTGTACTCCACCTATACTGTACTCCACTGTACTCTACCTCTACTGTGCTCCACTGTTCTCTACCTCTACTGTACTCTACTGTACTCCACCTCTACTCTGTTCCACTGTAATCCACTGTACTCTACCTCTACTGTGCTCCACTGTACTCTACCTCTACTGTACTCCAATGTACTCTACCTCTACTATACTCTACTGTTCTCTACCTCTACTCTACTCTACTGTACTCCACCTCTACTGTGCTCCACTGTACTCCACTGTACTCTACCTCTACTGTGCTCCACTGTACTCTACCTCTACTGTACTCCACTGTACTCTACCTCTACTGTGCTCCACTGTACTCTACCTCTACTGTACCCCACTGTACTCTACCTCTACTGTACTCCACTGTACTCTACCTCTACTGTGCTCCACTGTACTCTACCTCTACTGTACTCCACTGTACTCTACCTCTACTGTGCTCCACTGTACTCCACTGTACGCTACCTCTACTGTGCTCCACTGTACTCTACCTCTACTGTACTCCACTCTACTCTACCTCTACTGTGCTCCGCTGTACTCCACTGTACTCTACCTCTACTGTGCTCCACTGTACTCTACCTCTACTGTACTCCACTGTACTCTACCTCTACAGTGCTCCACTGTACTATACCTCTACTGTACTCCAATGTACGCTACCTCTACTGTGCTCCACTGTACTCTACCTCTACTGTACTCCACTCCACTCTACTCTACCTCTACTGTGCTCCACTGTACTCTATCTTGACTGTACTCTACTGTACTCCACCTCTACTGTGCTCCGCTGTACTCCACTGTACTCTACCTCTACTGTGCTCCACTGTACTCTACCTCTACTGTACTCCACTCTACTCTACCTCTACTGTGCTCCACTGTACTCTATCTCTACTATACTCTACTGTACTCCACCTCTACTGTGCTCCGCTGTACTCCACTGTACTCTACCTCTACTGTGCTCCACTGTACTCTACCTCTACTGTACTCCACGGTACGCTACCTCTACTGTGCTCCACTGTACTCTACCTCTACTGTACTCCACTGTACGCTACCTCTACTGTGCTCCACTGTACTCTACCTCTACTGTACTCCACTCTACTCTACCTCTACTGTGCTCCACTGTACTCTACCTCTACTGTACTCCACTGTACTCTACCTCTACTGTGCTCCACTGTACTCTATCTCTACTGTACTCCACTCTACTCTACCTCTACTGTGCTCCACTGTACTCTACCTCTACTGTACTCTACTGTACTCCACCTCTACTGTACTCCACTGTACTGCACTGTACTCTACCTCTACTGTGCTCCACTGTACTCTACCTCTACTGTACTCCACTGTACTCTACCTCTACTGTGCTCCACTGTACTCTACCTCTACTCTACTCCACTGTACTCTACCTCTGCTGTGCTCCACTGTACTCTACCTCTACTGTACTCCACTGTACTCTACCTCTACTGTACTCTACTGTACTCCACCTCTGATGTGCTCCACTGTATTCCACTGTACTCTACCTCTACTGTACTCCACTGTACTCTACCTCTACTGTACTCCACTGTACTCTACCTCTTCTGTGCTCCACTGTACTCCACTGTACGCTACCTCTACTGTGCTCCACACTACTCTACCTCTACTGTACTCCACTCTATTCTACCTCTACTGTGCTCCGCTGTACTCCACTGTACTATACGTCTACTGTGCTCCACTGTACTCTTCCTCTACTGTACTACACTGTACTCTACATCTAGTGTTCTCCACTGTACTCTACTGTACTCCACCTCTACTATGCTCCGCTGTACTCCACTGTACTCTACCTCTACTGTACTCCACTGTACGCTACCTCTACTGTGCTCCACAGTACTCTACCTCTACTGTAATACACTCTACTCTACATCTAGTGTTCTCCACTGTACTCTACTTTACTCCACCTCTACTGTGCTCCGCTGTACTCCACTGTACTCTACCTCTACTGTTCTCCACTGTATTCTACCTCTACTGTACTCCACTGTACTCTACCTCTACTGTACTCTACTGTACTCCACCTCTACTGTGCTCCACTGTACTCCACTGTACTCTACCTCTACTGTGCTCCACTGTACTCTACCTCTACTGTACTCCACTGTACTCTACCTCTAGTGTGCTCCACTGTTCTCTATCTCTACTGTACTCTACTGTACTCCACCTCTACTGTGCTCCACTGTACTCCACTGTACTCTACCTCTACTGTGCTCCACTGTACTCTACCTCTACTGTACTCCACTGTACTCTACCTCTACTGTACGGTACTGTACTCCGCCTCTAATGTGCTGCACTGTACTCCACTGTACTCTACCTCTACTGTACTCCACTGTACTCTACCTCTACTGTACTCCACTGTACTCTACCTCTACTGTGCTCCACTGTACTCCACTGTACGCTACCTCTACTGTGCTCCACTGTAATCTACCTCTACTGTACTCCACTCTACTCTACCTCTACTGTGCTCCGCTGTACTCCACTGTACTCTACCTCTACTGTGCTCCACTGTACTCTACCTCTACTGTACTCCACTGTACTCTACCTCTACAGTGCTCCAGTTTACTATACCTCTACTGTACTCCAATGTACGCTACCTCTACTCTGCTCAACTGTACTCTACCTCTACTGTACTCCACTCCACTCTACTCTACCTCTACTGTGCTCCACTGTACTCTATCTTGACTGTACTCTACTGTACTCCACCTCTACTGTGCTCCGCTGTACTCCACTGTACTCTACCTCTACTGTGCTCCACTGTACTCTACCTCTACTGTACTCCACTCTACTCTACCTCTACTGTGCTCCACTGTACTCTATCTCTACTGTACTCTACTGTACTCCACCTCTACTGTGTTCCGCTGTACTCCACTGTACTCTACCTCTACTGTGCTCCACTGTACTCTACCTCTACTGTACTCCACGGTACGCTACCTCTACTGTGCTCCACTGTACTCTACCTCTACTGTACTCCACTGTACGCTACCTCTACTGTGCTCCACTGTACTCTACCTCTACTGTACTCCACTCTACTCTACCTCTACTGTGCTCCACTGTACTCTACCTCTACTATACTCCACTGTACTCTACCTCTACTGTGCTCCACTGTACTCTATCTCTACTGTCCTTACTGTACTCTACCTCTACTGTACTCTACTGTTCTCTACCTCTACTGTACTCTACTGTACTCCACCTCTACTGTACTCCACTGTACTCCACTGTACTCTACCTCTACTGTGCTCCACTGTACTCTACCTCTACTGTACTCCACTGTACTCTACCTCTACTGTGCTCCACTGTACTCTACCTCTACTGTACTCCACTGTACTCTACCTCTGCTGTGCTCCACTGTACTCTACCTCTACTGTACTCCACTGTACTCTACCTCTACTGTACTCTACTGTACTCCACCTCTAATGTGCTCCACTGTATTCCACTGTACTCTACCTCTACTGTACTCCACTGTACTCTACCTCTACTGTACTCCACTGTACTCTACCTCTTCTGTGCTCCACTGTACTCCACTGTACGCTACCTCTACTGTGCTCCACACTACTCTACCTCTACTGTACTCCACTCTATTCTACCTCTACTGTGCTCCGCTGTACTCCACTGTACTCTACGTCTACTGTGCTCCACTGTACTCTTCCTCTACTGTACTACACTGTACTCTACATCTAGTGTTCTCCACTGTACTCTACTGTACTCCACCTCTACTGTGCTCCGCTGTACTCCACTGTACTCTACCTCTACTGTACTCCACTGTACGCTACCTCTACTGTGCTCCACAGTACTCTACCTCTACTGTACTACACTCTACTCTACATCTAGTGTTCTCCACTGTACTCTACTGTACTCCACCTCTACTGTGCTCCGCTGTACTCCACTGTACTCTACCTCTACTGTGCTCCACTGTATTCTACCTCTACTGTGCTCCACTGTATTCTACCTCTACTGTACTCCACTGTACTCTACCTCTACTGTACTCTACTGTACTCCACCTCTACTGTGCTCCACTGTACTCCACTGTACTCTACCTCTACTGTGCTCCACTGTACTCTACCTCTACTGTACTCCACTGTACTCTACCTCTACTGTACTCTACTGTACTCCACCTCTAATGTGCTGCACTGTACTCCACTGTACTCTACCTCTACTGTACTCCACTGTACTCTACCTCTACTGTACTCCACTGTACTCTACCTCTACTGTGCTCCACTCTACTCTACCTCTACTGTACTCCACTGTACTCTACCTCTACTGTACTCTACTGTACTCCACCTCTAATGTGCTGCACTGTACTCCACTGTACTCTACCTCTACTGTACTCCACTGTACTCTACCTCTACTGTACTCCACTGTACTCTACCTCTACTGTGCTCCACTGTACTCCACTGTACGCTACCTCTACTGTGCTCAACTGTACTCTATCTTGACTGTACTCTACTGTACTCCACCTCTACTGTGCTCCGCTGTACTCCACTGTACTCTACCTCTACTGTGCTCCACTGTACTCTACCTCTACTGTACTCCACTGTACTCTACCTCTAGTGTGCTCCACTGTTCTCTACCTCTACTGTACTCTACTGTACTCCACCTCTACTGTGCTCCACTGTACTCCACTGTACTCTACCTCTACTCTGCTCCACTGTACTCTACCTCTACTGTACTCCACTGTACTCTACCTCTACTGTGCTCCACTGTACTCTACCTCTACTGTACTCCACTGTACTCTACCTCTACTGTGCTCCCCTGTACTCAACCTCTACTGTACTCCACTCTACACTACCTCTACTGTGCTCCACTGTACTCTATCTCTACTGTACTCTACTGTACTCCACCTCTACTGTGCTCCGCTGTACTCCACTGTACTCTACCTGCACTGTGCTCCACTGTACTCTACCTCTTCTGTACTCCACTGTACTCTACCTCTACTGTGCTCCACTGTACTCTACCTCTACTGTACTCCACGGTACGCTAGATCTACTGTGCTCCACTGTACTCTACCTCTACTGTACTCCACTGTACGCTACCTCTACTGTGCTCCACTGTAATCTACCTCTACTGTACTCCACTCTACTCTACCTCTACTGTGCTCCACTGTCCTCTACCTCTATTGTACTCTACTGTTCTCTACCTCTACTGTACTCTACTGTACTCCACCTCTACTGTGCTCCACTGTACTCCACTGTTCTCTACCTCTACTGTGCTCCACTGTACTCTACCTCTACTGTACTCCACTGTACGCTACCTCTACTGTACTCCACTGTTCTCTACCTCTACTGTACTCTACTGTACTCCACCTCTACTCTGCTCCACTGTACTCCACTGTACTCTACCTCTACTGTGCTCCACTCTACTCTACCTCTACTGTACTCCACTCTACTCTATCTCTACTGTGCTCCATTGTACTCAACTGTACTCTACCTCTACTGTACTCTACTGTACTCCACCTCTACTGTGCTCCACTGTACTCCACTGTACTCTACCTCTACTGTGCTCCACTCTACTCTACCTCTACTGTACTCCACTCTACTCTATCTCTACTGTCCTTCACTGTACTCTACTGTACTCTACCTCTACTGTGCTCCACTGTACTCCACTGTACTCTATCTCTACTGTGATCCACTGTACTCTACCTCTGCTGTGCTCCACTGAACTCTACCTCAACTGTGCTCCACTGTACTCTACCTCTACTCTACTCCACTGTACTCTACCTCTACTGTACTCTACTGTACTCCACCTCTACTGTGCTCCACTGTACTCCACTGTACTCTACCTCTACTGTACTCCACTGTACTCTACCTCTACTGTGCTCCACTGTACTCTACCTCTGCTGTACTCCACTGTACTCTACCTCTACTGTACTCCACTGTACTCTACCTCTACTGTACTCTACTCTACTCCACCTCTAATGTGCTGCACTGTACTCCACTGTACTCTACCTCTATTGTACTCCACTGTACTCTACCTCTACTGTACTCCACTGTACTCTACCTCTACTGTGCTCCACTGTACTCCACTGTACGCTACCTCTACTGTGCTCCACTGTACTCTACCTCTACTGTACTCCACTCTACTCTACCTCTACTGTGCTCCGCTGTACTCCACTGTACTCTACCTCTACTGTGCTCCACTGTACTCTACCTCTACTGTACTCCACTGTACTCTACCTCTACAGTGCTCCACTGTACTATACCTCTACTGTACTCCAATGTACGCTACCTCTACTGTGCTCCACTGTACTCTACCTCTACTGTACTCCACTCCACTCTACTCTACCTCTACTCTGCTCCACTGTACTCTATCTTGACTGTACTCTACTGTACTCCACCTCTACTGTGCTCCGCTGTACTCCACTGTACTCTACCTCTACTGTGCTCCACTGTACTCTACCTCTACTGTACTCCACTCTACTCTACCTCTACTGTGCTCCACTGTACTCTATCTCTACTATACTCTACTGTACTCCACCTCTACTGTGCTCCGCTGTACTCCACTGTACTCTACCTCTACTGTACTCCACGGTACGCTACCTCTACTGTGCTCCACTGTACTCTACCTCTACTGTACTCCACTGTACGCTACCTCTACTGTGCTCCACTGTACTCTACCTCTACTGTACTCCACTCTACTCTACCTCTACTGTGCTCCACTGTACTCTACCTCTACTGTACTCCAATGTACTCTACCTCTACTGTACTCTACTGTTCTCTACCTCTACTGTACTCTACTGTACTCCACCTCTACTGTGTTCCACTGTACTCCACCTCTACTGTGTTCCACTGTACTCCACTCTACTCTATCTCTACTGTGCTCCATTGTACTCTATCTCTACTGTACTCCAATGTACTCTACCTCTACTGTACTCTACTGTTCTCTACCTCTACTGTACTCTACTGTACTCCACCTCTACTGTGCTCCACTGTACTCCACTGTACTCTACCTCTACTGTGCTCCACTGTACTCTACCTCTACTGTACTCCACTGTACTCTACCTCTACTGTGCTCCACTGTACTCTACCTCTATTGTACTCCACTGTACTCTACCTCTACTGTACTCCACTGTACTCTACCTCTACTGTGCTCCACTGTACTCTACCTCTACTGTACTCCACTGTACTCTACCTCTACTGTGCTCCACTGTACTCCACTGTACGCTACCTCTACTGTGCTCCACTGTACTCTACCTCTACTGTACTCCACTCTACTCTACCTCTACTGTGCTCCGCTGTACTCCACTGTACTTTACCTCTACTCTGCTCCACTGTACTCTACCTCTACTGTACTCCACCTATACTGTACTCCACTGTACTCCACCTCTACTGTGTTCCACTGTAATCCACTGTACTCTACCTCTACTGTGCTCCACTGTACTCTACCTCTACTGTACTCCAATGTACTCTACCTCTACTGTACTCTACTGTTCTCTACCTCTACTGTACTCTACTGTACTCCACCTCTACTGTGCTCCACTGTACCCTACCTCTACTGTGCTCCACTGTATTCTACCTCTACTGTACTCCACTGTACTCTACCTCTACTGTGCTCCACTGTACTCTACCTCTACTGTACCCCACTGTACTCTACCTCAACTGTACTCCACTGTACTCTACCTCTACTGTGCTCCACTGTACTCTACCTCTACTGTACTCCACTGTACTCTACCTCTACTGTGCTCCACTGTACTCCACTGTACGCTACCTCTACTGTGCTCCACTGTACTCTATCTCTACTGTACTCCACTCTACTCTACCTCTACTGTGGTCCGCTGTACTCCACTGTACTCTACCTCTACTGTGCTCCACTGTACTCTACCTCTACTGTACTCCACTCTACTCTACCTCTACTGTGCTCCACTGTACTCTATCTCTACTGTACTCTACTGTACTCCACCTCTACTGTGCTCCGCTGTACTCCACTGTACTCTATCTCTACTCTGCTCCACTGTACTCTACCACTGCTGTGCTCCACTGTACTCTACCTCTACTGTGCTCCACTGTACTCTACCTATACTCTACTCCACTGTACTCTACCTCTACTGTACTCCACTGTACTCTACCTCTACTGTGCTCCGCTGTACTCCACTGTTTTCTACCTCTACTGTGCTCCACTGTACTCTACCTCTACTGTGCTCCACTGTACTCTACCTCTACTGTGCTCCACTGTACTCTACCTCTACTGTACTCCACTGTACTCTACCTCTACTGTACTCCAACGAACTTTACCTCTACTGTGCTCCACTGTACTCCACTGTACTGTACCTCTACTGTGCTCCACTGTACTCTACCTCTACTGTACGCCACTGTACTCTACCTATACTGTACTCCACTGTACTCTACCTCTAGTGTACTCTCCTGTACTCCACCTCTAATGTGCTCCACTGTACTCCACTGTACTCTACCTCTACTGTACTCCACTGTACTCTACCTCTGCTGTGCTCAACTGTACTCTACCTCTACTGTACTCCAATGTACTCTACCTCTACTGTACTCTACTGTTCTCTACCTCTACTGTACTCTACTGTACTCCACATCTACTGTGTTCCACTGTACTCCACTGTACTCTACCTCTACTGTGCTCCACTGTACTCTACCTCTACTGTACTCCAATGTACTCTACCTCTACTGTACTCTACTGTTCTCTACCTCTACTGTATTCTACTGTAATCCACCTCTACTGTGTTCCACTGTACTCCACCTCTACTGTGTTCCACTGTACTCCACTCTACTCTATCTCTACTGTGCTCCATTGTACTCTATCTCTACTGTACTCCAATGTACTCTACCTCTACTGTACTCTACTGTTCTCTACCTCTACTGTACTCCACCTCTACTGTGCTCCACTGTACTCCACTGTACTCTACCTCTACTGTGCTCCACTGTACTCTACCTCTACTGTACTCCACTGTACTCTACCTCTACTGTGCTCCACTGTACTCTACCTCTATTGTACTCCACTGTACTCTACCTCTACTGTACTCCACTGTACTCTACCTCTACTGTACTCCACTGTACTCTACCTCTACTGTGCTCCACTGTACTCTACCTCTACTGTACTCCACTGTACTCTACCTCTACTGTGCTCCACTGTACTCCACTGTACGCTACCTCTACTGTGCTCCACTGTACTCTACCTCTACTGTACTCCACTCTACTCTACCTCTACTGTGCTCCGCTGTACTCCACTGTACTTTACCTCTACTGTGCTCCACTGTACTCTACCTCTACTGTACTCCACCTATACTGTACTCCACTGTACTCTACCTCTACTGTGCTCCACTGTTCTCTACCTCTACTGTACTCTACTGTACTCCACCTCTACTGTGTTCCACTGTAATCCACTGTACTCTACCTCTACTGTGCTCCACTGTACTCTACCTCTACTGTACTCCAATGTACTCTACCTCTACTGTACTCTACTGTTCTCTACCTCTACTGTACTCTACTGTACTCCACCTCTACTGTGCTCCACTGTACTCCACTGTACCCTACCTCTACTGTGCTCCACTGTATTCTACCTCTACTGTACTCCACTGTACTCTACCTCTACTGTGATCCACTGTACTCTACCTCTACTGTACCCCACTGTACTCCACCTCTACTGTGCTCCACTGTACTCCACTGTACTCTACCTCTACTGTGCTCCACTGTACTCTACCTCTACTGTACTCCACTGTACTCTACCTCTACTGTACGGTACTGTACTCCGCCTCTAATGTGCTGCACTGTACTCCACTGTACTCTACCTCTACTGTACTCCACTGTACTCTACCTCTACTGTACTCCACTGTACTCTACCTCTACTGTGCTCCACTGTACTCCACTGTACGCTACCTCTACTGTGCTCCACTGTAATCTACCTCTACTGTACTCCACTCTACTCTACCTCTACTGTGCTCCGCTGTACTCCACTGTACTCTACCTCTACTGTGCTCCACTGTACTCTACCTCTACTGTACTCCACTGTACTCTACCTCTACAGTGCTCCACTTTACTATACCTCTACTGTACTCCAATGTACGCTACCTCTACTCTGCTCAACTTTACTCTACCTCTACTGTACTCCACTCCACTCTACTCTACCTCTACTGTGCTCCACTGTACTCTATCTTGACTGTACTCTACTGTACTCCACCTCTACTGTGCTCCGCTGTACTCCACTGTACTCTACCTCTACTGTGCTCCACTGTACTCTACCTCTACTGTACTCCACTCTACTCTACCTCTACTGTGCTCCACTGTACTCTATCTCTACTGTACTCTACTGTACTCCACCTCTACTGTGTTCCGCTGTACTCCACTGTACTCTACCTCTACTGTGCTCCACTGTACTCTACCTCTACTGTACTCCACGGTACGCTACCTCTACTGTGCTCCACTGTACTCTACCTCTACTGTACTCCACTGTACGCTACCTCTACTGTGCTCCACTGTACTCTACCTCTACTGTACTCCACTCTACTCTACCTCTACTGTGCTCCACTGTACTCTACCTCTACTCTACTCCACTGTACTCTACCTCTACTGTGCTCCACTGTACTCTATCTCTACTGTCCTGCACTGTACTCTACCTCTACTGTACTCTACTGTTCTCTACCTCTACTGTACTCTACTGTACTCCACCTCTACTGTACTCCACTGTACTCCACTGTACTCTACCTCTACTGTGCTCCACTGTACTCTACCTCTACTGTACGCCACTGTACTCTACCTATACTGTACTCCACTGTACTCTACCTCTAGTGTACTCTCCTGTACTCCACCTCTAATGTGCTCCACTGTACTCCACTGTACTCTACCTCTACTGTACTCCACTGTACTCTACCTCTGCTGTGCTCAACTGTACTCTACCTCTACTGTACTCCAATGTACTCTACCTCTACTGTACTCTACTGTTCTCTACCTCTACTGTACTCTACTGTACTCCACATCTACTGTGTTCCACTGTACTCCACTGTACTCTACCTCTACTGTGCTCCACTGTACTCTACCTCTACTGTACTCCAATGTACTCTACCTCTACTGTACTCTACTGTTCTCTACCTCTACTGTATTCTACTGTAATCCACCTCTACTGTGTTCCACTGTACTCCACCTCTACTGTGTTCCACTGTACTCCACTCTACTCTATCTCTACTGTGCTCCATTGTACTCTATCTCTACTGTACTCCAATGTACTCTACCTCTACTGTACTCTACTGTTCTCTACCTCTACTGTACTCTACTGTACTCCACCTCTACTGTGCTCCACTGTACTCCACTGTACTCTACCTCTACTGTGCTCCACTGTACTCTACCTCTACTGTACTCCACTGTACTCTACCTCTACTGTGCTCCACTGTACTCTACCTCTATTGTACTCCACTGTACTCTACCTCTACTGTACTCCACTGTACTCTACCTCTACTGTACTCCACTGTACTCTACCTCTACTGTGCTCCACTGTACTCTACCTCTACTGTACTCCACTGTACTCTACCTCTACTGTGCTCCACTGTACTCCACTGTACGCTACCTCTACTGTGCTCCAGTGTACTCTACCTCTACTGTACTCCACTCTACTCTACCTCTACTGTGCTCCGCTGTACTCCACTGTACTTTACCTCTACTGTGCTCCACTGTACTCTACCTCTACTGTACTCCACCTATACTGTACTCCACTGTACTCTACCTCTACTGTGCTCCACTGTTCTCTACCTCTACTGTACTCTACTGTACTCCACCTCTACTGTGTTCCACTGTAATCCACTGTACTCTACCTCTACTGTGCTCCACTGTACTCTACCTCTACTGTACTCCAATGTACTCTACCTCTACTGTACTCTACTGTTCTCTACCTCTACTGTACTCTACTGTACTCCACCTCTACTGTGCTCCACTGTACTCCACTGTACCCTACCTCTACTGTGCTCCACTGTATTCTACCTCTACTGTACTCCACTGTACTCTACCTCTACTGTGCTCCACTGTACTCTACCTCTACTGTACCCCACTGTACTCCACCTCTACTGTGCTCCACTGTACTCCACTGTACTCTACCTCTACTGTGCTCCACTGTACTCTACCTCTACTGTACTCCACTGTACTCTACCTCTACTGTACGGTACTGTACTCCGCCTCTAATGTGCTGCACTGTACTCCACTGTACTCTACCTCTACTGTACTCCACTGTACTCTACCTCTACTGTACTCCACTGTACTCTACCTCTACTGTGCTCCACTGTACTCCACTGTACGCTACCTCTACTGTGCTCCACTGTAATCTACCTCTACTGTACTCCACTCTACTCTACCTCTACTGTGCTCCGCTGTACTCCACTGTACTCTACCTCTACTGTGCTCCACTGTACTCTACCTCTACTCTACTCCACTGTACTCTACCTCTACAGTGCTCCACTTTACTATACCTCTACTGTACTCCAATGTACGCTACCTCTACTCTGCTCAACTTTACTCTACCTCTACTGTACTCCACTCCACTCTACTCTACCTCTACTGTGCTCCACTGTACTCTATCTTGACTGTACTCTACTGTACTCCACCTCTACTGTGCTCCGCTGTACTCCACTGTACTCTACCTCTACTGTGCTCCACTGTACTCTACCTCTACTGTACTCCACTCTACTCTACCTCTACTGTGCTCCACTGTACTCTATCTCTACTGTACTCTACTGTACTCCACCTCTACTGTGTTCCGCTGTACTCCACTGTACTCTACCTCTACTGTGCTCCACTGTACTCTACCTCTACTGTACTCCACGGTACGCTACCTCTACTGTGCTCCACTGTACTCTACCTCTACTGTACTCCACTGTACGCTACCTCTACTGTGCTCCACTGTACTCTACCTCTACTGTACTCCACTCTACTCTACCTCTACTGTGCTCCACTGTACTCTACCTCTACTCTACTCCACTGTACTCTACCTCTACTGTGCTCCACTGTACTCTATCTCTACTGTCCTGCACTGTACTCTACCTCTACTGTACTCTACTGTTCTCTACCTCTACTGTACTCTACTGTTCTCTACCTCTACTGTACTCTACTGTACTCCACCTCTACTGTACTCCACTGTACTCCACTGTACTCTACCTCTACTGTGCTCCACTGTACTCTACCTCTACTGTACTCCACTGTACTCTACCTCTACTGTGCTCCACTGTACTCTACCTCTACTGTACTCCACTGTACTCTACCTCTGCTGTGCTCCACTGTACTCTACCTCTACTGTACTCCACTGTACTCTACCTCTACTGTACTCTACTGTACTCCACCTCTAATGTGCTCCACTGTATTCCACTGTACTCTACCTCTACTGTACTCCACTGTACTCTACCTCTACTGTACTCTACTGTACTCCACCTCTAATGTGCTCCACTGTATTCCACTGTACTCTACCTCTACTGTACTCCACTGTACTCTACCTCTACTGTACTCCACTGTACTCTACCTCTTCTGTGCTCCACTGTACTCCACTGTACGCTACCTCTACTGTGCTCCACACTACTCTACCTCTACTGTACTCCACTCTATTCTACCTCTACTGTGCTCCGCTGTACTCCACTGTACTCTACGTCTACTGTGCTCCACTGTACTCTTTCTCTACTGTACTACACTGTACTCTACATCTAGTGTTCTCCACTGTACTCTACTGTACTCCACCTCTACAGTGCTCCGCTGTACTCCACTGTACTCTACCTCTACTGTACTCCACTGTACGCTACCTCTACTGTGCTCCACAGTACTCTACCTCTACTGTACTACACTCTACTCTACATCTAGTGTTCTCCACTGTACTCTACTGTACTCCACCTCTACTGTGCTCCGCTGTACTCCACTGTACTCTACCTCTACTGTGCTCCACTGTATTCTACCTCTACTGTACTCCACTGTACTCTACCTCTACTGTACTCTACTGTACTCCACCTCTACTGTGCTCCACTGTACTCCACTGTACTCTACCTCTACTGTGCTCCACTGTACTCTACCTCTACTGTACTCCACTGTACTCTACCTCTACTGTACTCTACTGTACTCCACCTCTAATGTGCTGCACTGTACTCCACTGTACTCTACCTCTACTGTACTCCACTGTACTCTACCTCTACTGTACTCCACGGTACTCTACCTCTACTGTGCTCCACTCTACTCTACCTCTACTGTACTCCACTGTACTCTACCTCTACTGTACTCTACTGTACTCCACCTCTAATGTGCTGCACTGTACTCCACTGTACTCTACCTCTACTGTACTCCACTGTACTCTACCTCTACTGTACTCCACTGTACTCTACCTCTACTGTGCTCCACTGTACTCCACTGTACGCTACCTCTACTGTGCTCAACTGTACTCTATCTTGACTGTACTCTACTGTACTCCACCTCTACTGTGCTCCGCTGTACTCCACTGTACTCTACCTCTACTGTGCTCCACTGTACTCTACCTCTACTGTACTCCACTCTACTCTACCTCTACTGTGCTCCACTGTACTCTATCTCTACTGTACTCTACTGTACTCCACCTCTACTGTGCTCCGCTGTACTCCACTGTACTCTACCTCTACTGTGCTCCACTGTACTCTACCTCTACTGTACTCCACGGTACGCTACCTCTACTGTGCTCCACTGTACTCTACCTCTACTGTACTCCACTGTACGCTACCTCTACTGTGCTCCACTGTCCTCTACCTCTACTGTACTCCACTCTACTCTACCTCTACTGTGCTCCACTGTACTCTACCTCTACTGTATTCCACTGTACTCTACATCTACTGTGCTCCACTGTACTCTATCTCTACTTTACTGCACTGTACTCTACCTCTACTGTACTCTACTGTTTTCTACCTCTACTGTACTCTACTGTACTCCACCTCTACTGTACTCCACTGTACTCCACTGTACTCTACCTCTACTGTGCTCCACTGTACTCTACCTCTACTGTACTCCACTGTACTCTACCTCTACTGTGCTCCACTGTACTCTACCTCTACTGTACTCCACTGTACTCTACCTCTGCTGTGCTCCACTGTACTCTACCTCTACTGTACTCCACTGTACTCTACCTCTACTTTACTCTACTGTACTCCACCTCTAATGTGCTCCACTGTATTCCACTGTACTCTACCTCTACTGTACTCCACTGTACTCTACCTCTACTGTACTCCACTGTACTCTACCTCTTCTGTGCTCCACTGTACTCCACTGTACGGTACCTCTACTGTGCTCCACACTACTCTACCTCTACTGTACTCCACTCTATTCTACCTCTACTGTGCTCCGTTGTACTCCACTGTACTCTACGTCTACTGTGCTCCACTGTACTCTTCCTCTACTGTACTACACTGTACTCTACATCTAGTGTTCTCCACTGTACTCTACTGTACTCCACCTCTACTGTGCTCCGCTGTACTCCACTGTACTCTACCTCTACTGTACTCCACTGTACGCTACCTCTACTGTGCTCCACAGTACTCTACCTCTACTGTACTACACTCTACTCTACATCTAGTGTTCTCCACTGTACTCTACTGTACTCCACCTCTACTGTGCTCCGCTGTACTCCACTGTACTCTACCTCTACTGTGCTCCACTGTATTCTACCTCTACTGTACTCCACTGTACTCTACCTCTACTGTATTCTACTGTACTCCACCTCTACTGTGCTCCACTGTACTCCACTGTACTCTACCTCTACTGTGCTCCACTGTACTCTACCTCTACTGTACTCCACTGTACTCTACCTCTAGTGTGCTCCACTGTTCTCTACCTCTACTGTACTCTACTGTACTCCACCTCTACTGTGCTCCACTTTACTCCACTGTACTCTACCTCTACTGTGCTCCACTGTACTCTACCTCTACTGTACTCCACTGTACTCTACCTCTACTGTACTCTACTGTACTCCGCCTCTAATGTGCTGCATTGTACTCCACTGTACTCTACCTCTACTGTACTCCACTGTACTCTACCTCTACTGTACTCCACTGTACTCTACCTCTACTGTGCTCCACTGTACTCCACTGTACGCTACCTCTACTGTGCTCCACTGTACTCTACCTCTACTGTACTCCACTCTACTCTACCTCTACTGTGCTCCGCTGTACTCCACTGTACTCTACCTCTACTGTGCTCCACTGTATTCTACCTCTACTGTACTCCACTGTACTCTACCTCTACTGTACTCTACTGTACTCCACCTCTACTGTGCTCCGCTGTACTCCACTGTACTCTACCTCTACTGTGCTCCACTGTACTCTACCTCTACTGTACTCCACTCTACTCTACCTCTACTGTGCTCCACTGTACTCTATCTCTACTATACTCTACTGTACTCCACCTCTACTGTGCTCCGCTGTACTCCACTGTACTCTACCTCTACTGTGCTCCACTGTACTCTACCTCTACTGTACTCCACGGTACGGTACCTCTACTGTGCTCCACTGTACTCTACCTCTACTGTACTCCACTGTACGCTACCTCTACTGTGCTCCACTGTACTCTACCTCTACTGTACTCCACTCTACTCTACCTCTACTGTGCTCCACTGTACTCTACCTCTACTGTACTCCACTGTACTCTACCTCTACTGTGTTCCACTGTACTCTATCTCTACTGTACTGCACTGTACTCTACCTCTACTGTACTCTACTGTTCTCTACCTCTACTGTACTCTACTGTACTCCACCTCTACTGTACTCCACTGTACTCCACTGTACTCTACCTCTACTGTGCTCCACTGTACTCTAGCTCTACTGTACTCCACTGTACTCTACCTCTACTGTGCTCCACTGTACTCTACCTCTACTGTACTCCACTGTACTCTACCTCTGCTGTGCTCCACTGTACTCTACCTCTACTGTACTCCACTGTACTCTACCTCTACTGTACTCTACTGTACTCCACCTCTAATGTGCTCCACTGTATTCCACTGTACTCTACCTCTACTGTACTCCACTGTACTCTACCTCTACTGTACTCCACTGTACTCTACCTCTTCTGTGCTCCACTGTACTCCACTGTACGCTACCTCTACTGTGCTCCACACTACTCTACCTCTACTGTACTCCACTCTATTCTACCTCTACTGTGCTCCGCTGTACTCCACTGTACTATACGTCTACTGTGCTCCACTGTACTCTTCCTCTACTGTACTACACTGTACTCTACATCTAGTGTTCTCCACTGTACTCTACTGTACTCCACCTCTACTGTGCTCCGCTGTACTCCACTGTACTCTACCTCTACTGTACTCCACTGTACGCTACCTCTACTGTGCTCCACAGTACTCTACCTCTACTGTACTACACTCTACTCTACATCTAGTGTTCTCCACTGTACTCTACTGTACTCCACCTCTACTGTGCTCCGCTGTACTCCACTGTACTCTACCTCTACTGTTCTCCACTGTATTCTACCTCTACTGTATGTACTCCACTGTTCTCTACCTCTACTGTGCTCCACTGTACTCTACCTCTACTGTACTCCACTGTACGCTACCTTTACTGTAGTCCACTGTGCTCTACCTCTACTGTACTCCACTCTACTCTACCTCTACTGTGCTCCGCTGTACTCCACTGTACTCTACCTCTACTGTGCTCCACTGTACTCTACCTCTACTGTACTCCACTGTACTCTACCTCTACTGTGCTCCACTGTACTCTACCTCTACTGTACTCCACTCTACTCTAACTCTACTGTGCTCCACTGTACTCTCTACTGTACTCTACTGTACTCCACCTCTACTGTGCTCTGCTGTACTCCACTGTACTCTACCTCTACTGTGCACCACTGTACTCTACCTCTACTGTACTCCACTGTACTCTACCTCTACTGTGCTCCACTGTTCTCTACCTCTACTGTACTCGACTGTACTCCACCTCTACTGTGCTCCACTGTACTCCACTGTACTCTACCTCTACTGTGCTCCACTGTACTCTACCTCTACTGTACTCCACTGAACTCTACCTCTACTGCAGTCCACTGAACTCTACCTCTACTGTCCTTCACTGTTCTCTACCGTACTCTACCTCTAATGTGCTCCACTGTACTCCACTGTACTCTATCTCTACTGTGATCCACTGTACTCTACCTCTGCTGTGCTCCACTGTACTCTACCTCTACTGTGCTCCACTGTACTCTACCTCTACTGTACTCCACTGTACTCTACCTCTACTGTACTCTACTGTACTCCACCTCTAATGCGCTCCACTGTACTCTACCTCTACTGTACTCCACTGTACTCTACCTCTAGTGTGCTCCAGTGTACTCTACCTCTTCTGTACTCCACTGTACTCTACCTCTACTGTGCTCCACTGTACTCTAACTCTACTGTACTCCACTCTACACTACCTCTACTGTGCTCCACTGTACTCTATCTCTACTGTACTCTACTGTACTCCACCTCTACTGTGCTCCGCTCTACTCCACTGTACTCTACCTCTACTGTGCTCCACTGTACTCTACCTCTTCTCTACTCCACTGTACTCTACCTCTACTGTGCTCCACTGTACTCTACCTCTACTGTACTCTACTGTATTCCACCTCTACTGTGCTCCGCTGTACTCCACTGTACTCTACCTCTACTGTGCTCCACTGTACTCTACCTCTACTGTACTACACTGTACTCTACATCTACTGTGCTCCACTGTACTCTACCTCTACTGTACTCCACTCTACTCTACCTCTACTGTACTCCACTCTACTCTACCTCTACTCTGCTCCACTGTACTCTACCTTTACTTTACTCCACTGTACTCTACCTCTACTCTGCTCCACTGTACTCTACCTCTACTGTACTCCACTGTACTCCACTGTACTCTACCTCTACTGTGCTCCACTGTACTCTACCTCTACTGTGCTCCACTGTACTCTACCTCTACTGTACTCCACTGTACTCCACTGTACTCTACCTCTACTGTGCTCCACTGTACTCTACCTTTACTTTACTCCACTGTACTCTACCTCTACTCTGCTCCACTGTACTCCACTGTACTCTACCTCTACTGTGCTCCACTCTACTCTACCTCTACTGTGCTCCACTGTACTCTACCTCTTATGTACTCCACTGTACTCTACCTCTACTGTACTCCACGGTACGCTACCTCTACTGTGCTCCACTTTACTCTACCTCTATTGTACTCCACTGTACGCTACCTCTACTGTGCTCCACTGTACTCTACCTCTACTGTACTCCACTCTACTCTGCCTCTACTGTGCTCCACTGTACTCTGTCTCTAATGTACTCCACTGTACTCTACCTCTACTGTAGTCTACTGTTCTCTACCTCTACTGTACTTCTCTAATGTGCTCCACTGTACCCCACTGTACTCTACCTCTGCTGTACTCCACTATACTCTACCTCTACTGTGCTCCACTGTACTCTACCTCTACTCTGCTCCACTGTACTCTACCTCTACTGTACTCCACTGTACTCTACCTCTACTGTGCTCCACTGTACTCTACCTCTACTGTACTCCACTGTACTCTACCTCTACTGTACTCCACTGTACGCTACCTTTACTGTGCTCCACTGTACTCTACCTCTACTGTACTCCACTCTACTCTACCTCTATTGTGCTCCGCTGTACTCCACTGTACTCTACCTCTACTGTGCTCCACTGTATTCTACCTCTACTGTACTCCACTGTACTCTACCTCTACTGTGCTCCACTGTACTCTACCTCTACTGTGCACCACTGTACTCTACCTCTACTGTACTCCACTGTACTCTACCTCTACTGTGCTCCACTGTTCTCTACCTCTACTGTACTCTACTGTACTCCACCTCTACTGTGCTCCACTGTACTCCACTGTACTCTACCTCTACTGTGCTCCACTGTACTCTACGTCTACTGTACTCCACTGAACTCTACCTCTACTGTACTCCACTGAACTCTACCTCTACTGTCCTTCACTGTTCTCTACTGTACTCTACCTCTACTGTGCTTCACTGTACTCCACTGTACTCTATCTCTACTGTGATCCACTGTACTCTACCTCTGCTGTGCTCCACTGTACTCTACCTCTACTGTGCTCCACTGTACTCTACCTCTACTGTACTCCACTGTACTCTACCTCTACTGTACTCTACTGTACTCCACCTCTAATGCGCTCCACTGTACTCTACCTCTACTGTACTCCACTGTACTCTACTTCTAGTGTGCTCCACTGTACTCTACCTCTACTGTACTCCACTGTACTCTACCTCTACTGTGCTCCACTGTACTCTAACTCTACTGTACTCCACTCTACACTACCTCTACTGTGCTCCACTGTATTCTATCTCTACTGTACTCTACTGTACTCCACCTCTACTGTGCTCCGCTCTACTCCACTGTACTCTACCTCTACTGTGCTCCACTGTACTCTACCTCTTCTCTACTCCACTGTACTCTACCTCTACTGTGCTCCACTGTACTCTACCTCTACTGTACTCCACTGTACTCTACCTCTACTGTACTCCACTGTACTCTACCTCTACTGTGCTCCACTGTACTCTACCTCTACTGTACTCCACTGTTCTCTACCTCTACTGTGCTCCACTGTACTCTACCTCTACTGTACTCCACTGTACGCTACCTTTACTGTGCTCCACTGTGCTCTACCTCTACTGTACTCCACTCTACTCTACCTCTACTGTGCTCCGCTGTACTCCACTGTACTCTACCTCTACTGTGCTCCACTGTACTCTACCTCTACTGTACTCCACTGTACTCTACCTCTACTGTGCTCCACTGTACTCTACCTCTACTGTACTCCACTCTACTCTAACTCTACTGTGCTCCACTGTACTCTCTACTGTACTCTACTGTACTCCACCTCTACTGTGCACCACTGTACTCTACCTCTACTGTACTCCACTGTACTCTACCTCTACTGTGCTCCACTGTTCTCTACCTCTACTGTACTCTACTGTACTCCACCTCTACTGTGCTCCACTGTACTCCACTGTACTCTACCTCTACTGTGCTCCACTGTACACTACCTCTACTGTACTCCACTGAACTCTACCTCTACTGTAGTCCACTGAACTCTACCTCTACTGTCCTTCACTGTTCTCTACTGTACTCTACCTCTACTGTGCTCCACTGTACTCCACTGTACTCTATCTCTACTGTGATCCACTGTACTCTACCTCTGCTGTGCTCCACTGTACTCTACCTCTACTCTGCTCCACTGTACTCTACCTCTACTGTACTCCACTGTACTCTACCTCTACTCTACTCTACTGTACTCCACCTCTAATGCGCTCCACTGTACTCTACCTCTAGTGTACTCCATTGTACTCTACCTCTACTGTGCTCCACTGTACTCTACCTCTACTGTACTCCACTCTACTCTGCCTCTACTGTGCTCCACTGTACTCTACCTCTACTGTACTCCACTGTACTCTACCTCTACTGTGCTCCACTGTACTCTACCTCTGCTGTGCTCCACTGTACTCTACCTCTACTGTACTCCACTGTACTCTACCTCTACTGTGCTCCACTGTACTCCACTTTACGCTACCTCTACTGTGCTCCACTGTACTCTACCTCTACTGTACTCCACTCTACTCTACCTCTACTGTGCACCGCTGTACTCCACTGTACTCTACCTCTACTGTGCTCCACTGTACTCTACCTCTACTGTACTCCACTGTACTCTACCTCTACTGTGCTCCACTGTACTCTACCTCTACTGTACTCCAATGTATGCTACCTCTACTGTGCTCCACTGTACTCTACCTCTACTGTACTCCACTCCATTCTATCTCGACTGTACTCTACTGTACTCCACCTCTACTGTGCTCTGCTCTACTCCACTGTACTCTACCTCTACTCTGCTCCACTGTACTCTACCTCTACTGTACTCCACTGTACTCTACCTCTACTGTACTCCACTGTACCCTACCTCTACTGTGCTATACCGTACTCCACCTCTACTGTGCTCCACTGTACTCTACCTCTACTGTGCTCCACTGTACTCTACCTCTTCTGTACTCTACTGTTCTCTACCCCTACTGTACTCTACTGTACTCCACCTCTATTTTGCTCCACTGTACTCTACCTCTACTGTACTCCACTGTACTCTACCTCTACTGTACTCTACCTCTACTGTACTCCACTGTACTCTTTCTCTACTGTGCTCCACTGTACTCCACTGTACGCTACCTCTACTGTGCTCCACTCTACTCTACCTCAACTGTGCTCCGCTGTACTCCACTGTACTCTACCTCTACTGTACTCCACTTTAATCTACCTCTACTGTGCTCCACTGTACTCTACCTCTACTGTACTCTACTGTACGCTACCTCTACTGTGCTCCGCTCTACTCCACTGTACTCCACCTCTACTGTGCTCTGCTGTACTCCACTGTACTTTACCTCTACTGTGCTCCACTCTACTCTACCTCTACTGTACTCCACCTCTACTGTACTCCACTGTTCTCTACCTCTACTGTACTCTACTGTACTCCACCTCTACTGTGCTCCACTGTACTCCACTGTACTCTACCTCTACTGTGCTCCAGTGTACTCTACCTCTACTGTACTCCACTGTACTCTACCTCTACTCTACTCCACTGTACTCTACCTCTACTGTACTCTACTGTTCTCTACCTCTAATGTACTCTACTGTACTCCACCACTACTGTGCTCCACTGTACTCCACTGTACTCTACCTCTATTGTGCTCCACCTCTACTCTACTCCACTGTACTCTACCTCTATTGTACTCTACTGTTCTCTACCTCTAATGTACTCTACTGTACTCCACCTCTACTGTGCTCCACTGTACTCCACTGTACTCTACCTCTATTGTGCTCCACTGTACTCTACCTCTACTGTACTCTTCTGTACTCCACCTCTAATGTGCTCCACTGTATTCCACTGTACTCTACCTCTACTTTACTCCACTGTACTCTACCTCTACTGTGCTCCACTGTACTCTACCTCTGCTGTACTCCGCTGTACTCTACCTCTACTGTACTCCACTGTACTCTACTTCTACTATACTCCACTGTACTCTACCTCTTCTGTGCTCCACTGTACTCCACTGTACTCTACGTCTACTGTGCTCCACTATACTCTACCTCTATTGTACTCCACTGTACTCTACCTCTACTGTAATCCACTGTACACTACCTCTACTGTACTCCACTGTACGCTACCTCTAGTGTGCTCCACAGTACTCTACCTCTACTGTACTCCACTCTACTCTACATCTACTGTGCTCCACTGTACTCTACTGTACTCCACCTCTACTGTGCTCCGCTGTACTCCACTGTACTGTTCTCTACCTCTACTGTACTCTACTGTACTCCACCTCTACTGTGCTCCACTGTACTCCACTGTACTCTACCTCTACTGTGCTCCAGTGTACTCTACCTCTACTGTACTCCACTGTACTCTACCTCTACTCTACTCCACTGTACTCTACCTCTACTGTACTCTACTGTTCTCTACCTCTAATGTACTCTACTGTACTCCACCACTACTGTGCTCCACTGTACTCCACTGTACTCTACCTCTATTGTGCTCCACCTCTACTCTACTCCACTGTACTCTACCTCTACTGTACTCTACTGTTCTCTACCTCTAATGTACTCTACTGTACTCCACCTCTACTGTGCTCCACTGTACTCCACTGTACTCTACCTCTATTGTGCTCCACTGTACTCTACCTCTACTGTACTCTTCTGTACTCCACCTCTAATGTGCTCCACTGTATTCCACTGTACTCTACCTCTACTGTACTCCACTGTACTCTACCTCTACTGTGCTCCACTGTACTCTACCTCTGCTGTACTCCGCTGTACTCTACTTCTACTATACTCCACTGTACTCTACCTCTTCTGTGCTCCACTGTACTCCACTGTACTCTACGTCTACTGTGCTCCACTATACTCTACCTCTATTGTACTCCACTGTACTCTACCTCTACTGTAATCCACTGTACACTACCTCTACTGTACTCCACTGTACGCTACCTCTACTGTGCTCCACAGTACTCTACCTCTACTGTACTCCACTCTACTCTACATCTACTGTGCTCCACTGTACTCTACTGTACTCCACCTCTACTGTGCTCCGCTGTACTCCACTGTACTCTACCTCTACTTTGCTCCACTGTATTCCACTGTACTCTACCTCTACTGTACTCCACTGTACTCTACCTCCACTGTACTCCACTGTACTCTACCTCTTCTGTGCTCCACTGTACTCCACTGTACTCTACGTCTACTGTGCTCCACTGTACTCTACCTCTACTGTACTCCACTGTACTCTACCTCTACTGTAATTCACTGTACATTACCTCTACTGTACTCCACTGTACGCTACCTCTACTGTGCTCCACAGTACTCTACCTCTACTGTACTCCACTCCACTCTACATCTACTGTGCTCCACTGTACTCTACTGTACTCCACCTCTACTGTACTCCACTGTACTCTACCTCTACTGTACTCTACTGTACTCCACCTCTATTGTGCTCCACTGTACTCCACTGTACTCTACCTCTACTGTGCTCCACTGTACTCTACCTCTACTGTACTCCACTCTACTCTACCTCTACTGTCCTCCGCTGTACTCCACTGTACTCTACCTCTAGTGTGCTCCATTGTGCTCTACCTCTACTGTACTCTACTCTACTCCACCTCTACTGTGCTCCACTGTACTCCACTGTACTCTACCTCTACTGTACTCCACTGTACTCTACCTCTAGTGTGCTCCACTGTACTCTACCTCTACTGTACTCCACTGTACTCTACCTCTACTGTGCTCCACTGTACTCTAACTCTACTGTACTCCACTCTACACTACCTCTACTCTGCTCCACTGTACTCTATCTTTACTGTACTCTACTGTACTCCACCTCTACTGTGCTCCGCTGTACTCCACTGTACTCTACCTCTACTGTGCTCCACTGTACTCTACCTCTTCTCTACTCCACTGTACTCTACCTCTACTGTGCTCCACTGTACTCTACCTTTACTGTACTCCACGGTACGCTACCTCTACTGTGCTCCACTGTACTCTACCTCTACTGTACTACACTGTACTCTACATCTACTGTGCTCCACTGTACTCTACTGTACTCCACCTCTACTGTGCTCCGCTGTACTCCACTGTACTCTACCTCTACTGTGCTCCACTGTACTCTACCTCTACTGTACTCCACTGTACTCTACCTCTACTGTTCTCTACTGTACTCCACCTCTACTGTGCTCCACTGTACTCCACTGTACTCTACCTCTACTGTGCTCCACTGTACTCTACCTCTACTGTACTCCACTGTACTCTACCTCTAGTGTGCTCCATTGTACTCTACCTCTAGTGTGCTCCATTGTGCTCTACCTCTACTGTACTCTACTGTACTCCACCTCTACTGTGCTCCACTGTACTCCACTGTACTCTACCTCTACTGTACTCCACTGTACTCTACCTCTAGTGTGCTCCACTGTACTCTACCTCTACTGTACTCCACTGTACTCTACCTCTACTGTGCTCCACTGTACTCTAACTCTACTGTACTCCACTCTACACTACCTCTACTGTGCTCCACTGTACTCTATCTCTACTGTACTCTACTGTACTCCACCTCTACTGTGCTCCGCTGTACTCCACTGTACTCTACCTCTACTGTGCTCCACTGTACTCTACCTCTTCTCTACTCCACTGTACTCTACCTCTACTGTGCTCCACTGTACTCTACCTTTACTGTACTCCACGGTACGCTACCTCTACTGTGCTCCACTGTACTCTACCTCTACTGTACTACACTGTACTCTACATCTACTGTGCTCCACTGTACTCTACCTCTACTGTACTCCACTCTACTCTACCTCTACTGTACTCCACTCTACTCTACCTCTACTGTGCTCCACTGTACTCTACATCTACTGTACTCCACTGTACTCCACCTCTACTGTGCTCCACTGTACTCTACCTCTACTGTGCTCCACTGTACTCCACTGTACTCTACATCTACTGTGCTCCACTGTACTCTACCTCTACTGTGCTCCACTGTACTCTACCTCTTATGTACTCCACTGTACTCTACCTCTACTGTACTCCACGGTACGCTACCTCTACTGTGCTCCACTGTACTCTACCTCTATTGTACTCCACTGTACGCTACCTCTACTGTGCTCCACTGTACTCTACCTCTACTGTACTCCACTCTACTCTGCCTCTACTGTGCTCCACTGTACTCTGTCTCTAATGTACTCCACTGTACTCTACCTCTACTGTAGTCTACTGTTCTCTACCTCTAATGTACTCTACTGTACTCCACCTCTAATGTGCTCCACTGTACCCCACTGTACTCTACCTCTGCTGTATTCCACTGTACTCTACCTCTACTGTGCTCCACTTTACTCTACCTCTACTGTACTCCACTCTACTCTACCTCTACTGTGCTCCGCTGTACTCCACTGTACTCTACCCTCTATTGTGCTCCACTGTACTCCACTGTACTCTACCTCTACTTAGCTCCACTGTACTCTACCTCTACTGTACTCTACTGTACTCTACCTCTACTGTGCTCCACTGTACTCCACTGTACTCTACCTCTACTGTGCTCCACTGTACTCTACCTCTACTGTACTCCAATGTACTCTACCTCTACTTTGCTCCACTGTTCTCTACCTCAACTGTACTCTACTGTACGCCACCTCTACTGTGCTCCACTGTACTCTACGTCTACTGTGCTCCACTGTACTCTACCTCTACTGTACTCCACTGTACTCTACCTCTACTGTAATCCACTGTACACTACCTCTACTGTACTCCACTGTACGCTACCTCTACTGTGCTCCACAGTACTCTACCTCTACTGTACTCCACTCTACTCTACATCTACTCTGCTCCACTGTACTCTACTGTACTCCACCTCTACTGTGCTCCGCTGTACTCCACTGTACTCTACCTCTACTGTGCTCCACTGTACTCTACCTCTACTGTAGTCCACTGTACTCTACCTCTAGTGTGCTCCATTGTTCTCTACCTCTACTGTACTCTACTGTACTCCACCTCTACTGTGCTCCACTGTACTCCACTGTACTCTACCTCTACTGTGCTCCACTGTACTCTACCTCTACTGTACTCCACTGTACTCTACCTCTAGTGTGCTCCAATTTACTCTACCTCGACTGTACTCCACTGTACTCTACCTCTACTGTGCTCCACTGTACTCTACCTCTACTGTACTCCACTCTACACTACCTCTACTGTGCTCCACTGTACTCTATCTCTACTGTACTCTACTGTACTCCACCTCTACTGTGCTCCGCTGTACTCCACTGTACTCTACCTCTACTGTGCTCCACTGTACTCTACCTCTTCTCTACTCCACTGTACTCTACCTCTACTGTGCTCCACTGTACTCTACCTTTACTGTACTCCACGGTACGCTACCTCTACTGTGCTCCACTGTACTCTACCTCTACTGTACTACACTGTACTCTACATCTACTGTGCTCCACTGTACTCTACCTCTACTGTACTCCACTCTACTCTACCTCTACTGTGCTCCACTGTACTCTACATCTACTGTACTCAACTGTACTCTACCTCTACTGTGCTCCACTGTACTCTACCTCTACTGTACTCCACTGTACTCCACTGTACTCTACCTCTACTGTGCTCCACTGTACTCTACCTTTACTTTACTCCACTGTAATCTACCTCTTATGTACTCCACTGTACTCTACCTCTACTGTACTCCACGGTACGCTACCTCTACTGTGCTCCACTGTACTCTACCTCTTATGTACTCCACTGTACTCTACCTCTACTGTACTCCACGGTACGCTACCTCTACTGTGCTCCACTGTACTCTACCTCTATTGTACTCCACTGTACGCTACCTCTACTGTGCTCCACTGTACTCTACCTCTACTGTACTCCACTCTACTCTGCCTCTACTGTGCTCCACTGTACTCTGTCTCTAATGTACTCCACTGTACTCTACCTCTACTCTAGTCTACTGTTCTCTACCTCTACTGTACTCCACCTCTAATGTGCTCCACTGTACCCCACTGTACTCTACCTCTGCTGTACTCCACTGTACTCTACCTCTACTGTGCTCCACTGTACTCTACCTCTACTGTACTCCACTGTACTCTACCTCTACTGTACTCCACTGTATGCTACCTTTACTGTGCTCCACTGTACTCTACCTCTACTGTACTCCACTCTACTCTACCTCTACTGTGCTCCGCTGTACTCCACTGTACTCTACCTCTACTGTGCTCCACTGTACTCTACCTCTACTGTACTCCACTGTACTCTACCTCTACTGTGCTCCACTGTACTCTACCTCTACTGTACTCCACTCTACTCTAACTCTACTGTGCTCCACTGTACTCTATCTCTACTGTACTCTACTGTACTCCATCTCTACTGTGCTCTGATGTACTCCACTGTACTCTACCTCTACTGTGCACCACTGTACTCTACCTCTACTGTACTCCACTGTACTCTACCTCTACTGTGCTCCACTGTTCTCTACCTCTGCTGTACTCTACTGTACTCCACCTCTACTGTGCTCCACTGTACTCCACTGTACTCTACCTCTACTGTGCTCCACTGTACTCTACCTCTACTGTACTCCACTGAACTCTACCTCTACTGTACTCCACTGAACTCTACCTCTACTGTCCTTCACTGTTCTCTACTGTACTCTACCTCTACTGTGCTCCACTGTACTCCACTGTACTCTATCTCTACTGTGATCCACTGTACTCTACCTCTGCTGTGCTCCACTGTACTCTACCTCTACTGTGCTCCACTGTACCCTACCTCTACTGTACTCCACTGTACTCTACCTCTACTGTACTCTACTGTACTCCACCTCTAATGCACTCCACTGTACTCTACCTCTACTGTACTCCACTGTACTCTACTTCTAGTGTGCTCCACTGTACTCTACCACTACTGTACTCCACTGTACTCTACCTCTACTGTGCTCCACTGTACTCTAACTCTACTGTACTCCACTCTACACTACCTCTACTGTGCTCCACTGTACTCTATCTCTACTGTACTCTACTGTACTCCACCTCTACTGTGCTCCGCTCTACTCCACTGTACTCTACCTCTACTGTGCTCCACTGTACTCTACCTCTTCTCTACTCCACTGTACTCTACCTCTACTGTGCTCCACTGTACTCTACCTCTACTGTACTCCACTGTACTCTACCTCTACTGTGCTCCACTGTACTCTACCTCTACTGTACTCCACTGTTCTCTACCTCTACTGTGCTCCACTGTACTCTACCTCTACTGTACTCCACTGTACGCTACCTTTACTGTGCTCCACTGTGCTCTACCTCTACTGTACTCCACTCTACTCTACCTCTACTGTGCTCCGCTGTACTCCACTGTACTCTACCTCTACTGTGCTCCACTGTACTCTACCTCTACTGTACTCCACTGTACTCTACCTCTACTGTGCTCCACTGTACTCTACCTCTACTGTACTCCACTCTACTCTAACTCTACTGTGCTCCACTGTACTCTCTACTGTACTCTACTGTACTCCACCTCTACTGTGCTCTGCTGTACTCCACTGTACTCTACCTCTACTGTGCACCACTGTACTCTACCTCTACTGTACTCCACTGTACTCTACCTCTACTGTGCTCCACTGTTCTCTACCTCTACTGTACTCTACTGTACTCCACCTCTACTGTGCTCCACTGTACTCCACTGTACTCTACCTCTACTGTGCTCCACTGTACTCTACCTCTACTGTACTCCACTGTACTCTACCTCTACTGTACTCCACTGTTCTCTACCTCTACTGTACTCTACTGTACTCCACCTCTACTGTAATCCACTGTACTCCACTGTACTCCACCTCTACTGTGCTCCATTGTACTCTACCTCTACTGTACTCCACTGTACTCTACCTCTACTGTACTCCACTGAACTCTACCTCTACTGTCCTTCATTGTTCTCTACTGTACTCTACCTCTACTGTGCTCCACTGTACTCCACTCTACTCTATCTCTACTGTGATCCAATGTACTCTACCTCTGCTGTGCTCCACTGTACTCTACCTCTACTGTGCTCCACTGTACTCTACCTCTACTGTACTCCACTGTACTCTACCTCTACTGTGCTCCGCTGTACTCCACTGTACTCTACCTCTACTGTGCTCCACTGTACTCCACTGTACTCTACCTCTACTGTACTCCACTGTACTCTACCTCTACTGTACTCCACTGTATGCTACCTTTACTGTGCTCCACTGTACTCTACCTCTACTGTACTCCACTCTACTCTACCTCTACTGTGCTCCGCTGTACTCCACTGTACTCTACCTCTACTGTGCTCCACTGTACTCTACCTCTACTGTACTCCACTGTACTCTACCTCTACTGTGCTCCACTGTACTCTACCTCTACTGTACTCCACTCTACTCTAACTCTACTGTGCTCCACTGTACTCTATCTCTACTGTACTCTACTGTACTCCATCTCTACTGTGCTCTGATGTACTCCACTGTACTCTACCTCTACTGTGCACCACTGTACTCTACCTCTACTGTACTCCACTGTACTCTACCTCTACTGTGCTCCACTGTTCTCTACCTCTGCTGTACTCTACTGTACTCCACCTCTACTGTGCTCCACTGTACTCCACTGTACTCTACCTCTACTGTGCTCCACTGTACTCTACCTCTACTGTACTCCACTGAACTCTACCTCTACTGTACTCCACTGAACTCTACCTCTACTGTCCTTCACTGTTCTCTACTGTACTCTACCTCTACTGTGCTCCACTGTACTCCACTGTACTCTATCTCTACTGTGATCCACTGTACTCTACCTCTGCTGTGCTCCACTGTACTCTACCTCTACTGTGCTCCACTGTACCCTACCTCTACTGTACTCCACTGTACTCTACCTCTACTGTACTCTACTGTACTCCACCTCTAATGCACTCCACTGTACTCTACCTCTACTGTACTCCACTGTACTCTACTTCTAGTGTGCTCCACTGTACTCTACCACTACTGTACTCCACTGTACTCTACCTCTACTGTGCTCCACTGTACTCTAACTCTACTGTACTCCACTCTACACTACCTCTACTGTGCTCCACTGTACTCTATCTCTACTGTACTCTACTGTACTCCACCTCTACTGTGCTCCGCTCTACTCCACTGTACTCTACCTCTACTGTGCTCCACTGTACTCTACCTCTTCTCTACTCCACTGTTCTCTACCTCTACTGTGCTCCACTGTACTCTACCTCTACTGTACTCCACTGTACTCTACCTCTACTGTGCTCCACTGTACTCTACCTCTACTGTACTCCACTGTTCTCTACCTCTACTGTGCTCCACTGTACTCTACCTCTACTGTACTCCACTGTACGCTACCTTTACTGTGCTCCACTGTGCTCTACCTCTACTGTACTCCACTCTACTCTACCTCTACTGTGCTCCGCTGTACTCCACTGTACTCTACCTCTACTGTGCTCCACTGTACTCTACCTCTACTGTACTCCACTGTACTCTACCTCTACTGTGCTCCACTGTACTCTACCTCTACTGTACTCCACTCTACTCTAACTCTACTGTGCTCCACTGTACTCTCTACTGTACTCTACTGTACTCCACCTCTACTGTGCTCTGCTGTACTCCACTGTACTCTACCTCTACTGTGCACCACTGTACTCTACCTCTACTGTACTCCACTGTACTCTACCTCTACTGTGCTCCACTGTTCTCTACCTCTACTGTACTCTACTGTACTCCACCTCTACTGTGCTCCACTGTACTCCACTGTACTCTACCTCTACTGTGCTCCACTGTACTCTACCTCTACTGTACTCCACTGAACTCTACTTCTACTGTAGTCCACTGAACTCTACCTCTACTGTCCTTCACTGTTCTCTACTGTACTCTACCTCTACTGTGCTCCACTGTACTCCACTGTACTCTAACTCTACTGTGATCCACTGTACTCTACCTCTACTGTACTCTACCTCTAATGCGCTCCACTGTACTCTACCTCTACTGTACTCCACTGTACTCTACCTCTAGTGTACTCCATTGTACTCTACCTCTACTGTGCTCCACTGTACTCTACCTCTACTGTACTCCACTGTACTCTACCTCTACTGTAATCCACTGTACTCTACCTCTACTCTGCTCCAATGTACTCTACCTCTACTGTACTCCACTGTTCTCTACCTCTACTGTGCTCCACTGTACTCTACCTCTACTGTACTCCACTGTACGCTACCTCTACTGTGCTCCACTGTACTCTACCTCTACTGTCCTCCGCTGTACTCCACTGTACTCTACCTCTACTGTGCTCCACTGTACTCTACCTCTACTGTACTCCACTGTACTCTACCTCTACTGTGCTCCACTGTACTCTACCTCTACTTTGCTCCAATGTACTCTACCTCTACTGTACTCCACTCTACTCTAACTCTACTGTGCTCCACTGTACTCTATCTCTACTGTACTCTACTGTACTCCACCTCTACTGTGCTCCACTGTACTCCACTGTACTCTACCTCTACTGTGCTCCACTGTACTCTACCTCTACTGTACTCCACTGTACTCTACCTCTACTGTACTCCACTGTTCTCTACCTCTACTGTACTCTACTGTACTCCACCTCTACTGTAATCCACTGTACTCCACTGTACTCCACCTCTACTGTGCTCCATTGTACTCTACCTCTACTGTACTCCACTGTACTCTACCTCTACTGTACTGCACTGTACTCTACCTCTACTGTACTCCACTGAACTCTACCTCTACTGTCCTTCACTGTTCTCTACTGTACTCTACCTCTACTGTGCTCCACTGTACTCCACTCTATCTCTACTGTGATCCACTGTACTCTACCTCTGCTGTGCTCCCCTGTACTCTACCTCTACTGTAATCCACTGTACTCTACCTCTACTGTACTCCACTGTACTCTACCTCTACTGTACTCCACTGTACTCTACCTCTACTGTACTCAACTGTACTCCACCTCTAATGCGCTCCACTGTACTCCACTGTACTCTACCTCTACTGTACTCCACTGTACTCTACCTCTAGTGTACTCCACTGTACTCTACCTCTACTGTACTCCACCAAACTCTACCTCTACTGTCCTTCACTGTACTCTACTGTACTCTACCTCTACTGTGCTCCAATGTACTCCACTGTACTCTATCTCTACTGTGATCCACTGTACTCTACCTCTGCTGGGCTCCACTGAACTCTACCTCTACTGTGCTCCACTGCACTCTACCTCTACTCTACGTCACTGTACTCCACCTCTACTGTACTCTACTGTTCTCTACCTCTACTGTACTCTACTCTAATCCACCTCTACTGTGCTCCACTGTACTCCACTGTACTCTACCTCTACTGTGCTCCACTGTACTCTACCTCTACTGTACTCCACTGTACTCTACCTCTACTGTGCTCCACTGTACTCTCCCTCTGCTGTGCTCCACTTCACTCTACCTCTACTGTACTCTACTGTACTCCACCTCTACTGTGCTCCACTGTACTCCACTGTACGCTACCTCTACTGTGCTCCACTGTACTCTACCTCTACTGTACTCCACTGAACTCTACCTCTACTGTCCTTCACTGTTCTCTACTGTACTCTACCTCTACTGTGCTCCACTGTACTCCACTGTCTCTATCTCTACTGTGATCCACTGTACTCTACCTCTGCTGTGCTGCACTGTACTCTACCTCTACTGTGCTCCACTGTACTCTACCTCTACTGTACTCCACTGTACTCTACCTCTAATGTACTCTACTGTACTCCACCTCTAATGTGCTCCACTGTACTCTACCTCTACTTTACTCCACTGTACTCTACCTCTAGTGTACTCTACTGTACTCCACCTCTAATGCGCTCCACTGTACTCTACCTCTACTGTACTCCACTGTACTCTACCTCTACTGTACTCCACTGTACTCTACCTCTACTGTGCTCCACTGTACTCTACCTCTACTGTACTCCACTGTTCTCTACCTCTACTGTGCTCCACTGTACTCTACCTCTACTGTACTCCACTTTACGCTACCTCTACTGTGCTCCACTGTACTCTACCTCTACTGTACTCCACTCTACTCTACATCTACTGTCCTCCGCTGTACTCCACTGTACTCTACCTCTACTGTGCTCCACTGTACTCTACCTCTACTGTACTCCACTGTACTCTACCTCTACTGTTCTCCACTGTATTCTACCTCTACTGTATGTACTCCACTGTTCTCTACCTCTACTGTGCTCCACTGTACTCTACCTCTACTGTACTCCACTGTACGCTACCTTTACTGTAGTCCACTGTGCTCTACCTCTACTGTACTCCACTCTACTCTACCTCTACTGTGCTCCGCTGTACTCCACTGTACTCTACCTCTACTGTGCTCCACTGTACTCTACCTCTACTGTACTCCACTGTACTCTACCTCTACTGTGCTCCACTGTACTCTACCTCTACTGTACTCCACTCTACTCTAACTCTACTGTGCTCCACTGTACTCTCTACTGTACTCTACTGTACTCCACCTCTACTGTGCTCTGCTGTACTCCACTGTACTCTACCTCTACTGTGCACCACTGTACTCTACCTCTACTGTACTCCACTGTACTCTACCTCTACTGTGCTCCACTGTTCTCTACCTCTACTGTACTCGACTGTACTCCACCTCTACTGTGCTCCACTGTACTCCACTGTACTCTACCTCTACTGTGCTCCACTGTACTCTACCTCTACTGTACTCCACTGAACTCTACCTCTACTGCAGTCCACTGAACTCTACCTCTACTGTCCTTCACTGTTCTCTACCGTACTCTACCTCTAATGTGCTCCACTGTACTCCACTGTACTCTATCTCTACTGTGATCCACTGTACTCTACCTCTGCTGTGCTCCACTGTACTCTACCTCTACTGTGCTCCACTGTACTCTACCTCTACTGTACTCCACTGTACTCTACCTCTACTGTACTCTACTGTACTCCACCTCTAATGCGCTCCACTGTACTCTACCTCTACTGTACTCCACTGTACTCTACCTCTAGTGTGCTCCAGTGTACTCTACCTCTTCTGTACTCCACTGTACTCTACCTCTACTGTGCTCCACTGTACTCTAACTCTACTGTACTCCACTCTACACTACCTCTACTGTGCTCCACTGTACTCTATCTCTACTGTACTCTACTGTACTCCACCTCTACTGTGCTCCGCTCTACTCCACTGTACTCTACCTCTACTGTGCTCCACTGTACTCTACCTCTTCTCTACTCCACTGTACTCTACCTCTACTGTGCTCCACTGTACTCTACCTCTACTGTACTCTACTGTATTCCACCTCTACTGTGCTCCGCTGTACTCCACTGTACTCTACCTCTACTGTGCTCCACTGTACTCTACCTCTACTGTACTACACTGTACTCTACATCTACTGTGCTCCACTGTACTCTACCTCTACTGTACTCCACTCTACTCTACCTCTACTGTACTCCACTCTACTCTACCTCTACTCTGCTCCACTGTACTCTACCTTTACTTTACTCCACTGTACTCTACCTCTACTCTGCTCCACTGTACTCTACCTCTACTGTACTCCACTGTACTCCACTGTACTCTACCTCTACTGTGCTCCACTGTACTCTACCTCTACTGTGCTCCACTGTACTCTACCTCTACTGTACTCCACTGTACTCCACTGTACTCTACCTCTACTGTGCTCCACTGTACTCTACCTTTACTTTACTCCACTGTACTCTACCTCTACTCTGCTCCACTGTACTCCACTGTACTCTACCTCTACTGTGCTCCACTCTACTCTACCTCTACTGTGCTCCACTGTACTCTACCTCTTATGTACTCCACTGTACTCTACCTCTACTGTACTCCACGGTACGCTACCTCTACTGTGCTCCACTTTACTCTACCTCTATTGTACTCCACTGTACGCTACCTCTACTGTGCTCCACTGTACTCTACCTCTACTGTACTCCACTCTACTCTGCCTCTACTGTGCTCCACTGTACTCTGTCTCTAATGTACTCCACTGTACTCTACCTCTACTGTAGTCTACTGTTCTCTACCTCTACTGTACTTCTCTAATGTGCTCCACTGTACCCCACTGTACTCTACCTCTGCTGTACTCCACTGTACTCTACCTCTACTGTGCTCCACTGTACTCTACCTCTACTCTGCTCCACTGTACTCTACCTCTACTGTACTCCACTGTACTCTACCTCTACTGTGCTCCACTGTACTCTACCTCTACTGTACTCCACTGTACTCTACCTCTACTGTACTCCACTGTACGCTACCTTTACTGTGCTCCACTGTACTCTACCTCTACTGTACTCCACTCTACTCTACCTCTATTGTGCTCCGCTGTACTCCACTGTACTCTACCTCTACTGTGCTCCACTGTATTCTACCTCTACTGTACTCCACTGTACTCTACCTCTACTGTGCTCCACTGTACTCTACCTCTACTGTGCACCACTGTACTCTACCTCTACTGTACTCCACTGTACTCTACCTCTACTGTGCTCCACTGTTCTCTACCTCTACTGTACTCTACTGTACTCCACCTCTACTGTGCTCCACTGTACTCCACTGTACTCTACCTCTACTGTGCTCCACTGTACTCTACGTCTACTGTACTCCACTGAACTCTACCTCTACTGTACTCCACTGAACTCTACCTCTACTGTCCTTCACTGTTCTCTACTGTACTCTACCTCTACTGTGCTTCACTGTACTCCACTGTACTCTATCTCTACTGTGATCCACTGTACTCTACCTCTGCTGTGCTCCACTGTACTCTACCTCTACTGTGCTCCACTGTACTCTACCTCTACTGTACTCCACTGTACTCTACCTCTACTGTACTCTACTGTACTCCACCTCTAATGCGCTCCACTGTACTCTACCTCTACTGTACTCCACTGTACTCTACTTCTAGTGTGCTCCACTGTACTCTACCTCTACTGTACTCCACTGTACTCTACCTCTACTGTGCTCCACTGTACTCTAACTCTACTGTACTCCACTCTACACTACCTCTACTGTGCTCCACTGTATTCTATCTCTACTGTACTCTACTGTACTCCACCTCTACTGTGCTCCGCTCTACTCCACTGTACTCTACCTCTACTGTGCTCCACTGTACTCTACCTCTTCTCTACTCCACTGTACTCTACCTCTACTGTGCTCCACTGTACTCTACCTCTACTGTACTCCACTGTACTCTACCTCTACTGTACTCCACTGTACTCTACCTCTACTGTGCTCCACTGTACTCTACCTCTACTGTACTCCACTGTTCTCTACCTCTACTGTGCTCCACTGTACTCTACCTCTACTGTACTCCACTGTACGCTACCTTTACTGTGCTCCACTGTGCTCTACCTCTACTGTACTCCACTCTACTCTACCTCTACTGTGCTCCGCTGTACTCCACTGTACTCTACCTCTACTGTGCTCCACTGTACTCTACCTCTACTGTACTCCACTGTACTCTACCTCTACTGTGCTCCACTGTACTCTACCTCTACTGTACTCCACTCTACTCTAACTCTACTGTGCTCCACTGTACTCTCTACTGTACTCTACTGTACTCCACCTCTACTGTGCACCACTGTACTCTACCTCTACTGTACTCCACTGTACTCTACCTCTACTGTGCTCCACTGTTCTCTACCTCTACTGTACTCTACTGTACTCCACCTCTACTGTGCTCCACTGTACTCCACTGTACTCTACCTCTACTGTGCTCCACTGTACACTACCTCTACTGTACTCCACTGAACTCTACCTCTACTGTAGTCCACTGAACTCTACCTCTACTGTCCTTCACTGTTCTCTACTGTACTCTACCTCTACTGTGCTCCACTGTACTCCACTGTACTCTATCTCTACTGTGATCCACTGTACTCTACCTCTGCTGTGCTCCACTGTACTCTACCTCTACTCTGCTCCACTGTACTCTACCTCTACTGTACTCCACTGTACTCTACCTCTACTCTACTCTACTGTACTCCACCTCTAATGCGCTCCACTGTACTCTACCTCTAGTGTACTCCATTGTACTCTACCTCTACTGTGCTCCACTGTACTCTACCTCTACTGTACTCCACTCTACTCTGCCTCTACTGTGCTCCACTGTACTCTACCTCTACTGTACTCCACTGTACTCTACCTCTACTGTGCTCCACTGTACTCTACCTCTGCTGTGCTCCACTGTACTCTACCTCTACTGTACTCCACTGTACTCTACCTCTACTGTGCTCCACTGTACTCCACTTTACGCTACCTCTACTGTGCTCCACTGTACTCTACCTCTACTGTACTCCACTCTACTCTACCTCTACTGTGCACCGCTGTACTCCACTGTACTCTACCTCTACTGTGCTCCACTGTACTCTACCTCTACTGTACTCCACTGTACTCTACCTCTACTGTGCTCCACTGTACTCTACCTCTACTGTACTCCAATGTATGCTACCTCTACTGTGCTCCACTGTACTCTACCTCTACTGTACTCCACTCCATTCTATCTCGACTGTACTCTACTGTACTCCACCTCTACTGTGCTCTGCTCTACTCCACTGTACTCTACCTCTACTCTGCTCCACTGTACTCTACCTCTACTGTACTCCACTGTACTCTACCTCTACTGTACTCCACTGTACCCTACCTCTACTGTGCTATACCGTACTCCACCTCTACTGTGCTCCACTGTACTCTACCTCTACTGTGCTCCACTGTACTCTACCTCTTCTGTACTCTACTGTTCTCTACCCCTACTGTACTCTACTGTACTCCACCTCTATTTTGCTCCACTGTACTCTACCTCTACTGTACTCCACTGTACTCTACCTCTACTGTACTCTACCTCTACTGTACTCCACTGTACTCTTTCTCTACTGTGCTCCACTGTACTCCACTGTACGCTACCTCTACTGTGCTCCACTCTACTCTACCTCAACTGTGCTCCGCTGTACTCCACTGTACTCTACCTCTACTGTACTCCACTTTAATCTACCTCTACTGTGCTCCACTGTACTCTACCTCTACTGTACTCTACTGTACGCTACCTCTACTGTGCTCCGCTCTACTCCACTGTACTCCACCTCTACTGTGCTCTGCTGTACTCCACTGTACTTTACCTCTACTGTGCTCCACTCTACTCTACCTCTACTGTACTCCACCTCTACTGTACTCCACTGTTCTCTACCTCTACTGTACTCTACTGTACTCCACCTCTACTGTGCTCCACTGTACTCCACTGTACTCTACCTCTACTGTGCTCCAGTGTACTCTACCTCTACTGTACTCCACTGTACTCTACCTCTACTCTACTCCACTGTACTCTACCTCTACTGTACTCTACTGTTCTCTACCTCTAATGTACTCTACTGTACTCCACCACTACTGTGCTCCACTGTACTCCACTGTACTCTACCTCTATTGTGCTCCACCTCTACTCTACTCCACTGTACTCTACCTCTATTGTACTCTACTGTTCTCTACCTCTAATGTACTCTACTGTACTCCACCTCTACTGTGCTCCACTGTACTCCACTGTACTCTACCTCTATTGTGCTCCACTGTACTCTACCTCTACTGTACTCTTCTGTACTCCACCTCTAATGTGCTCCACTGTATTCCACTGTACTCTACCTCTACTTTACTCCACTGTACTCTACCTCTACTGTGCTCCACTGTACTCTACCTCTGCTGTACTCCGCTGTACTCTACCTCTACTGTACTCCACTGTACTCTACTTCTACTATACTCCACTGTACTCTACCTCTTCTGTGCTCCACTGTACTCCACTGTACTCTACGTCTACTGTGCTCCACTATACTCTACCTCTATTGTACTCCACTGTACTCTACCTCTACTGTAATCCACTGTACACTACCTCTACTGTACTCCACTGTACGCTACCTCTAGTGTGCTCCACAGTACTCTACCTCTACTGTACTCCACTCTACTCTACATCTACTGTGCTCCACTGTACTCTACTGTACTCCACCTCTACTGTGCTCCGCTGTACTCCACTGTACTGTTCTCTACCTCTACTGTACTCTACTGTACTCCACCTCTACTGTGCTCCACTGTACTCCACTGTACTCTACCTCTACTGTGCTCCAGTGTACTCTACCTCTACTGTACTCCACTGTACTCTACCTCTACTCTACTCCACTGTACTCTACCTCTACTGTACTCTACTGTTCTCTACCTCTAATGTACTCTACTGTACTCCACCACTACTGTGCTCCACTGTACTCCACTGTACTCTACCTCTATTGTGCTCCACCTCTACTCTACTCCACTGTACTCTACCTCTACTGTACTCTACTGTTCTCTACCTCTAATGTACTCTACTGTACTCCACCTCTACTGTGCTCCACTGTACTCCACTGTACTCTACCTCTATTGTGCTCCACTGTACTCTACCTCTACTGTACTCTTCTGTACTCCACCTCTAATGTGCTCCACTGTATTCCACTGTACTCTACCTCTACTGTACTCCACTGTACTCTACCTCTACTGTGCTCCACTGTACTCTACCTCTGCTGTACTCCGCTGTACTCTACTTCTACTATACTCCACTGTACTCTACCTCTTCTGTGCTCCACTGTACTCCACTGTACTCTACGTCTACTGTGCTCCACTATACTCTACCTCTATTGTACTCCACTGTACTCTACCTCTACTGTAATCCACTGTACACTACCTCTACTGTACTCCACTGTACGCTACCTCTACTGTGCTCCACAGTACTCTACCTCTACTGTACTCCACTCTACTCTACATCTACTGTGCTCCACTGTACTCTACTGTACTCCACCTCTACTGTGCTCCGCTGTACTCCACTGTACTCTACCTCTACTTTGCTCCACTGTATTCCACTGTACTCTACCTCTACTGTACTCCACTGTACTCTACCTCCACTGTACTCCACTGTACTCTACCTCTTCTGTGCTCCACTGTACTCCACTGTACTCTACGTCTACTGTGCTCCACTGTACTCTACCTCTACTGTACTCCACTGTACTCTACCTCTACTGTAATTCACTGTACATTACCTCTACTGTACTCCACTGTACGCTACCTCTACTGTGCTCCACAGTACTCTACCTCTACTGTACTCCACTCCACTCTACATCTACTGTGCTCCACTGTACTCTACTGTACTCCACCTCTACTGTACTCCACTGTACTCTACCTCTACTGTACTCTACTGTACTCCACCTCTATTGTGCTCCACTGTACTCCACTGTACTCTACCTCTACTGTGCTCCACTGTACTCTACCTCTACTGTACTCCACTCTACTCTACCTCTACTGTCCTCCGCTGTACTCCACTGTACTCTACCTCTAGTGTGCTCCATTGTGCTCTACCTCTACTGTACTCTACTCTACTCCACCTCTACTGTGCTCCACTGTACTCCACTGTACTCTACCTCTACTGTACTCCACTGTACTCTACCTCTAGTGTGCTCCACTGTACTCTACCTCTACTGTACTCCACTGTACTCTACCTCTACTGTGCTCCACTGTACTCTAACTCTACTGTACTCCACTCTACACTACCTCTACTCTGCTCCACTGTACTCTATCTTTACTGTACTCTACTGTACTCCACCTCTACTGTGCTCCGCTGTACTCCACTGTACTCTACCTCTACTGTGCTCCACTGTACTCTACCTCTTCTCTACTCCACTGTACTCTACCTCTACTGTGCTCCACTGTACTCTACCTTTACTGTACTCCACGGTACGCTACCTCTACTGTGCTCCACTGTACTCTACCTCTACTGTACTACACTGTACTCTACATCTACTGTGCTCCACTGTACTCTACTGTACTCCACCTCTACTGTGCTCCGCTGTACTCCACTGTACTCTACCTCTACTGTGCTCCACTGTACTCTACCTCTACTGTACTCCACTGTACTCTACCTCTACTGTTCTCTACTGTACTCCACCTCTACTGTGCTCCACTGTACTCCACTGTACTCTACCTCTACTGTGCTCCACTGTACTCTACCTCTACTGTACTCCACTGTACTCTACCTCTAGTGTGCTCCATTGTACTCTACCTCTAGTGTGCTCCATTGTGCTCTACCTCTACTGTACTCTACTGTACTCCACCTCTACTGTGCTCCACTGTACTCCACTGTACTCTACCTCTACTGTACTCCACTGTACTCTACCTCTAGTGTGCTCCACTGTACTCTACCTCTACTGTACTCCACTGTACTCTACCTCTACTGTGCTCCACTGTACTCTAACTCTACTGTACTCCACTCTACACTACCTCTACTGTGCTCCACTGTACTCTATCTCTACTGTACTCTACTGTACTCCACCTCTACTGTGCTCCGCTGTACTCCACTGTACTCTACCTCTACTGTGCTCCACTGTACTCTACCTCTTCTCTACTCCACTGTACTCTACCTCTACTGTGCTCCACTGTACTCTACCTTTACTGTACTCCACGGTACGCTACCTCTACTGTGCTCCACTGTACTCTACCTCTACTGTACTACACTGTACTCTACATCTACTGTGCTCCACTGTACTCTACCTCTACTGTACTCCACTCTACTCTACCTCTACTGTACTCCACTCTACTCTACCTCTACTGTGCTCCACTGTACTCTACATCTACTGTACTCCACTGTACTCCACCTCTACTGTGCTCCACTGTACTCTACCTCTACTGTGCTCCACTGTACTCCACTGTACTCTACATCTACTGTGCTCCACTGTACTCTACCTCTACTGTGCTCCACTGTACTCTACCTCTTATGTACTCCACTGTACTCTACCTCTACTGTACTCCACGGTACGCTACCTCTACTGTGCTCCACTGTACTCTACCTCTATTGTACTCCACTGTACGCTACCTCTACTGTGCTCCACTGTACTCTACCTCTACTGTACTCCACTCTACTCTGCCTCTACTGTGCTCCACTGTACTCTGTCTCTAATGTACTCCACTGTACTCTACCTCTACTGTAGTCTACTGTTCTCTACCTCTAATGTACTCTACTGTACTCCACCTCTAATGTGCTCCACTGTACCCCACTGTACTCTACCTCTGCTGTATTCCACTGTACTCTACCTCTACTGTGCTCCACTTTACTCTACCTCTACTGTACTCCACTCTACTCTACCTCTACTGTGCTCCGCTGTACTCCACTGTACTCTACCCTCTATTGTGCTCCACTGTACTCCACTGTACTCTACCTCTACTTAGCTCCACTGTACTCTACCTCTACTGTACTCTACTGTACTCTACCTCTACTGTGCTCCACTGTACTCCACTGTACTCTACCTCTACTGTGCTCCACTGTACTCTACCTCTACTGTACTCCAATGTACTCTACCTCTACTTTGCTCCACTGTTCTCTACCTCAACTGTACTCTACTGTACGCCACCTCTACTGTGCTCCACTGTACTCTACGTCTACTGTGCTCCACTGTACTCTACCTCTACTGTACTCCACTGTACTCTACCTCTACTGTAATCCACTGTACACTACCTCTACTGTACTCCACTGTACGCTACCTCTACTGTGCTCCACAGTACTCTACCTCTACTGTACTCCACTCTACTCTACATCTACTCTGCTCCACTGTACTCTACTGTACTCCACCTCTACTGTGCTCCGCTGTACTCCACTGTACTCTACCTCTACTGTGCTCCACTGTACTCTACCTCTACTGTAGTCCACTGTACTCTACCTCTAGTGTGCTCCATTGTTCTCTACCTCTACTGTACTCTACTGTACTCCACCTCTACTGTGCTCCACTGTACTCCACTGTACTCTACCTCTACTGTGCTCCACTGTACTCTACCTCTACTGTACTCCACTGTACTCTACCTCTAGTGTGCTCCAATTTACTCTACCTCGACTGTACTCCACTGTACTCTACCTCTACTGTGCTCCACTGTACTCTACCTCTACTGTACTCCACTCTACACTACCTCTACTGTGCTCCACTGTACTCTATCTCTACTGTACTCTACTGTACTCCACCTCTACTGTGCTCCGCTGTACTCCACTGTACTCTACCTCTACTGTGCTCCACTGTACTCTACCTCTTCTCTACTCCACTGTACTCTACCTCTACTGTGCTCCACTGTACTCTACCTTTACTGTACTCCACGGTACGCTACCTCTACTGTGCTCCACTGTACTCTACCTCTACTGTACTACACTGTACTCTACATCTACTGTGCTCCACTGTACTCTACCTCTACTGTACTCCACTCTACTCTACCTCTACTGTGCTCCACTGTACTCTACATCTACTGTACTCAACTGTACTCTACCTCTACTGTGCTCCACTGTACTCTACCTCTACTGTACTCCACTGTACTCCACTGTACTCTACCTCTACTGTGCTCCACTGTACTCTACCTTTACTTTACTCCACTGTAATCTACCTCTTATGTACTCCACTGTACTCTACCTCTACTGTACTCCACGGTACGCTACCTCTACTGTGCTCCACTGTACTCTACCTCTTATGTACTCCACTGTACTCTACCTCTACTGTACTCCACGGTACGCTACCTCTACTGTGCTCCACTGTACTCTACCTCTATTGTACTCCACTGTACGCTACCTCTACTGTGCTCCACTGTACTCTACCTCTACTGTACTCCACTCTACTCTGCCTCTACTGTGCTCCACTGTACTCTGTCTCTAATGTACTCCACTGTACTCTACCTCTACTCTAGTCTACTGTTCTCTACCTCTACTGTACTCCACCTCTAATGTGCTCCACTGTACCCCACTGTACTCTACCTCTGCTGTACTCCACTGTACTCTACCTCTACTGTGCTCCACTGTACTCTACCTCTACTGTACTCCACTGTACTCTACCTCTACTGTACTCCACTGTATGCTACCTTTACTGTGCTCCACTGTACTCTACCTCTACTGTACTCCACTCTACTCTACCTCTACTGTGCTCCGCTGTACTCCACTGTACTCTACCTCTACTGTGCTCCACTGTACTCTACCTCTACTGTACTCCACTGTACTCTACCTCTACTGTGCTCCACTGTACTCTACCTCTACTGTACTCCACTCTACTCTAACTCTACTGTGCTCCACTGTACTCTATCTCTACTGTACTCTACTGTACTCCATCTCTACTGTGCTCTGATGTACTCCACTGTACTCTACCTCTACTGTGCACCACTGTACTCTACCTCTACTGTACTCCACTGTACTCTACCTCTACTGTGCTCCACTGTTCTCTACCTCTGCTGTACTCTACTGTACTCCACCTCTACTGTGCTCCACTGTACTCCACTGTACTCTACCTCTACTGTGCTCCACTGTACTCTACCTCTACTGTACTCCACTGAACTCTACCTCTACTGTACTCCACTGAACTCTACCTCTACTGTCCTTCACTGTTCTCTACTGTACTCTACCTCTACTGTGCTCCACTGTACTCCACTGTACTCTATCTCTACTGTGATCCACTGTACTCTACCTCTGCTGTGCTCCACTGTACTCTACCTCTACTGTGCTCCACTGTACCCTACCTCTACTGTACTCCACTGTACTCTACCTCTACTGTACTCTACTGTACTCCACCTCTAATGCACTCCACTGTACTCTACCTCTACTGTACTCCACTGTACTCTACTTCTAGTGTGCTCCACTGTACTCTACCACTACTGTACTCCACTGTACTCTACCTCTACTGTGCTCCACTGTACTCTAACTCTACTGTACTCCACTCTACACTACCTCTACTGTGCTCCACTGTACTCTATCTCTACTGTACTCTACTGTACTCCACCTCTACTGTGCTCCGCTCTACTCCACTGTACTCTACCTCTACTGTGCTCCACTGTACTCTACCTCTTCTCTACTCCACTGTACTCTACCTCTACTGTGCTCCACTGTACTCTACCTCTACTGTACTCCACTGTACTCTACCTCTACTGTGCTCCACTGTACTCTACCTCTACTGTACTCCACTGTTCTCTACCTCTACTGTGCTCCACTGTACTCTACCTCTACTGTACTCCACTGTACGCTACCTTTACTGTGCTCCACTGTGCTCTACCTCTACTGTACTCCACTCTACTCTACCTCTACTGTGCTCCGCTGTACTCCACTGTACTCTACCTCTACTGTGCTCCACTGTACTCTACCTCTACTGTACTCCACTGTACTCTACCTCTACTGTGCTCCACTGTACTCTACCTCTACTGTACTCCACTCTACTCTAACTCTACTGTGCTCCACTGTACTCTCTACTGTACTCTACTGTACTCCACCTCTACTGTGCTCTGCTGTACTCCACTGTACTCTACCTCTACTGTGCACCACTGTACTCTACCTCTACTGTACTCCACTGTACTCTACCTCTACTGTGCTCCACTGTTCTCTACCTCTACTGTACTCTACTGTACTCCACCTCTACTGTGCTCCACTGTACTCCACTGTACTCTACCTCTACTGTGCTCCACTGTACTCTACCTCTACTGTACTCCACTGTACTCTACCTCTACTGTACTCCACTGTTCTCTACCTCTACTGTACTCTACTGTACTCCACCTCTACTGTAATCCACTGTACTCCACTGTACTCCACCTCTACTGTGCTCCATTGTACTCTACCTCTACTGTACTCCACTGTACTCTACCTCTACTGTACTCCACTGAACTCTACCTCTACTGTCCTTCATTGTTCTCTACTGTACTCTACCTCTACTGTGCTCCACTGTACTCCACTCTACTCTATCTCTACTGTGATCCAATGTACTCTACCTCTGCTGTGCTCCACTGTACTCTACCTCTACTGTGCTCCACTGTACTCTACCTCTACTGTACTCCACTGTACTCTACCTCTACTGTGCTCCGCTGTACTCCACTGTACTCTACCTCTACTGTGCTCCACTGTACTCCACTGTACTCTACCTCTACTGTACTCCACTGTACTCTACCTCTACTGTACTCCACTGTATGCTACCTTTACTGTGCTCCACTGTACTCTACCTCTACTGTACTCCACTCTACTCTACCTCTACTGTGCTCCGCTGTACTCCACTGTACTCTACCTCTACTGTGCTCCACTGTACTCTACCTCTACTGTACTCCACTGTACTCTACCTCTACTGTGCTCCACTGTACTCTACCTCTACTGTACTCCACTCTACTCTAACTCTACTGTGCTCCACTGTACTCTATCTCTACTGTACTCTACTGTACTCCATCTCTACTGTGCTCTGATGTACTCCACTGTACTCTACCTCTACTGTGCACCACTGTACTCTACCTCTACTGTACTCCACTGTACTCTACCTCTACTGTGCTCCACTGTTCTCTACCTCTGCTGTACTCTACTGTACTCCACCTCTACTGTGCTCCACTGTACTCCACTGTACTCTACCTCTACTGTGCTCCACTGTACTCTACCTCTACTGTACTCCACTGAACTCTACCTCTACTGTACTCCACTGAACTCTACCTCTACTGTCCTTCACTGTTCTCTACTGTACTCTACCTCTACTGTGCTCCACTGTACTCCACTGTACTCTATCTCTACTGTGATCCACTGTACTCTACCTCTGCTGTGCTCCACTGTACTCTACCTCTACTGTGCTCCACTGTACCCTACCTCTACTGTACTCCACTGTACTCTACCTCTACTGTACTCTACTGTACTCCACCTCTAATGCACTCCACTGTACTCTACCTCTACTGTACTCCACTGTACTCTACTTCTAGTGTGCTCCACTGTACTCTACCACTACTGTACTCCACTGTACTCTACCTCTACTGTGCTCCACTGTACTCTAACTCTACTGTACTCCACTCTACACTACCTCTACTGTGCTCCACTGTACTCTATCTCTACTGTACTCTACTGTACTCCACCTCTACTGTGCTCCGCTCTACTCCACTGTACTCTACCTCTACTGTGCTCCACTGTACTCTACCTCTTCTCTACTCCACTGTACTCTACCTCTACTGTGCTCCACTGTACTCTACCTCTACTGTACTCCACTGTACTCTACCTCTACTGTGCTCCACTGTACTCTACCTCTACTGTACTCCACTGTTCTCTACCTCTACTGTGCTCCACTGTACTCTACCTCTACTGTACTCCACTGTACGCTACCTTTACTGTGCTCCACTGTGCTCTACCTCTACTGTACTCCACTCTACTCTACCTCTACTGTGCTCCGCTGTACTCCACTGTACTCTACCTCTACTGTGCTCCACTGTACTCTACCTCTACTGTACTCCACTGTACTCTACCTCTACTGTGCTCCACTGTACTCTACCTCTACTGTACTCCACTCTACTCTAACTCTACTGTGCTCCACTGTACTCTCTACTGTACTCTACTGTACTCCACCTCTACTGTGCTCTGCTGTACTCCACTGTACTCTACCTCTACTGTGCACCACTGTACTCTACCTCTACTGTACTCCACTGTACTCTACCTCTACTGTGCTCCACTGTTCTCTACCTCTACTGTACTCTACTGTACTCCACCTCTACTGTGCTCCACTGTACTCCACTGTACTCTACCTCTACTGTGCTCCACTGTACTCTACCTCTACTGTACTCCACTGAACTCTACTTCTACTGTAGTCCACTGAACTCTACCTCTACTGTCCTTCACTGTTCTCTACTGTACTCTACCTCTACTGTGCTCCACTGTACTCCACTGTACTCTAACTCTACTGTGATCCACTGTACTCTACCTCTACTGTACTCTACCTCTAATGCGCTCCACTGTACTTTACCTCTACTGTACTCCACTGTACTCTACCTCTAGTGTACTCCATTGTACTCTACCTCTACTGTGCTCCACTGTACTCTACCTCTACTGTACTCCACTGTACTCTACCTCTACTGTAATCCACTGTACTCTACCTCTACTCTGCTCCAATGTACTCTACCTCTACTGTACTCCACTGTTCTCTACCTCTACTGTGCTCCACTGTACTCTACCTCTACTGTACTCCACTGTACGCTACCTCTACTGTGCTCCACTGTACTCTACCTCTACTGTCCTCCGCTGTACTCCACTGTACTCTACCTCTACTGTGCTCCACTGTACTCTACCTCTACTGTACTCCACTGTACTCTACCTCTACTGTGCTCCACTGTACTCTACCTCTACTTTGCTCCAATGTACTCTACCTCTACTGTACTCCACTCTACTCTAACTCTACTGTGCTCCACTGTACTCTATCTCTACTGTACTCTACTGTACTCCACCTCTACTGTGCTCCACTGTACTCCACTGTACTCTACCTCTACTGTGCTCCACTGTACTCTACCTCTACTGTACTCCACTGTACTCTACCTCTACTGTACTCCACTGTTCTCTACCTCTACTGTACTCTACTGTACTCCACCTCTACTGTAATCCACTGTACTCCACTGTACTCCACCTCTACTGTGCTCCATTGTACTCTACCTCTACTGTACTCCACTGTACTCTACCTCTACTGTACTGCACTGTACTCTACCTCTACTGTACTCCACTGAACTCTACCTCTACTGTCCTTCACTGTTCTCTACTGTACTCTACCTCTACTGTGCTCCACTGTACTCCACTCTATCTCTACTGTGATCCACTGTACTCTACCTCTGCTGTGCTCCCCTGTACTCTACCTCTACTGTAATCCACTGTACTCTACCTCTACTGTACTCCACTGTACTCTACCTCTACTGTACTCCACTGTACTCTACCTCTACTGTACTCAACTGTACTCCACCTCTAATGCGCTCCACTGTACTCCACTGTACTCTACCTCTACTGTACTCCACTGTACTCTACCTCTAGTGTACTCCACTGTACTCTACCTCTACTGTACTCCACCAAACTCTACCTCTACTGTCCTTCACTGTACTCTACTGTACTCTACCTCTACTGTGCTCCAATGTACTCCACTGTACTCTATCTCTACTGTGATCCACTGTACTCTACCTCTGCTGGGCTCCACTGAACTCTACCTCTACTGTGCTCCACTGCACTCTACCTCTACTCTACGTCACTGTACTCCACCTCTACTGTACTCTACTGTTCTCTACCTCTACTGTACTCTACTCTAATCCACCTCTACTGTGCTCCACTGTACTCCACTGTACTCTACCTCTACTGTGCTCCACTGTACTCTACCTCTACTGTACTCCACTGTACTCTACCTCTACTGTGCTCCACTGTACTCTCCCTCTGCTGTGCTCCACTTCACTCTACCTCTACTGTACTCTACTGTACTCCACCTCTACTGTGCTCCACTGTACTCCACTGTACGCTACCTCTACTGTGCTCCACTGTACTCTACCTCTACTGTACTCCACTGAACTCTACCTCTACTGTCCTTCACTGTTCTCTACTGTACTCTACCTCTACTGTGCTCCACTGTACTCCACTGTCTCTATCTCTACTGTGATCCACTGTACTCTACCTCTGCTGTGCTGCACTGTACTCTACCTCTACTGTGCTCCACTGTACTCTACCTCTACTGTACTCCACTGTACTCTACCTCTAATGTACTCTACTGTACTCCACCTCTAATGTGCTCCACTGTACTCTACCTCTACTTTACTCCACTGTACTCTACCTCTAGTGTACTCTACTGTACTCCACCTCTAATGCGCTCCACTGTACTCTACCTCTACTGTACTCCACTGTACTCTACCTCTACTGTACTCCACTGTACTCTACCTCTACTGTGCTCCACTGTACTCTACCTCTACTGTACTCCACTGTTCTCTACCTCTACTGTGCTCCACTGTACTCTACCTCTACTGTACTCCACTTTACGCTACCTCTACTGTGCTCCACTGTACTCTACCTCTACTGTACTCCACTCTACTCTACATCTACTGTCCTCCGCTGTACTCCACTGTACTCTACCTCTACTGTGCTCCACTGTACTCTACCTCTACTGTACTCCACTGTACTCTACCTCTACTGTGCTCCACTGTACTCTACCTCTTCTGTACTCCACTGTACTCTACCTCTACTTTGCTCCACTGTACTCTACCTCTACTGTACTCCACTCTACTCTAACTCTACTGTGCTCCACTGTACTCTATCTCTACTGTACTCTACTGTACTCCACCTCTACTGTGCTCCGCTGTACTCCACTGTACTCTACCTCTACTGTGCTCCACTGTACTCTACCTCTACTGTACTCCACTGTACTCTACCTCTACTGTGCTCCACTGTTCTCTACCTCTACTGTACTCTACTGTACTCCACCTCTACTGTGCTCTACTGTACTCCACTGTACTCTACCTCTAGTGTACTCCACTGTACTCTACCTCTACTATACTCCACCGAACTCTACCTCTACTGTCCTTCACTGTACTCTACCTCTACTGTCCTTCACTGTACTCTACCTCTACTGTACTCTACTGTACTCCACCTCTAATGTGCTGCACTGTACTCAACTGTACTCTACCTCTACTGTACTCCACTGTACTCTACATCTACTGTGCTCCACTTTACTCCACTGTACTCTATCTCTACTGTGATCCACTGTACTCTACCTCTGCTGTGCTCCACTGAACTCTACCTCTAAAGTGCTCCACTGTACTCTACCTCTACTCTACGCCACTGTACTCTACCTCTACTGTACTCTACTTTTCTCTACCTCTACTGTACTCTACTGTACTCCACCTCTACTGTGCTCCACTGTACTCCACTGTACTCTACCTCTACTGTGCTCCACTGTATTCTACCTCTACTGTACTCCACTGTACTCTACCTCTGCTGTGCTCCACTGTACTCTACCTCTACTGTACTCCACTGTACTCTACCTCTACTGTACTCCACTCTACTCTACCTCTACTGTGCTCCGCTGTACTCCACTGTACTCTACCTCTACTGTGCTCCACTGTACTCTACCTCTACTGTACTCCACCGTACTCTACATCTACTGTGCTCCACTGTACTCTACCTCTACTGTACTCCACTGTACTCTACCTCTACTGTGCTCCACTGTACTCTACCTCTACTGTACTCCACTGTACTCTACCTCTACTTTGCTCCACTGTACTCTACCTCTACTGTACTCCACTCTACTCTAACTCTACTGTACTCCACTGTACTCTACCTCTACTGTACTCTACTGTACTCCACCTCTACTGTGCTCCGCTGTACTCCACTGTACTCTACCTCTACTGTGCTCCACTGTACTCTACCTCTACTGTACTCCACTCTACTCTACCTCTACTGTGCTCCACTGTTCTCTACCTCTACTGTACTCTACTGTACTCCACCTCTACTGTGCTCTACTGTACTCCACTGTACTCTACCTCTAGTGTACTCCACTGTACTCTACCTCTACTGTACTCCACCTCTACTGTACTCCACTGTTCTCTACCTCTACTGTACTCTACTGTACTCCACCTCTACTGTGATCCACTGTACTCCACTGTACTCTACCTCGACTGTGCTCCACTGTAATCTACCTCTACTGTACTCCACTCTACACTATCTCTACTGTACTCCAATGTACTCTACCTCTACTGTACTCTACTGTTCTCTACCTCTACTGTACTCTACTGTACACCACCTCTACTGTGCTCCACTGTACTCCACTGTACTCTACCTCTACTGTGCTCCACTGTACTCTACCTCTACTGTACTCTACCTCTACTGTGCTCCACTGTACTCTACCTCTACTGTACTCCACTGTACTCTACCTCTACTGTACTCCACTGTACTCTACCTCTACTGTGCTCCACTGTACTCTACCTCTACTGTACTCCACTGTACTCTACCTCTACTGTACTCCACTGTACGCTACCTTTACTGTGCTCCACTGTACTCTACCTCTACTGTACTCCACTGTACTCTACCTCTACTGTGCTCCGCTGTACTCCACTGTACTCTACCTCTACTGTGCTCCACTGTACTCTACCTCTACTGTACTCCACTGTACTCTACCTCTACTGTGCTCCACTGTACTCTACCTCTACTATACTCCACTCTACTCTAACTCTACTGTGCTCCACTGTACTCTATCTCTACTGTACTCTACTGTACTCCACCTCTACTGTGCTCTGATGTACTCCACTGTACTCTACCTCTACTGTGCACCACTCTACTCTACCTCTACTGTACTCCACTGTACTCGACCTCTACTGTGCTCCACTGTTCTCTACCTCTACTGTACTCTACTGTACTCCACCTCTACTGTGCTCCACTGTACTCCACTGTACTCTAGCTCTACTGTGCTCCACTGTACTCTACCTCTACTGTACTCCACTGAACTCTACCTCTACTGTACTCCACTGAACTCTACCTCTACTGTCCTTCACTGTTCTCTACTGTACTCTACCTCTACTGTGCTCCACTGTACTCCACTGTACTCTATCTCTACTGTGATCCACTGTACTCTACCTCTGCTGTGCTCCACTGTACTCTACCTCTACTGTGCTCCACTGTACTCTACCTCTACTGTACTCCACTGTACTCTACCTTTACTGTACTCTACTGTACTCCACCTCTAATGCACTCCACTGTACTCTACCTCTACTGTACTCCACTGTACTCTACTTCTAGTGTACTCCACTGTACTCTACCTCTACTGTGCTCCACTGTACTCTACCTCTACTGTACTCCACTGTACTCTACCTCTACTCTACTCCACTGTACTCTACCTCTACTGTGCTCCAATGTACTCTACCTCTACTGTACTCCACTGTTCTCTACCTCTACTGTGCTCCACTGTACTCTACCTCTACTGTACTCCACTGTACGCTACCTCTACTGTGCTCCACTGTACTCTACCTCTACTGTACTCCACTCTACTCTACCTCTACTGTCCTCCGCTGTACTCCACTGTACTCTACCTCTACTGTGCTCCACTGTACTCTACCTCTACTGTACTCCACTGTACTCTACCTCTACTGTGCTCCACTGTACTCTACCTCTACTTTGCTCCAATGTACTCTACCTCTACTGTACTCCACTCTACTCTAACTCTACTGTGCTCCAATGTACTATATCTCTACTGTACTCCACTGTACTCCACCTCTACTGTGCTCCGCTGTACTCCACTGTACTTTACCTCTACTGTGATCCACTGTACTCTACCTCTACTGTACTCCACCTCTACTGTAGTCCACTGTTCTCTACCTCTACTGTACTCTACTGTACTCCACCCCTACTGTGATCCACTGTACTCCACTGTACTCTACCTCGACTGTGCTCCACTGTACTCTACCTAGACTGTACTCCAATGTACTCTACCTCTACTGTACTCTACTGTTCTCTACCTCTACTGTACTCTACTGTACACCACGTCTACTGTGCTCCACTGTACTCCACTGTACTCTACCTCTACTGTGCTCCACTGTACTCTACCTCTACTGTACTCCACTGTATTCTACCTCTACTGTGCTCCACTGTACTCTACCTCTACTGTACTCCACTGTACTCTACCTCTACTGTACTCCACTGTACTCTACCTCTACTGTGCTCCACTGTACTCTACTCCACTGTTCTCTACCTCTACTGTGCTCCACTGTACTCTACCTCTACTGTACTCCACTGTACGCTAACTTTACTGTGCTCCACTGTGCTCTACCTCTACTGTACTCCACTCTACTCTACCTCTACTGTGCTCCGCTGTACTCCACTGTACTCTACCTCTACTGTGCTCCACTGTACTCTACCTCTACTGTACTCCACTGTACTCTACCTCTACTGTACTCTACTGTAATCCACCTCTACTGTGCTCTACTGTACTCCACTGTACTCTACCTCTAGTGTACTCCACTGTACTCTACCTCTACTGTACTCCACCGAACTCTACCTCTACTGTCCTTCACTGTACTCTACCTCTACTGTACTCTACTGTACTCCACCTCTAATGTGCTGCACTGTACTCCACTGTACTCTACCTCTACTGTACTCCACTGTACTCTACCTCTACTGTGCTCCACTGTACTCTATCTCTACTGTGATCCACTGTACTCTACCTCTGCTGTGCTCCACTGAACTCTACCTCTACTGTGCTCCACTGTACTCTACCTCTACTCTACGCCACTGTACTATACCTCTACTGTACTCTACTGTTCTCTACCTCTACTGTACTCTACTGTACTCCACCTCTACTGTGCTCCACTGTAATCCACTGTACTCTACCTCTACTGTGCTCCACTGTACTCTACCTCTACTTTGCTCCACTGTACTCTACCTCTACTGTACTCCACTCTACTCTAACTCTACTGTGCTCCACTGTACTCTATCTCTACTGTACTCCACCTCTACTGTGCTCCGCTGTACTCCACTGTACTCTACCTCTACTGTGCTCCACTGTACTCTACCTCTACTGTACTCCACTCTACTCTACCTCTACTGTACTCCACTGTACTCTACCTCTAGTGTACTCCACTGTACTCTACCTCTACTGTACTCCACCTCTACTGTACTCCACTGTTCTCTACCTCTACTGTACTCTACTGTACTCCACCTCTACTGTGATCCACTGTACTCCACTGTACTCTACCTCGACTGTGCTCTACTGTACTCTACCTCTACTGTACTCCACTCTATCTCTACTGTACTCCAATGTACTCTACCTCTACTGTACTCTACTGTTCTCTACCTCTACTGTACTCTACTGTACACCACCTCTACTGTGCTCCACTGTACTCCACTGTACTCTACCTCTACTGTGCTCCACTGTACTCTACCTCTACTGTACTCCACTGTACTCTACCTCTACTGTGCTCCACTGTACTCTACCTCTACTGTACTCCACTGTACTCTACCTCTACTGTACTCCACTGTACTCTACCTCTACTGTGCTCCACTGTACTCTACCTCTACTGTACTCCACTGTACTCTACCTCTACTGTACTCCACTGTACGCTACCTTTACTGTGCTCCACTGTACTCTACCTCTACTGTATTCCACTCTACTCTACCTCTACTGTGCTCCGCTGTACTCCACTGTACTCTACCTCTACTGTGCTCCACTGTACTCTACCTCTACTGTACTCCACTGTACTCTACCTCTACTGTGCTCCACTGTACTCTACCTCTACTGTACTCCACTCTACTCTAACTCTACTGTGCTCCACTGTACTCTATCTCTACTGTACTCTACTGTACTCCACCTCTACTGTGCTCTGATGTACTCCACTGTACTCTACCTCTACTGTGCACCACTCTACTCTACCTCTACTGTACTCCACTGTACTCTACCTCTACTGTGCTCCACTGTTCTCTACCTCTACTGTACTCTACTGTACTCCACCTCTACTGTGCTCCACTGTACTCCACTGTACTCTACCTCTACTGTGCTCCACTGTACTCTACCTCTACTGTACTCCACTGAACTCTACCTCTACTGTATTCCACTGAACTCTACCTCTACTGTCCTTCACTGTTCTCTACTGTACTCTACCTCTACTGTGCTCCACTGTACTCTATCTCTACTGTGATCCACTGTACTCTACCTCTGCTGTGCTCCACTGTACTCTACCTCTACTGTGCTCCACTGTACTATACCTCTACTGTACTCCACTGTACTCTACCTTTACTGTACTCTACTGTACTCCACCTCTAATGCGCTCCACTGTACTCTACCTCTACTCTACTCCACTGTACTCTACTTCTAGTGTACTCCACTGTACTCTACCTCTACTGTGCTCCACTGTACTCTACCTCTACTGTACTCCACTGTACTCTACCTCTACTCTACTCCACTGTACTCTACCTCTACTGTGCTCCAATGTACTCTACCTCTACTGTACTCCACTGTTCTCTACCTCTACTGTGCTCCACTGTACTCTACCTCTACTGTACTCCACTGTACGCTACCTCTACTGTGCTCCACTATACTTTACCTCTACTGTACTCCACTCTACTCTACCTCTACTGTCCTCCGCTGTACTCCAACGTACTCTACCTCTACTGTGCTCCACTGTACTCTACCTCTACTGTACTCCACTGTACTCTACCTCTACTGTGCTCCACTGTACTCTACCTCTACTTTGCTCCAATGTACTCTACCTCTACTGTACTCCACTCTACTCTAACTCTACTGTGCTCCACTGTACTCTATCTCTACTGTACTCCACTGTACTCCACCTCTACTGTGCTCCGCTGTACTCCACTGTACTTTACCTCTACTGTGATCCACTGTACTCTACCTCTACTGTACTCCACCTCTACTGTAGTCCACTGTTCTCTACCTCTACTGTACTCTACTGTACTCCACCCCTAATTTGATCCACTGTACTCCACTGTACTCTACCTCGACTGTGCTCCACTGTACTCTACCTCTACTGTACTCCACTCTACTCTATCTCTACTGTACTCCAATGTACTCTACCTCTACTGTACTCTACTGTTCTCTACCTCTACTGTACTCTACTGTACACCACCTCTACTGTGCTCCACTGTACTCCACTGTACTCTACCTCTACTGTGCTCCACTGTACTCTACCTCTACTGTACTCCACTGTACTCTACCTCTACTGTGCTCTACTGTACTCTACCTCTACTGTGCTCCACTGTACCCTACCTCTACTGTGCTATACCGTACTCCACCTCTACTGTGCTCCACTGTACTCTACCTCTACTGTACTCCACTGTACTCTACCTCTACTGTGCTCCACTGTACTCTACCTCTACTGTACTCCACTCTACTCTAACTCTACTGTGCTCCACTGTACTCTATCTCTACTGTACTCTACTGTACTCCACCTCTACTGTGCTCCGCTGTACTCCACTGTACTCTACCTCTACTGTGCTCCACTGTACTCTACCTCTACTGTACTCTACCTCTATTGTGCTCCACTGTTCTCTACCTCTACTGTACTCTACTGTACTCCACCTCTACTGTGCTCCACTGTACTCCACTGTACTCTACCTCTACTGTGCTCCATTGTACTCTACCTCTACTGTACTCCACTGTACTCTACCTCTACTGTACTCCACTGAACTCTACCTCTACTGTCCTTCACTGTTCTCTACTGTACTCTACCTCTACTGTGCTCCACTGTACTCCACTCTATCTCTACTGTGATCCACTGTACTCTACCTCTGCTGTGCTCCCCTGTACTCTACCTCTACTGTAATCCACTGTACTCTACCTCTACTGTACTCCACTGTACTCTACCTCTACTGTACTCCACTGTACTCTACCTCTACTGTACTCAACTGTACTCCACCTCTAATGCGCTCCACTGTACTCCACTGTACTCTACCTCTACTGTACTCCACTGTACTCTACCTCTAGTGTACTCCACTGTACTCTACCTCTACTGTACTCCACCAAACTCTACCTCTACTGTCCTTCACTGTACTCTACTGTACTCTACCTCTACTGTGCTCCAATGTACTCCACTGTACTCTATCTCTACTGTGATCCACTGTACTCTACCTCTGCTGGGCTCCACTGAACTCTACCTCTACTGTGCTCCACTGCACTCTACCTCTACTCTACGCCACTGTACTCCACCTCTACTGTACTCTACTGTTCTCTACCTCTACTGTACTCTACTCTAATCCACCTCTACTGTGCTCCACTGTACTCCACTGTACTCTACCTCTACTGTGCTCCACTGTACTCTACCTCTACTGTACTCCACTGTACTCTACCTCTACTGTGCTCCACTGTACTCTACCTCTGCTGTGCTCCACTGTACTCTACCTCTACTGTACTCTACTGTACTCCACCTCTACTGTGCTCCACTGTACTCCACTGTACGCTACCTCTACTGTGCTCCACTGTACTCTACCTCTACTGTACTCCACTGTACTCTACCTCTACTGTACTCCACTGTACTCTACCTCTACTGTACTCCACTGTACTCTACCTCTACTGTGCTCCACTGTACTCTACCTCTACTGTACTCCACTGTACTCTACCTCTACTGTACTCCACTGTACGCTACCTTTACTGTGCTCCACTGTACTCTACCTCTACTGTATTCCACTCTACTCTACCTCTACTGTGCTCCGCTCTACTCCACTGTACTCTACCTCTACTGTGCTCCACTGTACTCTACCTCTACTGTACTCCACTGTACTCTACCTCTACTGTGCTCCACTGTACTCTACCTCTACTGTACTCCACTCTACTCTAACTCTACTGTGCTCCACTGTACTCTATCTCTACTGTACTCTACTGTACTCCACCTCTACTGTGCTCTGATGTACTCCACTGTACTCTACCTCTACTGTGCACCACTCTACTCTACCTCTACTGTACTCCACTGTACTCTACCTCTACTGTGCTCCACTGTTCTCTACCTCTACTGTACTCTACTGTACTCCACCTCTACTGTGCTCCACTGTACTCCACTGTACTCTACCTCTACTGTGCTCCACTGTACTCTACCTCTACTGTACTCCACTGAACTCTACCTCTACTGTACTCCACTGAACTCTACCTCTACTGTCCTTCACTGTTCTCTACTGTACTCTACCTCTACTGTGCTCCACTGTACTCTATCTCTACTGTGATCCACTGTACTCTACCTCTGCTGTGCTCCACTGTACACTACCTCTACTGTGTTCCACTGTACTATACCTCTACTGTACTCCACTGTACTCTACCTTTACTGTACTCTACTGTACTCCACCTCTAATGCGCTCCACTGTACTCTACCTCTACTCTACTCCACTGTACTCTACTTCTAGTGTACTCCACTGTACTCTACCTCTACTGTGCTCCACTGTACTCTACCTCTACTGTACTCCACTGTACTCTACCTCTACTCTACTCCACTGTACTCTACCTCTACTGTGCTCCAATGTACTCTACCTCTACTGTACTCCACTGTTCTCTACCTCTACTGTGCTCCACTGTACTCTACCTCTACTGTACTCCACTGTACGCTACCTCTACTGTGCTCCACTGTACTCTACCTCTACTGTACTCCACTCTACTCTACCTCTACTGTCCTCCGCTGTACTCCAACGTACTCTACCTCTACTGTGCTCCACTGTACTCTACCTCTACTGTACTCCACTGTACTCTACCTCTACTGTGCTCCACTGTACTCTACCTCTACTTTGCTCCAATGTACTCTACCTCTACTGTACTCCACTCTACTCTAACTCTACTGTGCTCCACTGTACTCTATCTCTACTGTACTCCACTGTACTCCACCTCTACTGTGCTCCGCTGTACTCCACTGTACTTTACCTCTACTGTGATCCACTGTACTCTACCTCTACTGTACTCCACCTCTACTGTAGTCCACTGTTCTCTACCTCTACTGTACTCTACTGTACTCCACCCCTAATTTGATCCACTGTACTCCACTGTACTCTACCTCGACTGTGCTCCACTGTACTCTACCTCTACTGTACTCCACTCTACTCTTACTCTACTGTACTCCAATGTACTCTACCTCTACTGTACTCTACTGTTCTCTACCTCTACTGTACTCTACTGTACACCACCTCTACTGTGCTCCACTGTACTCCACTGTACTCTACCTCTACTGTGCTCCACTGTACTCTACCTCTACTGTACTCCACTGTACTCTACCTCTACTGTGCTCCACTGTACTCTACCTCTACTGTGCTCCACTGTACCCTACCTCTACTGTGCTATACCGTACTCCACCTCTACTGTGCTCCACTGTACTCTACCTCTACTGTACTCCACTGTACTCTACCTCTACTGTGCTCCACTGTACTCTACCTCTACTGTACTCCACTCTACTCTAACTCTACTGTGCTCCACTGTACTCTATCTCTACTGTACTCTACTGTACTCCACCTCTACTGTGCTCCGCTGTACTCCACTGTACTCTACCTCTACTGTGCTCCACTGTACTCTACCTCTACTGTACTCTACCTCTATTGTGCTCCACTGTTCTCTACCTCTACTGTACTCTACTGTACTCCACCTCTACTGTGCTCCACTGTACTCCACTGTACTCTACCTCTACTGTGCTCCATTGTACTCTACCTCTACTGTACTCCACTGTACTCTACCTCTACTGTACTCCACTGAACTCTACCTCTACTGTCCTTCACTGTTCTCTACTGTACTCTACCTCTACTGTGCTCCACTGTACTCCACTCTATCTCTACTGTGATCCACTGTACTCTACCTCTGCTGTGCTCCCCTGTACTCTACCTCTACTGTAATCCACTGTACTCTACCTCTACTGTACTCCACTGTACTCTACCTCTACTGTACTCCACTGTACTCTACCTCTACTGTACTCAACTGTACTCCACCTCTAATGCGCTCCACTGTACTCCACTGTACTCTACCTCTACTGTACTCCACTGTACTCTACCTCTAGTGTACTCCACTGTACTCTACCTCTACTGTACTCCACCAAACTCTACCTCTACTGTCCTTCACTGTACTCTACTGTACTCTACCTCTACTGTGCTCCAATGTACTCCACTGTACTCTATCTCTACTGTGATCCACTGTACTCTACCTCTGCTGGGCTCCACTGAACTCTACCTCTACTGTGCTCCACTGCACTCTACCTCTACTCTACGCCACTGTACTCCACCTCTACTGTACTCTACTGTTCTCTACCTCTACTGTACTCTACTCTAATCCACCTCTACTGTGCTCCACTGTACTCCACTGTACTCTACCTCTACTGTGCTCCACTGTACTCTACCTCTACTGTACTCCACTGTACTCTACCTCTACTGTGCTCCACTGTACTCTACCTCTGCTGTGCTCCACTGTACTCTACCTCTACTGTACTCTACTGTACTCCACCTCTACTGTGCTCCACTGTACTCCACTGTACGCTACCTCTACTGTGCTCCACTGTACTCTACCTCTACTGTACTCCACTGAACTCTACCTCTACTGTCCTTCACTGTTCTCTACTGTACTCTACCTCTACTGTGCTCCACTGTACTCCACTGTCTCTATCTCTACTGTGATCCACTGTACTCTACCTCTGCTGTGCTGCACTGTACTCTACCTCTACTGTGCTCCACTGTACTCTACCTCTACTGTACTCCACTGTACTCTACCTCTAATGTACTCTACTGTACTCCACCTCTAATGCGCTCCACTGTACTCTACCTCTACTGTACTCCACTGTACTCTACCTCTAGTGTACTCGACTGTACTCTACCTCTACTGTGCTCCACTGTACTCTACCTCTACTGTACTCCACTGTACTCTACCTCTACTGTACTCCACTGTACTCTACCTCTACTGTGCTCCACTGTACTCTACCTCTACTGTACTCCACTGTTTTCTACCTCTACTGTGCTCCACTGTACTCTACCTCTACTGTACTCCACTTTACGCTACCTCTACTGTGCTCCACTGTACTCTACCTCTACTGTACTCCACTCTACTCTACCTCTACTTTCCTCCGCTGTACTCCACTGTACTCTACCTCTACTGTGCTCCACTGTACTCTACCTCTACTGTACTCCACTGTACTCTACCTCTACTGTGCTCCACTGTACTCTACCTCTTCTGTACTCCACTGTACTCTACCTCTACTTTGCTCCACTCTACTCTACCTCTACTGTACTCCACTCTACTCTAACTCTACTGTGCTCCACTGTACTCTATCTCTACTGTAATCTACTGTACTCCACCTCTACTGTGCTCCGCTGTACTCCACTGTACTCTACCTCTACTGTGCTCCACTGTACTCTACCTCTACTGTACTCCACTGTACTCTACCTCTACTGTGCTCCACTGTTCTCTACCTCTACTGTACTCTACTGTACTCCACCTCTACTGTGCTCTACTGTACTCCACTGTACTCTACCTCTAGTGTACTCCACTGTACTCTACCTCTACTATACTCCACCGAACTCTACCTCTACTGTCCTTCACTGTACTCTACCTCTACTGTACTCTACTGTACTCCACCTCTAATGTGCTGCACTGTACTCCACTGTACTCTACCTCTACTGTACTCCACTGTACTCTACATCTACTGTGCTCCACTGTACTCCACTTTACTCTATCTCTACTGTGATCCACTGTACTCTACCTCTGCTGTGCTCCACTGAACTCTACCTCTACTGTGCTCCACTGTACTCTACCTCTACTCTACGCCACTGTACTCTACCTCTACTGTACTCTACTTTTCTCTACCTCTACTGTACTCTACTGTACTCCACCTCTACTGTGCTCCACTGTACTCCACTGTACTCCACCTCTACTGTGCTCCACTGTATTCTACCTCTGCTGTGCTCCACTGTACTCTACCTCTACTGTACTCCACTGTACTCTACCTCTACTGTACTCCACTCTACTCTACCTCTACTGTGCTCCGCTGTACTCCACTGTACTCTACCTCTACTGTGCTCCACTGTACTCTACCTCTACTGTACTCCACTGTACTCTACATCTACTGTGCTCCACTGTACTCTACCTCTACTGTACTCCACTGTACTCTACCTCTACTGTGCTCCACTGTACTCTACCTCTACTGTACTCCACTGTACTCTACCTCTACTTTGCTCCACTGTACTCTACCTCTACTGTACTCCACTCTACTCTAACTCTACTGTGCTCCACTGTACTCTATCTCTACTGTACTCTACTGTACTCCACCTCTACTGTGCTCCGCTGTACTCCACTGTACTCTACCTCTACTGTGCTCCACTGTACTCTACCTCTACTGTACTCCACTCTACTCTACCTCTACTGTGCTCCACTGTTCTCTACCTCTACTGTACTCTACTGTACTCCACCTCTACTGTGCTCTACTGTACTCCACTGTACTCTACCTCTAGTGTACTCCACTGTACTCTACCTCTACTGTACTCTACCTCTACTGTACTCCACTGTTCTCTACCTCTACTGTACTCTACTGTACTCCACCTCTACTGTGATCCACTGTACTCCACTGTACTCTACCTCGACTGTGCTCCACTGTACTCTACCTCTACTGTACTCCACTCTACACTATCTCTACTGTACTCCAATGTACTCTACCTCTACTGTACTCTACTGTTCTCTACCTCTACTGTACTCTACTGTACACCACCTCTACTGTGCTCCACTGTACTCCACTGTACTCTACCTCTACTGTGCTCCACTGTACTCTACCTCTACTGTACTCCACTGTACTCTACCTCTACTGTGCTCCACTGTACTCTACCTCTACTGTACTCCACTGTACTCTACCTCTACTGTACTCCACTGTACTCTACCTCTACTGTGCTCCACTGTACTCTACCTCTACTGTACTCCACTGTACTCTACCTCTACTGTACTCCACTGTATGCTACCTTTACTGTGCTCCACTGTACTCTACCTCTACTGTACTCCACTCTACTCTACCTCTACTGTGCTCCGCTGTACTCCACTGTACTCTACCTCTACTGTGCTCCACTGTACTCTATCTCTACTGTACTCCACTGTACTCTACCTCTACTGTGCTCCACTGTACTCTACCTCTACTGTACTCCACTCTACTCTAACTCTACTGTGCTCCACTGTACTCTATCTCTACTGTACTCTACTGTACTCCACCTCTACTTTGCTCTGATGTACTCCACTGTACTCTACCTCTACTGTGCACCACTCTACTCTACCTCTACTGTACTCCACTGTACTCGACCTCTACTGTGCTCCACTGTTCTCTACCTCTACTGTACTCTACTGTACTCCACCTCTACTGTGCTCCACTGTACTCCACTGTACTCTAGCTCTACTGTGCTCCACTGTACTCTACCTCTACTGTACTCCACTGAACTCTACCTCTACTGTACTCCACTGAACTCTACCTCTACTGTCCTTCACTGTTCTCTACTGTACTCTACCTCTACTGTGCTCCACTGTACTCCAGTGTACTCTATCTCTACTGTGATCCACTGTACTCTACCTCTGCTGTGCTCCACTGTACTCTACCTCTACTGTGCTCCACTGTACTCTACCTCTACTGTACTCCACTGTACTCTACCTTTACTGTACTCTACTGTACTCCACCTCTAATGCGCTCCACTGTACTCTACCTCTACTGTACTCCACTGTACTCTACTTCTAGTGTACTCCACTGTACTCTACCTCTACTGTGCTCCACTGTACTCTACCTCTACTGTACTCCACTGTACTCTACCTCTACTCTTCTCCACTGTACTCTACCTCTACTGTGCTCCAATGTACTCTACCTCTACTGTACTCCACTGTTCTCTACCTCTACTGTGCTCCACTGTACTCTACCTCTACTGTACTCCACTGTACGCTACCTCTACTGTGCTCCACTGTACTCTACCTCTACTGTACTCCACTCTACTCTACCTCTACTGTCCTCCGCTGTACTCCACTGTACTCTACCTCTACTGTGCTCCACTGTACTCTACCTCTACTGTACTCCACTGTACTCTACCTCTACTGTGCTCCACTGTACTCTACCTCTACTTTGCTCCAATGTACTCTACCTCTACTGTACTCCACTCTACTCTAACTCTACTGTGCTCCAATGTACTCTATCTCTACTGTACTCCACTGTACTCCACCTCTACTGTGCTCCGCTGTACTCCACTGTACTTTACCTCTACTGTGATCCACTGTACTCTACCTCTACTGTACTCCACCTCTACTGTAGTCCACTGTTATCTACCTCTACTGTACTCTACTGTACTCCACCCCTACTGTGATCCACTGTACTCCACTGTACTCTACCTCGACTGTGCTCCACTGTACTCTACCTCTACTGTACTCCACTCTACTCTATCTCTACTGTACTCCAATGTACTCTACCTCTACTGTACTCTACTGTTCTCTACCTCTACTGTACTCTACTGTACACCACCTCTACTGTGCTCCACTGTACTCCACTGTACTCTACCTCTACTGTGCTCCACTGTACTCTACCTCTACTGTACTCCACTGTATTCTACCTCTACTGTGCTCCACTGTACTCTACCTCTACTGTACTACACTGTACTCTACCTCTACTGTACTCCACTGTACTCTACCTCTACTGTGCTCCACTGTACTCTACCTCTACTGTACTCCACTGTTCTCTACCTCTACTGTGCTCCACTGTACTCTACCTCTACTGTACTCCACTGTACGCTAACTTTACTGTGCTCCACTGTGCTCTACCTCTACTGTACTCCACTCTACTCTACCTCTACTGTGCTCCGCTGTACTCCACTGTACTCTACCTCTACTGTGCTCCACTGTACTCTACCTCTACTGTACTCCACTGTACTCTACCTCTACTGTACTCTACTGTAATCCACCTCTACTGTGCTCTACTGTACTCCACTGTACTCTACCTCTAGTGTACTCCACTGTACTCTACCTCTACTGTACTCCACCGAACTCTACCTCTACTGTCCTTCACTGTACTCTACCTCTACTGTACTCTACTGTACTCCACCTCTAATGTGCTGCACTGTACTCCACTGTACTCTACCTCTACTGTACTCCACTGTACTCTACCTCTACTGTGCTCCACTTGACTCTATCTCTACTGTGATCCACTGTACTCTACCTCTGCTGTGCTCCACTGAACTCTACCTCTACTGTGCTCCACTGTACTCTACCTCTACTCTACGCCACTGTACTATACCTCTACTGTACTCTACTGTTCTCTACCTCTACTGTACTCTACTGTACTCCACCTCTACTGTGCTCCACTGTAATCCACTGTACTCTACCTCTACTGTGCTCCACTGTAGTCTACCTCTACTGTACTCCACTGTACTCTACCTCTGCTGTGCTCCACTGTACTCTACCTCTACTGTACTCCACTGTACTCTACCTCTACTGTACTCTACTGTACTCCACCTCTAATGTGCTGCACTGTACTCCACTGTACTCTACCTCTACTGTACTTCACTGTACTCTACCTCTACTGTGCTCCACTGTACTCCACTGTACGCTACCTCTACTGTGCTCCACTGTACTCTACCTCTACTGTACTCCACTCTACTCTACCTCTACTCTGCTCCGCTGTACTCCACTGTACTCTACCTCTACTGTGCTCCACTGTACTCTACCTCTACTGTACTCCACTGTACTCTACCTCTACTGTGCTCCACTGTACTCTACCTCTACTGTACTCCACTGTACTCTACCTCTACTGTGCTCCACTGTACTCTACCTCTACTGTACTCCACTGTACTCTACCTCTACTTTGCTCCACTGTACTCTACCTCTACTGTACTCCACTCTACTCTAACTCTACTGTGCTCCACTGTACTCTATCTCTACTGTACTCTACTGTACTGCACCTCTACTGTGCTCCGCTGTACTCCACTGTACTCTACCTCTACTGTGCTCCACTGTACTCTACCTCTACTGTACTCCACTCTACTCTACCTCTACTGTGCTCCACTGTTCTCTACCTCTACTGTACTCTACTGTACTCCACCTCTACTGTGCTCTACTGTACTCCACTGTACTCTACCTCTAGTGTACTCCACTGTACTCTACCTCTACTGTACTCCACCTCTACTGTACTCCACTGTTCTCTACCTCTACTGTACTCTACTGTACTCCACCTCTACTGTGATCCACTGTACTCCACTGTACTCTACCTCGACTGTGCTCCACTGTACTCTACCTCTACTGTACTCCACTCTACTCTATCTCTACTGTACTCCAATGTACTCTACCTCTACTGTACTCTACTGTTCTCTACCTCTACTGTACTCTACTGTACACCACCTCTACTGTGCTCCACTGTACTCCACTGTACTCTACCTCTACTGTGCTCCACTGTACTCTACCTCTACTGTACTCCACTGTACTCTACCTCTACTGTGCTCCACTGTACTCTACCTCTACTGTACTCCACTGTACTCTACCTCTACTGTACTCCACTGTACTCTACCTCTACTGTGCTCCACTGTACTCTACCTCTACTGTACTCCACTGTACTCTACCTCTACTGTACTCCACTGTACGCTACCTTTACTGTGCTCCACTGTACTCTACCTCTACTGTACTCCACTCTACTCTACACCTACTGTGCTCCGCTGTACTCCGCTGTACTCTACCTCTACTGTACTCCACTGTACTCTACCTCTACTGTGCTCCACTGTACTCTACCTCTACTGTACTCCACTGTTCTCTACCTCTACTGTGCTCCACTGTACTCTACCTCTACTGTACTCCACTGTACGCTACCTTTACTATGCTCCACTGTGCTCTACCTCTACTGTACTCCACTCTACTCTACCTCTACTGTGCTCCGCTGTACTCCACTGTACTCTACCTCTACTGTGCTCCACTGTACTCTACCTCTACTGTACTCCACTGTACTCTACCTCTACTGTAATCCACCTCTACTGTGCTCTACTGTACTCCACTGTACTCTACCTCTAGTGTACTCCACTGTACTCTACCTCTACTGTACTCCACCAAACTCTACCTCTACTGTCCTTCACTGTACTCTACCTCTACTGTACTCTACTGTACTCCACCTCTAATGTGCTGCACTGTACTCCACTGTACTCTACCTCTACTGTACTCCACTGTACTCTACCTCTACTGTGCTCCACTGTACTCCACTGTACTCTATCTCTACTGTGATCCACTGTACTCTACCTCTGCTGTGCTCCACTGAACTCTACCTCTACTGTGCTCCACTGTACTCTACCTCTACTCTACGCCACTCTACTCTACCTCTACTGTACTCTACTGTTCTCTACCTCTACTCTACTCTACTGTACTCCACCTCTACTGTGCTCCACTGTACTCCACTGTACTCTACCTCTACTGTGCTCCACTGTAGTCTACCTCTACTGTACTCCAGTGTACTCTACCTCTGCTGTGCTCCACTGTACTCTACCTCTACTGTACTCCACTGTACTCTACCTCTACTGTACTCTACTGTACTCCACCTCTAATGTGCTGCACTGTACTCCACTGTACGCTACCTCTACTGTACTTCACTGTACTCTACCTCTACTGTGCTCCACTGTACTCCACTGTACGCTACCTCTACTGTGCTCCACTGTACTCTACCTCTACTGTACTCCACTCTACTCTACCTCTACTGTGCTCCGCTGTACTCCACTGTACTCTACCTCTACTGTGCTCCACTGTACTCTACCTCTACTGTACTCCACTGTACTCTACCTCTACTGTGCTCCACTGTACTCTACCTCTACTGTACTCCACTGTACTCTACCTCTACTGTGCTCCACTGTACTCTACCTCTACTGTACTCCACTGTACTCTACCTCTACTTTGCTCCACTGTACTCTACCTCTACTGTACTCCACTCTACTCTAACTCTACTGTGCTCCACTGTACTCTATCTCTACTGTACTCTACTGTACTCCACCTCTACTGTGCTCCGCTGTACTCCACTGTACTCTACCTCTACTGTGCTCCACTGTACTCTACCTCTACTGTACTCCACTCTACTCTACCTCTACTGTACTCCACTGTACTCTACCTCTAGTGTACTCCACTGTACTCTACCTCTACTGTACTCCACCTCTACTGTACTCCACTGTTCTCTACCTCTACTGTACTCTACTGTACTCCACCTCTACTGTGATCCACTGTACTCCACTGTACTCTACCTCGACTGTGCTCCACTGTACTCTACCTCTACTGTACTCCACTCTACTCTATCTCTACTGTACTCCAATGTACTCTACCTCTACTGTACTCCACTCCACTCTACTCTACCTCTACTGTGCTCCGCTGTACTCCACTGTACTCTACCTCTACTGTGCTCCACTGTACTCTACCTCTACTGTACTCCACTGTACTCTACCTCTACTGTGCTCCACTGTACTCTACCTCTACTGTACTCCACTGTACTCTACCTCTACTGTGCTCCACTGTACTCTACCTCTACTGTACTCCACTGTACTCTACCTCTACTTTGCTCCACTGTACTCTACCTCTACTGTACTCCACTCTACTCTAACTCTACTGTGCTCCACTGTACTCTATCTCTACTGTACTCTACTGTACTCCACCTCTACTGTGCTCCGCTGTACTCCACTGTACTCTACCTCTACTGTGCTCCACTGTACTCTACCTCTACTGTACTCCACTCTACTCTACCTCTACTGTACTCCACTGTACTCTACCTCTAGTGTACTCCACTGTACTCTACCTCTACTGTACTCCACCTCTACTGTACTCCACTGTTCTCTACCTCTACTGTACTCTACTGTACTCCACCTCTACTGTGATCCACTGTACTCCACTGTACTCTACCTCGACTGTGCTCCACTGTACTCTACCTCTACTGTACTCCACTCTACTCTATCTCTACTGTACTCCAATGTACTCTACCTCTACTGTACTCTACTGTTCTCTACCTCTACTGTACTCTACTGTACACCACCTCTACTGTGCTCCACTGTACTCCACTGTACTCTACCTCTACTGTGCTCCACTGTACTCTACCTCTACTGTACTCCACTGTACTCTACCTCTACTGTGCTCCACTGTACTCTACCTCTACTGTACTCCACTGTACTCTACCTCTACTGTACTCCACTGTACTCTACCTCTACTGTGCTCCACTGTACTCTACCTCTACTGTACTCCACTGTACTCTACCTCTACTGTACTCCACTGTACGCTACCTTTACTGTGCTCCACTGTACTCTACCTCTACTGTACTCCACTCTACTCTACCTCTACTGTGCTCCGCTGTACTCCACTGTACTCTACCTCTACTGTGCTCCACTGTACTCTACCTCTACTGTACTCCACTGTACTCTACCTCTACTGTGCTCCACTGTACTCTACCTCTACTGTACTCCACTCTACTCTAACTCTACTGTGCTCCACTGTACTCTATCTCTACTGTACTCTACTGTACTCCACCTCTACTGTGCTCTGATGTACTCCACTGTACTCTACCTCTACTGTGCACCACTGTACTCTACCTCTACTGTACTCCACTGTACTCTACCTCTACTGTGCTCCACTGTTCTCTACCTCTACTGTACTCTACTGTACTCCACCTCTACTGTGCTCCACTGTACTCTACCTCTACTGTGCTCCACTGTACTCTACCTCTACTGTACTCCACTGAACTCTACCTCTACTGTACTCCACTGAACTCTACCTCTACTGTCCTTCACTGTTCTCTACTGTACTCTACCTCTACTGTGCTCCACTGTACTCCACTGTACTCTATCTCTACTGTGATCCACTGTACTCTACCTCTGCTGTGCTCCACTGTACTCTACCTCTACTGTGCTCCACTGTACTCTACCTCTACTGTACTCCACTGTACTCTACCTTTACTGTACTCTACTGTACTCCACCTCTAATGCGCTCCACTGTACTCTACCTCTACTCTACTCCACTGTACTCTACTTCTAGTGTACTCCACTGTACTCTACCTCTACTGTGCTCCACTGTACTCTACCTCTACTGTACTCCACTGTACTCTACCTCTACTCTACTCCACTGTACTCTACCTCTACTGTGCTCCAATGTACTCTACCTCTACTGTACTCCACTGTTCTCTACCTCTACTGTGCTCCACTGTACTCTACCTCTACTGTACTCCACTGTACGCTACCTCTACTGTGCTCCACTGTACTCTACCTCTACTGTACTCCACTCTACTCTACCTCTACTGTCCTCCGCTGTACTCCAACGTACTCTACCTCTACTGTGCTCCACTGTACTCTACCTCTACTGTACTCCACTGTACTCTACCTCTACTGTGCTCCACTGTACTCTACCTCTACTTTGCTCCAATGTACTCTACCTCTACTGTACTCCACTCTACTCTAACTCTACTGTGCTCCACTGTACTCTATCTCTACTGTACTCCACTGTACTCCACCTCTACTGTGCTCCGCTGTACTCCACTGTACTTTACCTCTACTGTGATCCACTGTACTCTACCTCTACTGTACTCCACCTCTACTGTAGTCCACTGTTCTCTACCTCTACTGTACTCTACTGTACTCCACCCCTACTGTGATCCACTGTACTCCACTGTACTCTACCTCGACTGTGCTCCACTGTACTCTACCTCTACTGTACTCCACTCTACTCTATCTCTACTGTACTCCAATGTACTCTACCTCTACTGTACTCTACTGTTCTCTACCTCTACTGTACACCACCTCTACTGTGCTCCACTGTACTCCACTGTACTCTACCTCTACTGTGCTCCACTGTACTCTACCTCTACTGTACTCCACTGTACTCTACCTCTACTGTGCTCCACTGTACTCTACCTCTACTGTACTCCACTGTACTCTACCTCTACTGTACTCCACTGTACTCTACCTCTACTGTGCTCCACTGTACTCTACCTCTACTGTACTCCACTGTTCTCTACCTCTACTGTGCTCCACTGTACTCTACCTCTACTGTACTCCACTGTACGCTACCTTTACTGTGCTCCACTGTGCTCTACCTCTACTGTACTCCACTCTACGCTACCTCTACTGTGCTCCGCTGTACTCCACTGTACTCTACCTCTACTGTGCTCCACTGTACTCTACCTCTACTGTACTCCACTGTACTCTACCTCTACTGTGCTCCAATGTACTCTACCTCTACTGTACTCCACTGTTCTCTACCTCTACTGTGCTCCACTGTACTCTACCTCTACTGTACTCCACTGTACGCTACCTCTACTGTGCTCCACTGTACTCTACCTCTACTGTACTCCACTCTACTCTACCTCTACTGTCCTCCGCTGTACTCCACTGTACTCTACCTCTACTGTGCTCCACTGTACTCTACCTCTACTGTACTCCACTGTACTCTACCTCTACTGTGCTCCACTGTACTCTACCTCTACTTTGCTCCAATGTACTCTACCTCTACTGTACTCCACTCTACTCTAACTCTACTGTGCTCCAATGTACTCTATCTCTACTGTACTCCACTGTACTCCACCTCTACTGTGCTCCGCTGTACTCCACTGTACTTTACCTCTACTGTGATCCACTGTACTCTACCTCTACTGTACTCCACCTCTACTGTAATCCACTGTTATCTACCTCTACTGTACTCTACTGTACTCCACCCCTACTGTGATCCACTGTACTCCACTGTACTCTACCTCGACTGTGCTCCACTGTACTCTACCTCTACTGTACTCCACTGTACTCTACCTCTACTGTGCTCCACTGTACTCTACCTCTACTGTACTCCACTGTACTCTACCTCTACTTTGCTCCACTGTACTCTACCTCTACTGTACTCCACTCTACTCTAACTCTACTGTGCTCCACTGTACTCTATCTCTACTGTACTCTACTGTACTCCACCTCTACTGTGCTCCGCTGTACTCCACTGTACTCTACCTCTACTGTGCTCCACTGTACTCTACCTCTACTGTACTCCACTCTACTCTACCTCTACTGTGCTCCACTGTTCTCTACCTCTACTGTACTCTACTGTACTCCACCTCTACTGTGCTCTACTGTACTCCACTGTACTCTACCTCTAGTGTACTCCACTGTACTCTACCTCTACTGTACTCCACCTCTACTGTACTCCACTGTTCTCTACCTCTACTGTACTCTACTGTACTCCACCTCTACTGTGATCCACTGTACTCCACTGTACTCTACCTCGACTGTGCTCCACTGTACTCTACCTCTACTGTACTCCACTCTACTCTTTCTCTACTGTACTCCAATGTACTCTACCTCTACTGTACTCTACTGTTCTCTACCTCTACTGTACTCTACTGTACACCACCTCTACTGTGCTCCACTCTACTCCACTGTACTCTACCTCTACTGTGCTCCACTGTACTCTACCTCTACTGTACTCCACTGTACTCTACCTCTACTGTGCTCCACTGTACTCTACCTCTACTGTACTCCACTGTACTCTACCTCTACTGTACTCCACTGTACTCTACCTCTACTGTGCTCCACTGTACTCTACCTCTACTGTACTCCACTGTACTCTACCTCTACTGTACTCCACTGTACGCTACCTTTACTGTGCTCCACTGTACTCTACCTCTACTGTACTCCACTCTACTCTACACCTACTGTGCTCCGCTGTACTCCGCTGTACTCTACCTCTACTGTACTCCACTGTACTCTACCTCTACTGTGCTCCACTGTACTCTACCTCTACTGTACTCCACTGTTCTCTACCTCTACTGTGCTCCACTGTACTCTACCTCTACTGTACTCCACTGTACGCTACCTTTACTATGCTCCACTGTGCTCTACCTCTACTGTACTCCACTCTACTCTACCTCTACTGTGCTCCGCTGTACTCCACTGTACTCTACCTCTACTGTGCTCCACTGTACTCTACCTCTACTGTACTCCACTGTACTCTACCTCTACTGTAATCCACCTCTACTGTGCTCTACTGTACTCCACTGTACTCTACCTCTAGTGTACTCCACTGTACTCTACCTCTACTGTACTCCACCGAACTCTACCTCTACTGTCCTTCACTGTACTCTACCTCTACTGTACTCTACTGTACTCCACCTCTAATGTGCTGCACTGTACTCCACTGTACTCTACCTCTACTGTACTCCACTGTACTCTACCTCTACTGTGCTCCACTGTACTCCACTGTACTCTATCTCTACTGTGATCCACTGTACTCTACCTCTGCTGTGCTCCACTGAACTCTACCTCTACTGTGCTCCACTGTACTCTACCTCTACTCTACGCCACTCTACTCTACCTCTACTGTACTCTACTGTTCTCTACCTCTACTCTACTCTACTGTACTCCACCTCTACTGTGCTCCACTGTACTCCACTGTACTCTACCTCTACTGTGCTCCACTGTAGTCTACCTCTACTGTACTCCAGTGTACTCTACCTCTGCTGTGCTCCACTGTACTCTACCTCTACTGTACTCCACTGTACTCTACCTCTACTGTACTCTACTGTACTCCACCTCTAATGTGCTGCACTGTACTCCACTGTACTCTACCTCTACTGTACTTCACTGTACTCTACCTCTACTGTGCTCCACTGTACTCCACTGTACGCTACCTCTACTGTGCTCCACTGTACTCTACCTCTACTGTACTCCACTCTACTCTACCTCTACTGTGCTCCGCTGTACTCCACTGTACTCTACCTCTACTGTGCTCCACTGTACTCTACCTCTACTGTACTCCACTGTACTCTACCTCTACTGTGCTCCACTGTACTCTACCTCTACTGTACTCCACTGTACTCTACCTCTACTGTGCTCCACTGTACTCTACCTCTACTGTACTCCACTGTACTCTACCTCTACTTTGCTCCACTGTACTCTACCTCTACTGTACTCCACTCTACTCTAACTCTACTGTGCTCCACTGTACTCTATCTCTACTGTACTCTACTGTACTCCACCTCTACTGTGCTCCGCTGTACTCCACTGTACTCTACCTCTACTGTGCTCCACTGTACTCTACCTCTACTGTACTCCACTCTACTCTACCTCTACTGTACTCCACTGTACTCTACCTCTAGTGTACTCCACTGTACTCTACCTCTACTGTGCTCCACTGTACTCTACCTCTACTGTACTCCACTGTACTCTACCTCTACTGTACTCCACTGTACTCTACCTCGACTGTGCTCCACTGTACTCTACCTCTACTGTACTCCACTCTACTCTATCTCTACTGTACTCCAATGTACTCTACCTCTACTGTACTCCACTCTACTCTACCTCTACTGTGCTCCGCTGTACTCCACTGTACTCTACCTCTACTGTGCTCCACTGTACTCTACCTCTACTGTACTCCACTGTACTCTACCTCTACTGTGCTCCACTGTACTCTACCTCTACTGTACTCCACTGTACTCTACCTCTACTGTGCTCCACTGTACTCTACCTCTACTGTACTCCACTGTACTCTACCTCTACTTTGCTCCACTGTACTCTACCTCTACTGTACTCCACTCTACTCTAACTCTACTGTGCTCCACTGTACTCTATCTCTACTGTACTCTACTGTACTCCACCTCTACTGTGCTCCGCTGTACTCCACTGTACTCTACCTCTACTGTGCTCCACTGTACTCTACCTCTACTGTACTCCACTCTACTCTACCTCTACTGTACTCCACTGTACTCTACCTCTAGTGTACTCCACTGTACTCTACCTCTACTGTACTCCACCTCTACTGTACTCCACTGTTCTCTACCTCTACTGTACTCTACTGTACTCCACCTCTACTGTGATCCACTGTACTCCACTGTACTCTACCTCGACTGTGCTCCACTGTACTCTACCTCTACTGTACTCCACTCTACTCTATCTCTACTGTACTCCAATGTACTCTACCTCTACTGTACTCTACTGTTCTCTACCTCTACTGTACTCTACTGTACACCACCTCTACTGTGCTCCACTGTACTCCACTGTACTCTACCTCTACTGTGCTCCACTGTACTCTACCTCTACTGTACTCCACTGTACTCTACCTCTACTGTGCTCCACTGTACTCTACCTCTACTGTACTCCACTGTACTCTACCTCTACTGTACTCCACTGTACTCTACCTCTACTGTGCTCCACTGTACTCTACCTCTACTGTACTCCACTGTACTCTACCTCTACTGTACTCCACTGTACGCTACCTTTACTGTGCTCCACTGTACTCTACCTCTACTGTACTCCACTCTACTCTACCTCTACTGTGCTCCGCTGTACTCCACTGTACTCTACCTCTACTGTGCTCCACTGTACTCTACCTCTACTGTACTCCACTGTACTCTACCTCTACTGTGCTCCACTGTACTCTACCTCTACTGTACTCCACTCTACTCTAACTCTACTGTGCTCCACTGTACTCTATCTCTACTGTACTCTACTGTACTCCACCTCTACTGTGCTCTGATGTACTCCACTGTACTCTACCTCTACTGTGCACCACTGTACTCTACCTCTACTGTACTCCACTGTACTCTACCTCTACTGTGCTCCACTGTTCTCTACCTCTACTGTACTCTACTGTACTCCACCTCTACTGTGCTCCACTGTACTCTACCTCTACTGTGCTCCACTGTACTCTACCTCTACTGTACTCCACTGAACTCTACCTCTACTGTACTCCACTGAACTCTACCTCTACTGTCCTTCACTGTTCTCTACTGTACTCTACCTCTACTGTGCTCCACTGTACTCCACTGTACTCTATCTCTACTGTGATCCACTGTACTCTACCTCTGCTGTGCTCCACTGTACTCTACCTCTACTGTGCTCCACTGTACTCTACCTCTACTGTACTCCACTGTACTCTACCTTTACTGTACTCTACTGTACTCCACCTCTAATGCGCTCCACTGTACTCTACCTCTACTCTACTCCACTGTACTCTACTTCTAGTGTACTCCACTGTACTCTACCTCTACTGTGCTCCACTGTACTCTACCTCTACTGTACTCCACTGTACTCTACCTCTACTCTACTCCACTGTACTCTACCTCTACTGTGCTCCAATGTACTCTACCTCTACTGTACTCCACTGTTCTCTACCTCTACTGTGCTCCACTGTACTCTACCTCTACTGTACTCCACTGTACGCTACCTCTACTGTGCTCCACTGTACTCTACCTCTACTGTACTCCACTCTACTCTACCTCTACTGTCCTCCGCTGTACTCCAACGTACTCTACCTCTACTGTGCTCCACTGTACTCTACCTCTACTGTACTCCACTGTACTCTACCTCTACTGTGCTCCACTGTACTCTACCTCTACTTTGCTCCAATGTACTCTACCTCTACTGTACTCCACTCTACTCTAACTCTACTGTGCTCCACTGTACTCTATCTCTACTGTACTCCACTGTACTCCACCTCTACTGTGCTCCGCTGTACTCCACTGTACTTTACCTCTACTGTGATCCACTGTACTCTACCTCTACTGTACTCCACCTCTACTGTAGTCCACTGTTCTCTACCTCTACTGTACTCTACTGTACTCCACCCCTACTGTGATCCACTGTACTCCACTGTACTCTACCTCGACTGTGCTCCACTGTACTCTACCTCTACTGTACTCCACTCTACTCTATATCTACTGTACTCCAATGTACTCTACCTCTACTGTACTCTACTGTTCTCTACCTCTACTGTACACCACCTCTACTGTGCTCCACTGTACTCCACTGTACTCTACCTCTACTGTGCTCCACTGTACTCTACCTCTACTGTACTCCACTGTACTCTACCTCTACTGTGCTCCACTGTACTCTACCTCTACTGTACTCCACTGTACTCTACCTCTACTGTACTCCACTGTACTCTACCTCTACTGTGCTCCACTGTACTCTACCTCTACTGTACTCCACTGTTCTCTACCTCTACTGTGCTCCACTGTACTCTACCTCTACTGTACTCCACTGTACGCTACCTTTACTGTGCTCCACTGTGCTCTACCTCTACTGTACTCCACTCTACGCTACCTCTACTGTGCTCCGCTGTACTCCACTGTACTCTACCTCTACTGTGCTCCACTGTACTCTACCTCTACTGTACTCCACTGTACTCTACCTCTACTGTGCTCCAATGTACTCTACCTCTACTGTACTCCACTGTTCTCTACCTCTACTGTGCTCCACTGTACTCTACCTCTACTGTACTCCACTGTACGCTACCTCTACTGTGCTCCACTGTTCTCTACCTCTACTGTACTCCACTCTACTCTACCTCTACTGTCCTCCGCTGTACTCCACTGTACTCTACCTCTACTGTGCTCCACTGTACTCTACCTCTACTGTACTCCACTGTACTCTACCTCTACTGTGCTCCACTGTACTCTACCTCTACTTTGCTCCAATGTACTCTACCTCTACTGTACTCCACTCTACTCTAACTCTACTGTGCTCCAATGTACTCTATCTCTACTGTACTCCACTGTACTCCACCTCTACTGTGCTCCGCTGTACTCCACTGTACTTTACCTCTACTGTGATCCACTGTACTCTACCTCTACTGTACTCCACCTCTACTGTAATCCACTGTTATCTACCTCTACTGTACTCTACTGTACTCCACCCCTACTGTGATCCACTGTACTCCACTGTACTCTACCTCGACTGTGCTCCACTGTACTCTACCTCTACTGTACTCCACTCTACTCTATCTCTACTGTACTCCAATGTACTCTACCTCTACTGTACTCTATTGTTCTCTACCTCTACTGTACTCTACTGTACACCACCTCTACTGTGCTCCACTGTACTCCACTGTACTCTACCTCTACTGTGCTCCACTGTACTCTACCTCTACTGTACTCCACTGTATTCTACCTCTACTGTGCTCCACTGTACTCTACCTCTACTGTACTACACTGTACTCTACCTCTACTGTACTCCACTGTACTCTACCTCTACTGTGCTCCACTGTACTCTACCTCTACTGTACTCCACTGTTCTCTACCTCTACTGTGCTCCACTGTACTCTACCTCTACTGTACTCCACTGTACGCTAACTTTACTGTGCTCCACTGTGCTCTACCTCTACTGTACTCCACTCTACTCTACCTCTACTGTGCTCCGCTGTACTCCACTGTACTCTACCTCTACTGTGCTCCACTGTACTCTACCTCTACTGTACTCCACTGTACTCTACCTCTACTGTACTCTACTGTAATCCACCTCTACTGTGCTCTACTGTACTCCACTGTACTCTACCTCTAGTGTACTCCACTGTACTCTACCTCTACTGTACTCCACCGAACTCTACCTCTACTGTCCTTCACTGTACTCTACCTCTACTGTACTCTACTGTACTCCACCTCTAATGTGCTGCACTGTACTCCACTGTACTCTACCTCTACTGTACTCCACTGTACTCTACCTCTACTGTGCTCCACTGTACTCTATCTCTACTGTGATCCACTGTACTCTACCTCTGCTGTGCTCCACTGAACTCTACCTCTACTGTGCTCCACTGTACTCTACCTCTACTCTACGCCACTGTACTATACCTCTACTGTACTCTACTGTTCTCTACCTCTACTGTACTCTACTGTACTCCACCTCTACTGTGCTCCACTGTAATCCACTGTACTCTACCTCTACTGTGCTCCACTGTAGTCTACCTCTACTGTACTCCACTGTACTCTACCTCTGCTGTGCTCCACTGTACTCTACCTCTACTGTACTCCACTGTACTCTACCTCTACTGTACTCTACTGTACTCCACCTCTAATGTGCTGCACTGTACTCCACTGTACTCTACCTCTACTGTACTTCACTGTACTCTACCTCTACTGTGCTCCACTGTACTCCACTGTACGCTACCTCTACTGTGCTCCACTGTACTCTACCTCTACTGTACTCCACTCTACTCTACCTCTACTCTGCTCCGCTGTACTCCACTGTACTCTACCTCTACTGTGCTCCACTGTACTCTACCTCTACTGTACTCCACTGTACTCTACCTCTACTGTGCTCCACTGTACTCTACCTCTACTGTACTCCCCTGTACTCTACCTCTACTGTGCTCCACTGTACTCTACCTCTACTGTACTCCACTGTACTCTACCTCTACTTTGCTCCACTGTACTCTACCTCTACTGTACTCCACTCTACTCTAACTCTACTGTGCTCCACTGTACTCTATCTCTACTGTACTCTACTGTACTCCACCTCTACTGTGCTTCGCTGTACTCCACTGTACTCTACCTCTACTGTGCTCCACTGTACTCTACCTCTACTGTACTCCACTCTACTCTACCTCTACTGTGCTCCACTGTTCTCTACCTCTACTGTACTCTACTGTACTCCACCTCTACTGTGCTCTACTGTACTCCACTGTACTCTACCTCTAGTGTACTCCACTGTACTCTACCTCTACTGTACTCCACCTCTACTGTACTCCACTGTTCTCTACCTCTACTGTACTCTACTGTACTCCACCTCTACTGTGATCCACTGTACTCCACTGTACTCTACCTCGACTGTGCTCCACTGTACTCTACCTCTACTGTACTCCACTCTACTCTATCTCTACTGTACTCCAATGTACTCTACCTCTACTGTACTCTACTGTTCTCTACCTCTACTGTACTCTACTGTACACCACCTCTACTGTGCTCCACTGTACTCCACTGTACTCTACCTCTACTGTGCTCCACTGTACTCTACCTCTACTGTACTCCATTGTACTCTACCTCTACTGTGCTCCACTGTACTCTACCTCTACTGTACTCCACTGTACTCTACCTCTACTGTACTCCACTGTACTCTACCTCTACTGTGCTCCACTGTACTCTACCTCTACTGTACTCCACTGTACTCTACCTCTACTGTACTCCACTGTACGCTACCTTTACTGTGCTCCACTGTACTCTACCTCTACTGTACTCCACTCTACTCTACCTCTACTGTGCTCCGCTGTACTCCGCTGTACTCTACCTCTACTGTACTCCACTGTACTCTACCTCTACTGTGCTCCACTGTACTCTACCTCTACTGTACTCCCCTGTTCTCTACCTCTACTGTGCTCCACTGTACTCTACCTCTACTGTACTCCACTGTACGCTACCTTTACTATGCTCCACTGTGCTCTACCTCTACTGTACTCCACTCTACTCTACCTCTACTGTGCTCCGCTGTACTCCACTGTACTCTACCTCTACTGTGCTCCACTGTACTCTACCTCTACTGTACTCCACTGTACTCTACCTCTACTGTACTCTACTGTAATCCACCTCTACTGTGCTCTACTGTACTCCACTGTACTCTACCTCTAGTGTACTCCACTGTACTCTACCTCTACTGTACTCCACCGAACTCTACCTCTACTGTCCTTCACTGTACTCTACCTCTACTGTACTCTACTGTACTCCACCTCTAATGTGCTGCACTGTACTCCACTGTACTCTACCTCTACTGTACTCCACTGTACTCTACCTCTACTGTGCTCCACTGTACTCCACTGTACTCTATCTCTACTGTGATCCACTGTACTCTACCTCTGCTGTGCTCCACTGAACTCTACCTCTACTGTGCTCCACTGTACTCTACCTCTACTCTACGCCACTCTACCTCTACTGTACTCTACTGTTCTCTACCTCTACTCTACTCTACTGTACTCCACCTCTACTGTGCTCCACTGTACTCCACTGTACTCTACCTCTACTCCACTGTACTCTACCTCTACTGTGCTCCACTGTAGTCTACCTCTACTCTACTCCAGTGTACTCTACCTCTGCTGTGCTCCACTGTACTCTACCTCTACTGTACTCCACTGTACTCTACCTCTACTGTACTCTACTGTACTCCACCTCTAATGTGCTGCACTGTACTCCACTGTACTCTACCTCTACTGTACTTCACTGTACTCTACCTCTACTGTGCTCCACTGTACTCCACTGTACGCTACCTCTACTGTGCTCCACTGTCCTCTACCTCTACTGTACTCCACTCTACTCTACCTCTACTGTGCTCCGCTGTACTCCACTGTTCTCTACCTCTACTGTGCTCCACTGTACTCTACCTCTACTGTACTCCACTGTACTCTACCTCTACTGTGCTCCACTGTACTCTACCTCTACTGTACTCCACTGTACTCTACCTCTACTGTGCTCCACTGTACTCTACCTCTACTGTACTCCACTGTACTCTACCTCTACTTTGCTCCACTGTACTCTACCTCTACTGTACTCCACTCTACTCTAACTCTACTGTGCTCCACTGTACTCTATCTCTACTGTACTCTACTGTACTCCACCTCTACTGTGCTCCGCTGTACTCCACTGTACTCTACCTCTACTGTGCTCCACTGTACTCTACCTCTACTGTACTCCACTCTACTCTACCTCTACTGTACTCCACTGTACTCTACCTCTAGTGTACTCCACTGTACTCTACCTCTACTGTACTCCACCTCTACTGTACTCCACTGTTCTCTACCTCTACTGTACTCTACTGTACTCCACCTCTACTGTGATCCACTGTACTCCACTGTACTCTACCTCGACTGTGCTCCACTGTACTCTACCTCTACTGTACTCCACTCTACTCTATCTCTACTGTACTCCAATGTACTCTACCTCTACTGTACTCCACTGTACTCTACCTCTACTGTGCTCCACTGTACTCTACCTCTACTGTACTCCACTGTACTCTACCTCTACTGTACTCCACTGTACGCTACCTTTACTGTGCTCCACTGTACTCTACCTCTACTGTACTCCACTCTACTCTACCTCTACTGTGCTCCGCTGTACTCCGCTGTACTCTACCTCTACTGTACTCCACTGTACTCTACCTCTACTGTGCTCCACTGTACTCTACCTCTACTGTACTCCCCTGTTCTCTACCTCTACTGTGCTCCACTGTACTCTACCTCTACTGTACTCCACTGTACGCTACCTTTACTATGCTCCACTGTGCTCTACCTCTACTGTACTCCACTCTACTCTACCTCTACTGTGCTCCGCTGTACTCCACTGTACTCTACCTCTACTGTGCTCCACTGTACTCTACCTCTACTGTACTCCACTGTACTCTACCTCTACTGTACTCTACTGTAATCCACCTCTACTGTGCTCTACTGTACTCCACTGTACTCTACCTCTAGTGTACTCCACTGTACTCTACCTCTACTGTACTCCACCGAACTCTACCTCTACTGTCCTTCACTGTACTCTACCTCTACTGTACTCTACTGTACTCCACCTCTAATGTGCTGCACTGTACTCCACTGTACTCTACCTCTACTGTACTCCACTGTACTCTACCTCTACTGTGCTCCACTGTACTCCACTGTACTCTATCTCTACTGTGATCCACTGTACTCTACCTCTGCTGTGCTCCACTGAACTCTACCTCTACTGTGCTCCACTGTACTCTACCTCTACTCTACGCCACTCTACCTCTACTGTACTCTACTGTTCTCTACCTCTACTCTACTCTACTGTACTCCACCTCTACTGTGCTCCACTGTACTCCACTGTACTCTACCTCTACTGTGCTCCACTGTAGTCTACCTCTACTCTACTCCAGTGTACTCTACCTCTGCTGTGCTCCACTGTACTCTACCTCTACTGTACTCCACTGTACTCTACCTCTACTGTACTCTACTGTACTCCACCTCTAATGTGCTGCACTGTACTCCACTGTACTCTACCTCTACTGTACTTCACTGTACTCTACCTCTACTGTGCTCCACTGTACTCCACTGTACGCTACCTCTACTGTGCTCCACTGTACTCTACCTCTACTGTACTCCACTCTACTCTACCTCTACTGTGCTCCGCTGTACTCCACTGTTCTCTACCTCTACTGTGCTCCACTGTACTCTACCTCTACTGTACTCCACTGTACTCTACCTCTACTGTGCTCCACTGTACTCTACCTCTACTGTACTCCACTGTACTCTACCTCTACTGTGCTCCACTGTACTCTACCTCTACTGTACTCCACTGTACTCTACCTCTACTTTGCTCCACTGTACTCTACCTCTACTGTACTCCACTCTACTCTAACTCTACTGTGCTCCACTGTACTCTATCTCTACTGTACTCTACTGTACTCCACCTCTACTGTGCTCCGCTGTACTCCACTGTACTCTACCTCTACTGTGCTCCACTGTACTCTACCTCTACTGTACTCCACTCTACTCTACCTCTACTGTACTCCACTGTACTCTACCTCTAGTGTACTCCACTGTACTCTACCTCTACTGTACTCCACCTCTACTGTACTCCACTGTTCTCTACCTCTACTGTACTCTACTGTACTCCACCTCTACTGTGATCCACTGTACTCCACTGTACTCTACCTCGACTGTGCTCCACTGTACTCTACCTCTACTGTACTCCACTCTACTCTATCTCTACTGTACTCCAATGTACTCTACCTCTACTGTACTCTACTGTTCTCTACCTCTACTGTACTCTACTGTACACCACCTCTACTGTGCTCCACTGTACTCCACTGTACTCTACCTCTACTGTGCTCCACTGTACTCTACCTCTACTGTACTCCACTGTACTCTACCTCTACTGTGCTCCACTGTACTCTACCTCTACTGTACTCCACTGTACTCTACCTCTACTGTACTCCACTGTACTCTACCTCTACTGTGCTCCACTGTACTCTACCTCTACTGTACTCCACTGTACTCTACCTCTACTGTACTCCACTGTACGCTACCTTTACTGTGCTCCACTGTACTCTACCTCTACTGTACTCCACTCTACTCTACCTCTACTGTGCTCCGCTGTACTCCACTGTACTCTACCTCTACTGTGCTCCACTGTACTCTACCTCTACTGTACTCCACTGTACTCTACCTCTACTGTGCTCCACTGTACTCTACCTCTACTGTACTCCACTCTACTCTAACTCTACTGTGCTCCACTGTACTCTATCTCTACTGTACTCTACTGTACTCCACCTCTACTGTGCTCTGATGTACTCCACTGTACTCTACCTCTACTGTGCACCACTCTACTCTACCTCTACTGTACTCCACTGTACTCTACCTCTACTGTGCTCCACTGTTCTCTACCTCTACTGTACTCTACTGTACTCCACCTCTACTGTGCTCCACTGTACTCCACTGTACTCTACCTCTACTGTGCTCCACTGTACTCTACCTCTACTGTACTCCACTGAACTCTACCTCTACTGTACTCCACTGAACTCTACCTCTACTGTCCTTCACTGTTCTCTACTGTACTCTACCTCTACTGTGCTCCACTGTACTCCACTGTACTCTATCTCTACTGTGATCCACTGTACTCTACCTCTGCTGTGCTCCACTGTACTCTACCTCTACTGTGCTCCACTGTACTCTACCTCTACTGTACTCCACTGTACTCTACCTTTACTGTACTCTACTGTACTCCACCTCTAATGCGCTCCACTGTACTCTACCTCTACTCTACTCCACTGTACTCTACTTCTAGTGTACTCCACTGTACTCTACCTCTACTGTGCTCCACTGTACTCTACCTCTACTGTACTCCACTGTACTCTACCTCTACTCTACTCCACTGTACTCTACCTCTACTGTGCTCCAATGTACTCTACCTCTACTGTACTCCACTGTTCTCTACCTCTACTGTGCTCCACTGTACTCTACCTCTACTGTACTCCACTGTACGCTACCTCTACTGTGCTCCACTGTACTCTACCTCTACTGTACTCCACTCTACTCTACCTCTACTGTCCTCCGCTGTACTCCAACGTACTCTACCTCTACTGTGCTCCACTGTACTCTACCTCTACTGTACTCCACTGTACTCTACCTCTACTGTGCTCCACTGTACTCTACCTCTACTTTGCTCCAATGTACTCTACCTCTACTGTACTCCACTCTACTCTACCTCTACTGTGCTCCACTGTACTCTACCTCTACTGTACTCCACTGTACTCTACCTCTACTCTACTCCACTGTACTCTACCTCTACTGTGCTCCAATGTACTCTACCTCTACTGTACTCCACTGTTCTCTACCTCTACTGTGCTCCACTGTACTCTACCTCTACTGTACTCCACTGTACGCTACCTCTACTGTGCTCCACTGTGCTCTACCTCTACTGTACTCCACTCTACTCTACCTCTACTGTGCTCCGCTGTACTCCACTGTACTCTACCTCTACTGTGCTCCACTGTACTCTACCTCTACTGTACTCCACTGTACTCTACCTCTACTGTACTCTACTGTAATCCACCTCTACTGTGCTCTACTGTACTCCACTGTACTCTACCTCTAGTGTACTCCACTGTACTCTACCTCTACTGTACTCCACCGAACTCTACCTCTACTGTCCTTCACTGTACTCTACCTCTACTGTACTCTACTGTACTCCACCTCTAATGTGCTGCACTGTACTCCACTGTACTCTACCTCTACTGTACTCCACTGTACTCTACCTCTACTGTGCTCCACTGTACTCTATCTCTACTGTGATCCACTGTACTCTACCTCTGCTGTGCTCCACTGAACTCTACCTCTACTGTGCTCCACTGTACTCTACCTCTACTCTACGCCACTGTACTATACCTCTACTGTACTCTACTGTTCTCTACCTCTACTGTACTCTACTGTACTCCACCTCTACTGTGCTCCACTGTAATCCACTGTACTCTACCTCTACTGTGCTCCACTGTAGTCTACCTCTACTGTACTCCACTGTACTCTACCTCTGCTGTGCTCCACTGTACTCTACCTCTACTGTACTCCACTGTACTCTACCTCTACTGTACTCTACTGTACTCCACCTCTAATGTGCTGCACTGTACTCCACTGTACTCTACCTCTACTGTACTTCACTGTACTCTACCTCTACTGTGCTCCACTGTACTCCACTGTACGCTACCTCTACTGTGCTCCACTGTACTCTACCTCTACTGTACTCCACTCTACTCTACCTCTACTCTGCTCCGCTGTACTCCACTGTACTCTACCTCTACTGTGCTCCACTGTACTCTACCTCTACTGTACTCCACTGTACTCTACCTCTACTGTGCTCCACTGTACTCTACCTCTACTGTACTCCACTGTACTCTACCTCTACTGTGCTCCACTGTACTCTACCTCTACTGTACTCCACTGTACTCTACCTCTACTTTGCTCCACTGTACTCTACCTCTACTGTACTCCACTCTACTCTAACTCTACTGTGCTCCACTGTACTCTATCTCTACTGTACTCTACTGTACTCCACCTCTACTGTGCTCCGCTGTACTCCACTGTACTCTACCTCTACTGTGCTCCACTGTACTCTACCTCTACTGTACTCCACTCTACTCTACCTCTACTCTGCTCCACTGTTCTCTACCTCTACTGTACTCTACTGTACTCCACCTCTACTGTGCTCTACTGTACTCCACTGTACTCTACCTCTAGTGTACTCCACTGTACTCTACCTCTAGTGTACTCCACCTCTACTGTACTCCACTGTTCTCTACCTCTACTGTACTCTACTGTACTCCACCTCTACTGTGATCCACTGTACTCCACTGTACTCTACCTCGACTGTGCTCCACTGTACTCTACCTCTACTGTACTCCACTCTACTCTATCTCTACTGTACTCCAATGTACTCTACCTCTACTGTACTCTACTGTTCTCTACCTCTACTGTACTCTACTGTACACCACCTCTACTGTGCTCCACTGTACTCCACTGTACTCTACCTCTACTGTGCTCCACTGTACTCTACCTCTACTGTACTCCATTGTACTCTACCTCTACTGTGCTCCACTGTACTCTACCTCTACTGTACTCCACTGTACTCTACCTCTACTGTACTCCACTGTACTCTAACTCTACTGTGCTCCACTGTACTCTACCTCTACTGTACTCCACTGTACTCTACCTCTACTGTACTCCACTGTACGCTACCTTTACTGTGCTCCACTGTACTCTACCTCTACTGTACTCCACTCTACTCTACCTCTACTGTGCTCTGCTGTACTCCGCTGTACTCTACCTCTACTGTACTCCACTGTACTCTACCTCTACTGTGCTCCACTGTACTCTACCTCTACTGTACTCCACTCTTCTCTACCTCTACTGTGCTCCACTGTACTCTACCTCTACTGTACTCCACTGTACGCTACCTTTACTATGCTCCACTGTGCTCTACCTCTACTGTACTCCACTCTACTCTACCTCTACTGTGCTCCGCTGTACTCCACTGTACTCTACCTCTACTGTGCTCCACTGTACTCTACCTCTACTGTACTCCACTGTACTCTACCTCTACTGTACTCTACTGTAATCCACCTCTACTGTGCTCTACTGTACTCCACTGTACTCTACCTCTAGTGTACTCCACTGTACTCTACCTCTACTGTACTCCACCGAACTCTACCTCTACTGTCCTTCACTGTACTCTACCTCTACTGTACTCTACTGTACTCCACCTCTAATGTGCTGCACTGTACTCCACTGTACTCTACCTCTACTGTACTCCACTGTACTCTACCTCTACTGTGCTCCACTGTACTCCACTGTACTCTATCTCTACTGTGATCCACTGTACTCTACCTCTGCTGTGCTCCACTGAACTCTACCTCTACTGTGCTCCACTGTACTCTACCTCTACTCTACGCCACTCTACTCTACCTCTACTGTACTCTACTGTTCTCTACCTCTACTCTACTCTACTGTACTCCACCTCTACTGTGCTCCACTGTACTCCACTGTACTCTACCTCTACTGTGCTCCACTGTAGTCTACCTCTACTGTACTCCAGTGTACTCTACCTCTGCTGTGCTCCACTGTACTCTACCTCTACTGTACTCCACTGTACTCTACCTCTACTGTACTCTACTGTACTTCACCTCTACTGTGCTGCACTGTACTCCACTGTACTCTACCTCTACTGTACTTCACTGTACTCTACCTCTACTGTGCTCCACTGTACTCCACTGTACGCTACCTCTACTGTGCTCCACTGTACTCTACCTCTACTGTACTCCACTCTACTCTACCTCTACTGTGCTCCGCTGTACTCCACTGTACTCTACCTCTACTGTGCTCCACTGTACTCTACCTCTACTGTACTCCACTGTACTCTACCTCTACTGTGCTCCACTGTACTCTACCTCTACTGTACTCCACTGTACTCTACCTCTACTGTGCTCCACTGTACTCTACCTCTACTGTACTCCACTGTACTCTACCTCTACTTTGCTCCACTGTACTCTACCTCTACTGTACTCCACTCTACTCTAACTCTACTGTGCTCCACTGTACTCTATCTCTACTGTACTCTACTGTACTCCACCTCTACTGTGCCCCGCTGTACTCCACTGTACTCTACCTCTACTGTGCTCCACTGTACTCTACCTCTACTGTACTCCACTCTACTCTACCTCTACTGTACTCCACTGTACTCTACCTCTAGTGTACTCCACTGTACTCTACCTCTACTGTACTCCACCTCTACTGTACTCCACTGTTCTCTACCTCTACTGTACTCTACTGTACTCCACCTCTACTGTGATCCACTGTACTCCACTGTACTCTACCTCGACTGTGCTCCACTGTACTCTACCTCTACTGTACTCCACTCTACTCTATCTCTACTGTACTCCAATGTACTCTACCTCTACTGTACTCTACTGTTCTCTACCTCTACTGTACTCTACTGTACACCACCTCTACTGTGCTCCACTGTACTCCACTGTACTCTACCTCTACTGTGCTCCACTGTACTCTACCTCTACTGTACTCCACTGTACTCTACCTCTACTGTGCTCCACTGTACTCTACCTCTACTGTACTCCACTGTACTCTACCTCTACTGTACTCCACTGTACTCTACCTCTACTGTGCTCCACTGTACTCTACCTCTACTGTACTCCACTGTACTCTACCTCTACTGTACTCCACTGTACGCTACCTTTACTGTGCTCCACTGTACTCTACCTCTACTGTACTCCACTCTACTCTACCTCTACTGTGCTCCGCTGTACTCCACTGTACTCTACCTCTACTGTGCTCCACTGTACTCTACCTCTACTGTACTCCACTGTACTCTACCTCTACTGTGCTCCACTGTACTCTACCTCTACTGTACTCCACTCTACTCTAACTCTACTGTGCTCCACTGTACTCTATCTCTACTGTACTCTACTGTACTCCACCTCTACTGTGCTCTGATGTACTCCACTGTACTCTACCTCTACTGTGCACCACTCTACTCTACCTCTACTGTACTCCACTGTACTCTACCTCTACTGTGCTCCACTGTTCTCTACCTCTACTGTACTCTACTGTACTCCACCTCTACTGTGCTCCACTGTACTCCACTGTACTCTACCTCTACTGTGCTCCACTGTACTCTACCTCTACTGTACTCCACTGAACTCTACCTCTACTGTACTCCACTGAACTCTACCTCTACTGTCCTTCACTGTTCTCTACTGTACTCTACCTCTACTGTGCTCCACTGTACTCCACTGTACTCTATCTCTACTGTGATCCACTGTACTCTACCTCTGCTGTGCTCCACTGTACTCTACCTCTACTGTGCTCCACTGTACTCTACCTCTACTGTACTCCACTGTACTCTACCTTTACTGTACTCTACTGTACTCCACCTCTAATGCGCTCCACTGTACTCTACCTCTACTCTACTCCACTGTACTCTACTTCTAGTGTACTCCACTGTACTCTACCTCTACTGTGCTCCACTGTACTCTACCTCTACTGTACTCCACTGTACTCTACCTCTACTCTACTCCACTGTACTCTACCTCTACTGTGCTCCAATGTACTCTACCTCTACTGTACTCCACTGTTCTCTACCTCTACTGTGCTCCACTGTACTCTACCTCTACTGTACTCCACTGTACGCTACCTCTACTGTGCTCCACTGTACTCTACCTCTACTGTACTCCACTCTACTCTACCTCTACTGTCCTCCGCTGTACTCCAACGTACTCTACCTCTACTGTGCTCCACTGTACTCTACCTCTACTGTACTCCACTGTACTCTACCTCTACTGTGCTCCACTGTACTCTACCTCTACTTTGCTCCAATGTACTCTACCTCTACTGTACTCCACTCTACTCTAACTCTACTGTGCTCCACTGCACTCTATCTCTACTGTACTCCACTGTACTCCACCTCTACTGTGCTCCGCTGTACTCCACTGTACTTTACCTCTACTGTGATCCACTGTACTCTACCTCTACTGTACTCCACCTCTACTGTAGTCCACTGTTCTCTACCTCTACTGTACTCTACTGTACTCCACCCCTACTGTGATCCACTGTACTCCACTGTACTCTACCTCGACTGTGCTCCACTGTACTCTACCTCTACTGTACTCCACTCTACTCTATCTCTACTGTACTCCAATGTACTCTACCTCTACTGTACTCTACTGTTCTCTACCTCTACTGTACACCACCTCTACTGTGCTCCACTGTACTCCACTGTACTCTACCTCTACTGTGCTCCACTGTACTCTACCTCTACTGTACTCCACTGTACTCTACCTCTACTGTGCTCCACTGTACTCTACCTCTACTGTACTCCACTGTACTCTACCTCTACTGTACTCCACTGTACTCTACCTCTACTGTGCTCCACTGTACTCTACCTCTACTGTACTCCACTGTTCTCTACCTCTACTGTGCTCCACTGTACTCTACCTCTACTGTACTCCACTGTACGCTACCTTTACTGTGCTCCACTGTGCTCTACCTCTACTGTACTCCACTCTACGCTACCTCTACTGTGCTCCGCTGTACTCCACTGTACTCTACCTCTACTGTGCTCCACTGTACTCTACCTCTACTGTACTCCACTGTACTCTACCTCTACTGTGCTCCAATGTACTCTACCTCTACTGTACTCCACTGTTCTCTACCTCTACTGTGCTCCACTGTACTCTACCTCTACTGTACTCCACTGTACGCTACCTCTACTGTGCTCCACTGTACTCTACCTCTACTGTACTCCACTCTACTCTACCTCTACTGTCCTCCGCTGTACTCCACTGTACTCTACCTCTACTGTGCTCCACTGTACTCTACCTCTACTGTACTCCACTGTACTCTACCTCTACTGTGCTCCACTGTACTCTACCTCTACTTTGCTCCAATGTACTCTACCTCTACTGTACTCCACTCTACTCTAACTCTACTGTGCTCCAATGTACTCTATCTCTACTGTACTCCACTGTACTCCACCTCTACTGTGCTCCGCTGTACTCCACTGTACTTTACCTCTACTGTGATCCACTGTACTCTACCTCTACTGTACTCCACCTCTACTGTAATCCACTGTTATCTACCTCTACTGTACTCTACTGTACTCCACCCCTACTGTGATCCACTGTACTCCACTGTACTCTACCTGACTGTGCTCCACTGTACTCTACCTCTACTGTACTCCACTCTACTCTATCTCTACTGTACTCCAATGTACTCTACCTCTACTGTACTCTATTGTTCTCTACCTCTACTGTACTCTACTGTACACCACCTCTACTGTGCTCCACTGTACTCCACTGTACTCTACCTCTACTGTGCTCCACTGTACTCTACCTCTACTGTACTCCACTGTATTCTACCTCTACTGTGCTCCACTGTACTCTACCTCTACTGTACTACACTGTACTCTACCTCTACTGTACTCCACTGTACTCTACCTCTACTGTGCTCCACTGTACTCTACCTCTACTGTACTCCACTGTTCTCTACCTCTACTGTGCTCCACTGTACTCTACCTCTACTGTACTCCACTGTACGCTAACTTTACTGTGCTCCACTGTGCTCTACCTCTACTGTACTCCACTCTACTCTACCTCTACTGTGCTCCGCTGTACTCCACTGTACTCTACCTCTACTGTGCTCCACTGTACTCTACCTCTACTGTACTCCACTGTACTCTACCTCTACTGTACTCTACTGTAATCCACCTCTACTGTGCTCTACTGTACTCCACTGTACTCTACCTCTAGTGTACTCCACTGTACTCTACCTCTACTGTACTCCACCGAACTCTACCTCTACTGTCCTTCACTGTACTCTACCTCTTATGTACTCTACTGTACTCCACCTCTAATGTGCTGCACTGTACTCCACTGTACTCTACCTCTACTGTACTCCACTGTACTCTACCTCTACTGTGCTCCACTGTACTCTATCTCTACTGTGATCCACTGTACTCTACCTCTGCTGTGCTCCACTGAACTCTACCTCTACTGTGCTCCACTGTACTCTACCTCTACTCTACGCCACTGTACTATACCTCTACTGTACTCTACTGTTCTCTACCTCTACTGTACTCTACTGTACTCCACCTCTACTGTGCTCCACTGTAATCCACTGTACTCTACCTCTACTGTGCTCCACTGTAGTCTACCTCTACTGTACTCCACTGTACTCTACCTCTGCTGTGCTCCACTGTACTCTACCTCTACTGTACTCCACTGTACTCTACCTCTACTGTACTCTACTGTACTCCACCTCTAATGTGCTGCACTGTACTCCACTGTACTCTACCTCTACTGTACTTCACTGTACTCTACCTCTACTGTGCTCCACTGTACTCCACTGTACGCTACCTCTACTGTGCTCCACTGTACTCTACCTCTACTGTACTCCACTCTACTCTACCTCTACTCTGCTCCGCTGTACTCCACTGTACTCTACCTCTACTGTGCTCCACTGTACTCTACCTCTACTGTACTCCACTGTACTCTACCTCTACTGTGCTCCACTGTACTCTACCTCTACTGTACTCCCCTGTACTCTACCTCTACTGTGCTCCACTGTACTCTACCTCTACTGTACTCCACTGTACTCTACCTCTACTTTGCTCCACTGTACTCTACCTCTACTGTACTCCACTCTACTCTAACTCTACTGTGCTCCACTGTACTCTATCTCTACTGTACTCTACTGTACTCCACCTCTACTGTGCTTCGCTGTACTCCACTAAACTCTACCTCTACTGTGCTCCACTGTACTCTACCTCTACTGTACTCCACTCTACTCTACCTCTACTGTGCTCCACTGTTCTCTACCTCTACTGTACTCTACTGTACTCCACCTCTACTGTGCTCTACTGTACTCCACTGTACTCTACCTCTAGTGTACTCCACTGTACTCTACCTCTACTGTACTCCACCTCTACTGTACTCCACTGTTCTCTACCTCTACTGTACTCTACTGTACTCCACCTCTACTGTGATCCACTGTACTCCACTGTACTCTACCTCGACTGTGCTCCACTGTACTCTACCTCTACTGTACTCCACTCTACTCTATCTCTACTGTACTCCAATGTACTCTACCTCTACTGTACTCTACTGTTCTCTACCTCTACTGTACTCTACTGTACACCACCTCTACTGTGCTCCACTGTACTCCACTGTACTCTACCTCTACTGTGCTCCACTGTACTCTACCTCTACTGTACTCCATTGTACTCTACCTCTACTGTGCTCCACTGTACTCTACCTCTACTGTACTCCACTGTACTCTACCTCTACTGTACTCCACTGTACTCTACCTCTACTGTGCTCCACTGTACTCTACCTCTACTGTACTCCACTGTACTCTACCTCTACTGTACTCCACTGTACGCTACCTTTACTGTGCTCCACTGTACTCTACCTCTACTGTACTCCACTCTACTCTACCTCTACTGTGCTCCGCTGTACTCCGCTGTACTCTACCTCTACTGTACTCCACTGTACTCTACCTCTACTGTGCTCCACTGTACTCTACCTCTACTGTACTCCCCTGTTCTCTACCTCTACTGTGCTCCACTGTACTCTACCTCTACTGTACTCCACTGTACGCTACCTTTACTATGCTCCACTGTGCTCTACCTCTACTGTACTCCACTCTACTCTACCTCTACTGTGCTCCGCTGTACTCCACTGTACTCTACCTCTACTGTGCTCCACTGTACTCTACCTCTACTGTACTCCACTTTACTCTACCTCTACTGTACTCTACTGTAATCCACCTCTACTGTGCTCTACTGTACTCCACTGTACTCTACCTCTAGTGTACTCCACTGTACTCTACCTCTACTGTACTCCACCGAACTCTACCTCTACTGTCCTTCACTGTACTCTACCTCTACTGTACTCTACTGTACTCCACCTCTAATGTGCTGCACTGTACTCCACTGTACTCTACCTCTACTGTACTCCACTGTACTCTACCTCTACTGTGCTCCACTGTACTCCACTGTACTCTATCTCTACTGTGATCCACTGTACTCTACCTCTGCTGTGCTCCACTGAACTCTACCTCTACTGTGCTCCACTGTACTCTACCTCTACTCTACGCCACTCTACTCTACCTCTACTGTACTCTACTGTTCTCTACCTCTACTCTACTCTACTGTACTCCACCTCTACTGTGCTCCACTGTACTCCACTGTACTCTACCTCTACTGTGCTCCACTGTAGTCTACCTCTACTCTACTCCAGTGTACTCTACCTCTGCTGTGCTCCACTGTACTCTACCTCTACTGTACTCCACTGTACTCTACCTCTACTGTACTCTACTGTACTCCACCTCTAATGTGCTGCACTGTACTCCACTGTACTCTACCTCTACTGTACTTCACTGTACTCTACCTCTACTGTGCTCCACTGTACTCCACTGTACGCTACCTCTACTGTGCTCCACTGTACTCTACCTCTACTGTACTCCACTCTACTCTACCTCTACTGTGCTCCGCTGTACTCCACTGTTCTCTACCTCTACTGTGCTCCACTGTACTCTACCTCTACTGTACTCCACTGTACTCTACCTCTACTGTGCTCCACTGTACTCTACCTCTACTGTACTCCACTGTACTCTACCTCTACTGTGCTCCACTGTACTCTACCTCTACTGTACTCCACTGTACTCTACCTCTACTTTGCTCCACTGTACTCTACCTCTACTGTACTCCACTCTACTCTAACTCTACTGTGCTCCACTGTACTCTATCTCTACTGTACTCTACTGTACTCCACCTCTACTGTGCTCCGCTGTACTCCACTGTACTCTACCTCTACTGTGCTCCACTGTACTCTACCTCTACTGTACTCCACTCTACTCTACCTCTACTGTACTCCACTGTACTCTACCTCTAGTGTACTCCACTGTACTCTACCTCTACTGTACTCCACCTCTACTGTACTCCACTGTTCTCTACCTCTACTGTACTCTACTGTACTCCACCTCTACTGTGATCCACTGTACTCCACTGTACTCTACCTCGACTGTGCTCCACTGTACTCTACCTCTACTGTACTCCACTCTACTCTATCTCTACTGTACTCCAATGTACTCTACCTCTACTGTACTCTACTGTTCTCTACCTCTACTGTACTCTACTGTACACCACCTCTACTGTGCTCCACTGTACTCCACTGTACTCTACCTCTACTGTGCTCCACTGTACTCTACCTCTACTGTACTCCACTGTACTCTACCTCTACTGTGCTCCACTGTACTCTACCTCTACTGTACTCCACTGTACTCTACCTCTACTGTACTCCACTGTACTCTACCTCTACTGTGCTCCACTGTACTCTACCTCTACTGTACTCCACTGTACTCTACCTCTACTGTACTCCACTGTACGCTACCTTTACTGTGCTCCACTGTACTCTACCTCTACTGTACTCCACTCTACTCTACCTCTACTGTGCTCCGCTGTACTCCACTGTACTCTACCTCTACTGTGCTCCACTGTACTCTACCTCTACTGTACTCCACTGTACTCTACCTCTACTGTGCTCCACTGTACTCTACCTCTACTGTACTCCACTCTACTCTAACTCTACTGTGCTCCACTGTACTCTATCTCTACTGTACTCTACTGTACTCCACCTCTACTGTGCTCTGATGTACTCCACTGTACTCTACCTCTACTGTGCACCACTCTACTCTACCTCTACTGTACTCCACTGTACTCTACCTCTACTGTGCTCCACTGTTCTCTACCTCTACTGTACTCTACTGTACTCCACCTCTACTGTGCTCCACTGTACTCCACTGTACTCTACCTCTACTGTGCTCCACTGTACTCTACCTCTACTGTACTCCACTGAACTCTACCTCTACTGTACTCCACTGAACTCTACCTCTACTGTCCTTCACTGTTCTCTACTGTACTCTACCTCTACTGTGCTCCACTGTACTCCACTGTACTCTATCTCTACTGTGATCCACTGTACTCTACCTCTGCTGTGCTCCACTGTACTCTACCTCTACTGTGCTCCACTGTACTCTACCTCTACTGTACTCCACTGTACTCTACCTTTACTGTACTCTACTGTACTCCACCTCTAATGCGCTCCACTGTACTCTACCTCTACTCTACTCCACTGTACTCTACTTCTAGTGTACTCCACTGTACTCTACCTCTACTGTGCTCCACTGTACTCTACCTCTACTGTACTCCACTGTACTCTACCTCTACTCTACTCCACTGTACTCTACCTCTACTGTGCTCCAATGTACTCTACCTCTACTGTACTCCACTGTTCTCTACCTCTACTGTGCTCCACTGTACTCTACCTCTACTGTACTCCACTGTACGCTACCTCTACTGTGCTCCACTGTACTCTACCTCTACTGTACTCCACTCTACTCTACCTCTACTGTCCTCCGCTGTACTCCAACGTACTCTACCTCTACTGTGCTCCACTGTACTCTACCTCTACTGTACTCCACTGTACTCTACCTCTACTGTGCTCCACTGTACTCTACCTCTACTTTGCTCCAATGTACTCTACCTCTACTGTACTCCACTCTACTCTACCTCTACTGTGCTCCACTGTACTCTACCTCTACTGTACTCCACTGTACTCTACCTCTACTCTACTCCACTGTACTCTACCTCTACTGTGCTCCAATGTACTCTACCTCTACTGTACTCCACTGTTCTCTACCTCTACTGTGCTCCACTGTACTCTACCTCTACTGTACTCCACTGTACGCTACCTCTACTGTGCTCCACTGTGCTCTACCTCTACTGTACTCCACTCTACTCTACCTCTACTGTGCTCCGCTGTACTCCACTGTACTCTACCTCTACTGTGCTCCACTGTACTCTACCTCTACTGTACTCCACTGTACTCTACCTCTACTGTACTCTACTGTAATCCACCTCTACTGTGCTCTACTGTACTCCACTGTACTCTACCTCTAGTGTACTCCACTGTACTCTACCTCTACTGTACTCCACCGAACTCTACCTCTACTGTCCTTCACTGTACTCTACCTCTACTGTACTCTACTGTACTCCACCTCTAATGTGCTGCACTGTACTCCACTGTACTCTACCTCTACTGTACTCCACTGTACTCTACCTCTACTGTGCTCCACTGTACTCTATCTCTACTGTGATCCACTGTACTCTACCTCTGCTGTGCTCCACTGAACTCTACCTCTACTGTGCTCCACTGTACTCTACCTCTACTCTACGCCACTGTACTATACCTCTACTGTACTCTACTGTTCTCTACCTCTACTGTACTCTACTGTACTCCACCTCTACTGTGCTCCACTGTAATCCACTGTACTCTACCTCTACTGTGCTCCACTGTAGTCTACCTCTACTGTACTCCACTGTACTCTACCTCTGCTGTGCTCCACTGTACTCTACCTCTACTGTACTCCACTGTACTCTACCTCTACTGTACTCTACTGTACTCCACCTCTAATGTGCTGCACTGTACTCCACTGTACTCTACCTCTACTGTACTTCACTGTACTCTACCTCTACTGTGCTCCACTGTACTCCACTGTACGCTACCTCTACTGTGCTCCACTGTACTCTACCTCTACTGTACTCCACTCTACTCTACCTCTACTCTGCTCCGCTGTACTCCACTGTACTCTACCTCTACTGTGCTCCACTGTACTCTACCTCTACTGTACTCCACTGTACTCTACCTCTACTGTGCTCCACTGTACTCTACCTCTACTGTACTCCACTGTACTCTACCTCTACTGTGCTCCACTGTACTCTACCTCTACTCTACTCCACTGTACTCTACCTCTACTTTGCTCCACTGTACTCTACCTCTACTGTACTCCACTCTACTCTAACTCTACTGTGCTCCACTGTACTCTATCTCTACTGTACTCTACTGTACTCCACCTCTACTGTGCTCCGCTGTACTCCACTGTACTCTACCTCTACTGTGCTCCACTGTACTCTACCTCTACTGTACTCCACTCTACTCTACCTCTACTGTGCTCCACTGTTCTCTACCTCTACTGTACTCTACTGTACTCCACCTCTACTGTGCTCTACTGTACTCCACTGTACTCTACCTCTAGTGTACTCCACTGTACTCTACCTCTACTGTACTCCACCTCTACTGTACTCCACTGTTCTCTACCTCTACTGTACTCTACTGTACTCCACCTCTACTGTGATCCACTGTACTCCACTGTACTCTACCTCGACTGTGCTCCACTGTACTCTACCTCTACTGTACTCCACTCTACTCTATCTCTACTGTACTCCAATGTACTCTACCTCTACTGTACTCTACTGTTCTCTACCTCTACTGTACTCTACTGTACACCACCTCTACTGTGCTCCACTGTACTCCACTGTACTCTACCTCTACTGTGCTCCACTGTACTCTACCTCTACTGTACTCCATTGTACTCTACCTCTACTGTGCTCCACTGTACTCTACCTCTACTGTACTCCACTGTACTCTACCTCTACTGTACTCCACTGTACTCTAACTCTACTGTGCTCCACTGTACTCTACCTCTACTGTACTCCACTGTACTCTACCTCTACTGTACTCCACTGTACGCTACCTTTACTGTGCTCCACTGTACTCTACCTCTACTGTACTCCACTCTACTCTACCTCTACTGTGCTCCGCTGTACTCCGCTGTACTCTACCTCTACTGTACTCCACTGTACTCTACCTCTACTGTGCTCCACTGTACTCTACCTCTACTGTACTCCACTCTTCTCTACCTCTACTGTGCTCCACTGTACTCTACCTCTACTGTACTCCACTGTACGCTACCTTTACTATGCTCCACTGTGCTCTACCTCTACTGTACTCCACTCTACTCTACCTCTACTGTGCTCCGCTGTACTCCACTGTACTCTACCTCTACTGTGCTCCACTGTACTCTACCTCTACTGTACTCCACTGTACTCTACCTCTACTGTACTCTACTGTAATCCACCTCTACTGTGCTCTACTGTACTCCACTGTACTCTACCTCTAGTGTACTCCACTGTACTCTACCTCTACTGTACTCCACCGAACTCTACCTCTACTGTCCTTCACTGTACTCTACCTCTACTGTACTCTACTGTACTCCACCTCTAATGTGCTGCACTGTACTCCACTGTACTCTACCTCTACTGTACTCCACTGTACTCTACCTCTACTGTGCTCCACTGTACTCCACTGTACTCTATCTCTACTGTGATCCACTGTACTCTACCTCTGCTGTGCTCCACTGAACTCTACCTCTACTGTGCTCCACTGTACTCTACCTCTACTCTACGCCACTCTACTCTACCTCTACTGTACTCTACTGTTCTCTACCTCTACTCTACTCTACTGTACTCCACCTCTACTGTGCTCCACTGTACTCCACTGTACTCTACCTCTACTGTGCTCCACTGTAGTCTACCTCTACTGTACTCCAGTGTACTCTACCTCTGCTGTGCTCCACTGTACTCTACCTCTACTGTACTCCACTGTACTCTACCTCTACTGTACTCTACTGTACTCCACCTCTACTGTGCTGCACTGTACTCCACTGTACTCTACCTCTACTGTACTTCACTGTACTCTACCTCTACTGTGCTCCACTGTACTCCACTGTACGCTACCTCTACTGTGCTCCACTGTACTCTACCTCTACTGTACTCCACTCTACTCTACCTCTACTGTGCTCCGCTGTACTCCACTGTACTCTACCTCTACTGTGCTCCACTGTACTCTACCTCTACTGTACTCCACTGTACTCTACCTCTACTGTGCTCCACTGTACTCTACCTCTACTGTACTCCACTGTACTCTACCTCTACTGTGCTCCACTGTACTCTACCTCTACTGTACTCCACTGTACTCTACCTCTACTTTGCTCCACTGTACTCTACCTCTACTGTACTCCACTCTACTCTAACTCTACTGTGCTCCACTGTACTCTATCTCTACTGTACTCTACTGTACTCCACCTCTACTGTGCTCCGCTGTACTCCACTGTACTCTACCTCTACTGTGCTCCACTGTACTCTACCTCTACTGTACTCCACTCTACTCTACCTCTACTGTACTCCACTGTACTCTACCTCTAGTGTACTCCACTGTACTCTACCTCTACTGTACTCCACCTCTACTGTACTCCACTGTTCTCTACCTCTACTGTACTCTACTGTACTCCACCTCTACTGTGATCCACTGTACTCCACTGTACTCTACCTCGACTGTGCTCCACTGTACTCTACCTCTACTGTACTCCACTGTACTCTATCTCTACTGTACTCCACTCTACTCTACCTCTACTGTACTCCACTGTACTCTACCTCTAGTGTACTCCACTGTACTCTACCTCTACTGTACTCTACCTCTACTGTACTCTACTGTTCTCTACCTCTACTGTACTCTACTGTACACCACCTCTACTGTGCTCCACTGTACTCCACTGTACTCTACCTCTACTGTGCTCCACTGTACTCTACCTCTACTGTACTCCACTGTACTCTACCTCTACTGTGCTCCACTGTACTCTACCTCTACTGTACTCCACTATACTCTACCTCTACTGTACTCCACTGTACTCTACCTCTACTGTGCTCCACTGTACTCTACCTCTACTGTACTCCACTGTACTCTACCTCTACTGTACTCCACTGTACGCTACCTTTACTGTGCTCCACTGTACTCTACCTCTACTGTACTCCACTCTACTCTACCTCTACTGTGCTCCGCTGTACTCCACTGTACTCTACCTCTACTGTGCTCCACTGTACTCTACCTCTACTGTACTCCACTGTACTCTACCTCTACTGTGCTCCACTGTACTCTACCTCTACTGTACTCCACTCTACTCTAACTCTACTGTGCTCCACTGTACTCTATCTCTACTGTACTCTACTGTACTCCACCTCTACTGTGCTCTGATGTACTCCACTGTACTCTACCTCTACTGTGCACCACTCTACTCTACCTCTACTGTACTCCACTGTACTCTACCTCTACTGTGCTCCACTGTTCTCTACCTCTACTGTACTCTACTGTACTCCACCTCTACTGTGCTCCACTGTACTCCACTGTACTCTACCTCTACTGTGCTCCACTGTACTCTACCTCTACTGTACTCCACTGAACTCTACCTCTACTGTACTCCACTGAACTCTACCTCTACTGTCCTTCACTGTTCTCTACTGTACTCTACCTCTACTGTGCTCAACTGTACTCCACTGTACTCTATCTCTACTGTGATCCACTGTACTCTACCTCTGCTGTGCTCCACTGTACTCTACCTCTACTGTGCTCCACTGTACTCTACCTCTACTGTACTCCACTGTACTCTACCTTTACTGTACTCTACTGTACTCCACCTCTAATGCGCTCCACTGTACTCTACCTCTACTCTACTCCACTGTACTCTACTTCTAGTGTACTCCACTGTACTCTACCTCTACTGTGCTCCACTGTACTCTACCTCTACTGTACTCCACTGTACTCTACCTCTACTCTACTCCACTGTACTCTACCTCTACTGTGCTCCAATGTACTCTACCTCTACTGTACTCCACTGTTCTCTACCTCTACTGTGCTCCACTGTACTCTACCTCTACTGTACTCCACTGTACGCTACCTCTACTGTGCTCCACTGTACTCTACCTCTACTGTACTCCACTCTACTCTACCTCTACTGTCCTCCGCTGTACTCCAACGTACTCTACCTCTACTGTGCTCCACTGTACTCTACCTCTACTGTACTCCACTGTACTCTACCTCTACTGTGCTCCACTGTACTCTACCTCTACTTTGCTCCAATGTACTCTACCTCTACTGTACTCCACTCTACTCTAACTCTACTGTGCTCCACTGTACTCTATCTCTACTGTACTCCACTGTACTCCACCTCTACTGTGCTCCGCTGTACTCCACTGTACTTTACCTCTACTGTGATCCACTGTACTCTACCTCTACTCTACTCCACCTCTACTGTAGTCCACTGTTCTCTACCTCTACTGTACTCTACTGTACTCCACCCCTACTGTGATCCACTGTACTCCACTGTACTCTACCTCGACTGTGCTCCACTGTACTCTACCTCTACTGTACTCCACTCTACTCTATCTCTACTGTACTCCAATGTACTCTACCTCTACTGTACTCCACTGTACTCTACCTCTACTGTACTCCACTGTACTCTACCTCTACTGTACTCCACTGTTATCTACCTCTACTGTGCACCACTGTACTCTACCTCTACTGTACTCCACTGTACGCTACCTTTACTGTGCTCCACTGTGCTCTACCTCTACTGTACTCCACTGTACTCTACCTCTACTCTACTCCACTGTACTCTACCTCTACTGTGCTCCAATGTACTCTACCTCTACTGTACTCCACTGTTCTCTACCTCTACTGTGCTCCAATGTACTCTACCTCTACTGTACTCCACTGTTCTCTACCTCTACTGTGCTCCACTGTACTCTACCTCTACTGTACTCCACTGTACGCTACCTCTACTGTGCTCCACTGTACTCTACCTCTACTGTACTCCACTCTACTCTACCTCTACTGTCCTCCGCTGTACTCCACTGTACTCTACCTCTACTGTGCTCCACTGTACTCTACCTCTACTGTACTCCACTGTACTCTACCTCTACTGTGCTCCACTGTACTCTACCTCTACTTTGCTCCAATGTACTCTACCTCTACTGTACTCCACTCTACTCTACCTCTACTGTGCTCCACTGTACTCTACCTCTACTGTACTCCACTGTACTCTACCTCTACTCTACTCCACTGTACTCTACCTCTACTGTGCTCCAATGTACTCTACCTCTACTGTACTCCACTGTTCTCTACCTCTACTGTGCTCCACTGTACTCTACCTCTACTGTACTCCACTGTACGCTACCTCTACTGTGCTCCACTGTGCTCTACCTCTACTGTACTCCACTCTACTCTACCTCTACTGTGCTCCGCTGTACTCCACTGTACTCTACCTCTACTGTGCTCCACTGTACTCTACCTCTACTGTACTCCACTGTACTCTACCTCTACTGTACTCTACTGTAATCCACCTCTACTGTGCTCTACTGTACTCCACTGTACTCTACCTCTAGTGTACTCCACTGTACTCTACCTCTACTGTACTCCACCGAACTCTACCTCTACTGTCCTTCACTGTACTCTACCTCTACTGTACTCTACTGTACTCCACCTCTAATGTGCTGCACTGTACTCCACTGTACTCTACCTCTACTGTACTCCACTGTACTCTACCTCTACTGTGCTCCACTGTACTCTATTTCTACTGTGATCCACTGTACTCTACCTCTGCTGTGCTCCACTGAACTCTACCTCTACTGTGCTCCACTGTACTCTACCTCTACTCTACGCCACTGTACTATACCTCTACTGTACTCTACTGTTCTCTACCTCTACTGTACTCTACTGTACTCCACCTCTACTGTGCTCCACTGTAATCCACTGTACTCTACCTCTACTGTGCTCCACTGTAGTCTACCTCTACTGTACTCCACTGTACTCTACCTCTGCTGTGCTCCACTGTACTCTACCTCTACTGTACTCCACTGTACTCTACCTCTACTGTACTCTACTGTACTCCACCTCTAATGTGCTGCACTGTACTCCACTGTACTCTACCTCTACTGTACTTCACTGTACTCTACCTCTACTGTGCTCCACTGTACTCCACTGTACGCTACCTCTACTGTGCTCCACTGTACTCTACCTCTACTGTACTCCACTCTACTCTACCTCTACTCTGCTCCGCTGTACTCCACTGTACTCTACCTCTACTGTGCTCCACTGTACTCTACCTCTACTGTACTCCACTGTACTCTACCTCTACTGTGCTCCACTGTACTCTACCTCTACTGTACTCCACTGTACTCTACCTCTACTGTGCTCCACTGTACTCTACCTCTACTGTACTCCACTGTACTCTACCTCTACTTTGCTCCACTGTACTCTACCTCTACTGTACTCCACTCTACTCTAACTCTACTGTGCTCCACTGTACTCTATCTCTACTGTACTCTACTGTACTCCACCTCTACTGTGCTCCGCTGTACTCCACTGTACTCTACCTCTACTGTGCTCCACTGTACTCTACCTCTACTGTACTCCACTCTACTCTACCTCTACTGTGCTCCACTGTTCTCTACCTCTACTGTACTCTACTGTACTCCACCTCTACTGTGCTCTACTGTACTCCACTGTACTCTACCTCTAGTGTACTCCACTGTACTCTACCTCTACTGTACTCCACCTCTACTGTACTCCACTGTTCTCTACCTCTACTGTACTCTACTGTACTCCACCTCTACTGTGATCCACTGTACTCCACTGTACTCTACCTCGACTGTGCTCCACTGTACTCTACCTCTACTGTACTCCACTCTACTCTATCTCTACTGTACTCCAATGTACTCTACCTCTACTGTACTCTACTGTTCTCTACCTCTACTGTACTCTACTGTACACCACCTCTACTGTGTTCCACTGTACTCCACTGTACTCTACCTCTACTGTGCTCCACTGTACTCTACCTCTACTGTACTCCATTGTACTCTACCTCTACTGTGCTCCACTGTACTCTACCTCTACTGTACTCCACTGTACTCTACCTCTACTGTACTCCACTGTACTCTAACTCTACTGTGCTCCACTGTACTCTACCTCTACTGTACTCCACTGTACTCTACCTCTACTGTACTCCACTGTACGCTACCTTTACTGTGCTCCACTGTACTCTACCTCTACTGTACTCCACTCTACTCTACCTCTACTGTGCTCCGCTGTACTCCGCTGTACTCTACCTCTACTGTACTCCACTGTACTCTACCTCTACTGTGCTCCACTGTACTCTACCTCTACTGTACTCCACTCTTCTCTACCTCTACTGTGCTCCACTGTACTCTACCTCTACTGTACTCCACTGTACGCTACCTTTACTATGCTCCACTGTGCTCTACCTCTACTGTACTCCACTCTACTCTACCTCTACTGTGCTCCGCTGTACTCCACTGTACTCTACCTCTACTGTGCTCCACTGTACTCTACCTCTACTGTACTCCACTGTACTCTACCTCTACTGTACTCTACTGTAATCCACCTCTACTGTGCTCTACTGTACTCCACTGTACTCTACCTCTAGTGTACTCCACTGTACTCTACCTCTACTGTACTCCACCGAACTCTACCTCTACTGTCCTTCACTGTACTCTACCTCTACTGTACTCTACTGTACTCCACCTCTAATGTGCTGCACTGTACTCCACTGTACTCTACCTCTACTGTACTCCACTGTACTCTACCTCTACTGTGCTCCACTGTACTCCACTGTACTCTATCTCTACTGTGATCCACTGTACTCTACCTCTGCTGTGCTCCACTGAACTCTACCTCTACTGTGCTCCACTGTACTCTACCTCTACTCTACGCCACTCTACTCTACCTCTACTGTACTCTACTGTTCTCTACCTCTACTCTACTCTACTGTACTCCACCTCTACTGTGCTCCACTGTACTCCACTGTACTCTACCTCTACTGTGCTCCACTGTAGTCTACCTCTACTGTACTCCAGTGTACTCTACCTCTGCTGTGCTCCACTGTACTCTACCTCTACTGTACTCCACTGTACTCTACCTCTACTGTACTCTACTGTACTCCACCTCTACTGTGCTGCACTGTACTCCACTGTACTCTACCTCTACTGTACTTCACTGTACTCTACCTCTACTGTGCTCCACTGTACTCCACTGTACGCTACCTCTACTGTGCTCCACTGTACTCTACCTCTACTGTACTCCACTCTACTCTACCTCTACTGTGCTCCGCTGTACTCCACTGTACTCTACCTCTACTGTGCTCCACTGTACTCTACCTCTACTGTACTCCACTGTACTCTACCTCTACTGTGCTCCACTGTACTCTACCTCTACTGTACTCCACTGTACTCTACCTCTACTGTGCTCCACTGTACTCTACCTCTACTGTGCTCCACTGTACCCTACCTCTACTGTGCTATACCGTACTCCACCTCTACTGTGCTCCACTGTACTCTACCTCTACTGTACTCCACTGTACTCTACCTCTACTGTGCTCCACTGTACTCTACCTCTACTGTACTCCACTCTACTCTAACTCTACTGTGCTCCACTGTACTCTATCTCTACTGTACTCCACTGTACTCTATCTCTACTGTGATCCACTGTACTCTACCTCTGCTGTGCTCCACTGTACTCTACCTCTACTGTGCTCCACTGTACTCTACCTCTACTGTACTCCACTGTACTCTACCTTTACTGTACTCTACTGTACTCCACCTCTAATGCGCTCCACTGTACTCTACCTCTACTCTACTCCACTGTACTCTACTTCTAGTGTACTCCACTGTACTCTACCTCTACTGTGCTCCACTGTACTCTACCTCTACTGTACTCCACTGTACTCTACCTCTACTCTACTCCACTGTACTCTACCTCTACTGTGCTCCAATGTACTCTACCTCTACTGTACTCCACTGTTCTCTACCTCTACTGTGCTCCACTGTACTCTACCTCTACTGTACTCCACTGTACGCTACCTCTACTGTGCTCCACTGTACTCTACCTCTACTGTACTCCACTCTACTCTACCTCTACTGTCCTCCGCTGTACTCCAAAGTACTCTACCTCTACTGTGCTCCACTGTACTCTACCTCTACTGTACTCCACTGTACTCTACCTCTACTGTGCTCCACTGTACTCTACCTCTACTTTGCTCCAATGTACTCTACCTCTACTGTACTCCACTCTACTCTAACTCTACTGTGCTCCACTGTACTCTATCTCTACTGTACTCCACTGTACTCCACCTCTACTGTGCTCCGCTGTACTCCACTGTACTTTACCTCTACTGTGATCCACTGTACTCTACCTCTACTGTACTCCACCTCTACTGTAGTCCACTGTTCTCTACCTCTACTGTACTCTACTGTACTCCACCCCTACTGTGATCCACTGTACTCCACTGTACTCTACCTCGACTGTGCTCCACTGTACTCTACCTCTACTGTACTCCACTCTACTCTATCTCTACTGTACTCCAATGTACTCTACCTCTACTGTACTCCACTGTACTCTACCTCTACTGTACTCCACTGTACTCTACCTCTACTGTACTCCACTGTTATCTACCTCTACTGTGCACCACTGTACTCTACCTCTACTGTACTCCACTGTACGCTACCTTTACTGTGCTCCACTGTGCTCTACCTCTACTGTACTCCACTGTACTCTACCTCTACTCTACTCCACTGTACTCTACCTCTACTGTGCTCCAATGTACTCTACCTCTACTGTACTCCACTGTTCTCTACCTCTACTGTGCTCCAATGTACTCTACCTCTACTGTACTCCACTGTTCTCTACCTCTACTGTGCTCCACTGTACTCTACCTCTACTGTACTCCACTGTACGCTACCTCTACTGTGCTCCACTGTACTCTACCTCTACTGTACTCCACTCTACTCTACCTCTACTGTCCTCCGCTGTACTCCAACGTACTCTACCTCTACTGTGCTCCACTGTACTCTACCTCTACTGTACTCCACTGTACTCTACCTCTACTGTGCTCCACTGTACTCTACCTCTACTTTGCTCCAATGTACTCTACCTCTACTGTACTCCACTCTACTCTACCTCTACTGTGCTCCACTGTACTCTACCTCTACTGTACTCCACTGTACTCTACCTCTACTCTACTCCACTGTACTCTACCTCTACTGTGCTCCAATGTACTCTACCTCTACTGTACTCCACTGTTCTCTACCTCTACTGTGCTCCACTGTACTCTACCTCTACTGTACTCCACTGTACGCTACCTCTACTGTGCTCCACTGTGCTCTACCTCTACTGTACTCCACTCTACTCTACCTCTACTGTGCTCCGCTGTACTCCACTGTACTCTACCTCTACTGTGCTCCACTGTACTCTACCTCTACTGTACTCCACTGTACTCTACCTCTACTGTACTCTACTGTAATCCACCTCTACTGTGCTCTACTGTACTCCACTGTACTCTACCTCTAGTGTACTCCACTGTACTCTACCTCTACTGTACTCCACCGAACTCTACCTCTACTGTCCTTCACTGTACTCTACCTCTACTGTACTCTACTGTACTCCACCTCTAATGTGCTGCACTGTACTCCACTGTACTCTACCTCTACTGTACTCCACTGTACTCTACCTCTACTGTGCTCCACTGTACTCTATTTCTACTGTGATCCACTGTACTCTACCTCTGCTGTGCTCCACTGAACTCTACCTCTACTGTGCTCCACTGTACTCTACCTCTACTCTACGCCACTGTACTATACCTCTACTGTACTCTACTGTTCTCTACCTCTACTGTACTCTACTGTACTCCACCTCTACTGTGCTCCACTGTAATCCACTGTACTCTACCTCTACTGTGCTCCACTGTAGTCTACCTCTACTGTACTCCACTGTACTCTACCTCTGCTGTGCTCCACTGTACTCTACCTCTACTGTACTCCACTGTACTCTACCTCTACTGTACTCTACTGTACTCCACCTCTAATGTGCTGCACTGTACTCCACTGTACTCTACCTCTACTGTACTTCACTGTACTCTACCTCTACTGTGCTCCACTGTACTCCACTGTACGCTACCTCTACTGTGCTCCACTGTACTCTACCTCTACTGTACTCCACTCTACTCTACCTCTACTCTGCTCCGCTGTACTCCACTGTACTCTACCTCTACTGTGCTCCACTGTACTCTACCTCTACTGTACTCCACTGTACTCTACCTCTACTGTGCTCCACTGTACTCTACCTCTACTGTACTCCACTGTACTCTACCTCTACTGTGCTCCACTGTACTCTACCTCTACTGTACTCCACTGTACTCTACCTCTACTTTGCTCCACTGTACTCTACCTCTACTGTACTCCACTCTACTCTAACTCTACTGTGCTCCACTGTACTCTATCTCTACTGTACTCTACTGTACTCCACCTCTACTGTGCTCCGCTGTACTCCACTGTACTCTACCTCTACTGTGCTCCACTGTACTCTACCTCTACTGTACTCCACTCTACTCTACCTCTACTGTGCTCCACTGTTCTCTACCTCTACTGTACTCTACTGTACTCCACCTCTACTGTGCTCTACTGTACTCCACTGTACTCTACCTCTAGTGTACTCCACTGTACTCTACCTCTACTGTACTCCACCTCTACTGTACTCCACTGTTCTCTACCTCTACTGTACTCTACTGTACTCCACCTCTACTGTGATCCACTGTACTCCACTGTACTCTACCTCGACTGTGCTCCACTGTACTCTACCTCTACTGTACTCCACTCTACTCTATCTCTACTGTACTCCAATGTACTCTACCTCTACTGTACTCTACTGTTCTCTACCTCTACTGTACTCTACTGTACACCACCTCTACTGTGCTCCACTGTACTCCACTGTACTCTACCTCTACTGTGCTCCACTGTACTCTACCTCTACTGTACTCCATTGTACTCTACCTCTACTGTGCTCCACTGTACTCTACCTCTACTGTACTCCACTGTACTCTACCTCTACTGTACTCCACTGTACTCTAACTCTACTGTGATCCACTGTACTCTACCTCTACTGTACTCCACTGTACTCTACCTCTACTGTACTCCACTGTACGCTACCTTTACTGTGCTCCACTGTACTCTACCTCTACTGTACTCCACTCTACTCTACCTCTACTGTGCTCCGCTGTACTCCGCTGTACTCTACCTCTACTGTACTCCACTGTACTCTACCTCTACTGTGCTCCACTGTACTCTACCTCTACTGTACTCCACTCTTCTCTACCTCTACTGTGCTCCACTGTACTCTACCTCTACTGTACTCCACTGTACGCTACCTTTACTATGCTCCACTGTGCTCTACCTCTACTGTACTCCACTCTACTCTACCTCTACTGTGCTCCGCTGTACTCCACTGTACTCTACCTCTACTGTGCTCCACTGTACTCTACCTCTACTGTACTCCACTGTACTCTACCTCTACTGTACTCTACTGTAATCCACCTCTACTGTGCTCTACTGTACTCCACTGTACTCTACCTCTAGTGTACTCCACTGTACTCTACCTCTACTGTACTCCACCGAACTCTACCTCTACTGTCCTTCACTGTACTCTACCTCTACTGTACTCTACTGTACTCCACCTCTAATGTGCTGCACTGTACTCCACTGTACTCTACCTCTACTGTACTCCACTGTACTCTACCTCTACTGTGCTCCACTGTACTCCACTGTACTCTATCTCTACTGTGATCCACTGTACTCTACCTCTGCTGTGCTCCACTGAACTCTACCTCTACTGTGCTCCACTGTACTCTACCTCTACTCTACGCCACTCTACTCTACCTCTACTGTACTCTACTGTTCTCTACCTCTACTCTACTCTACTGTACTCCACCTCTACTGTGCTCCACTGTACTCCACTGTACTCTACCTCTACTGTGCTCCACTGTAGTCTACCTCTACTGTACTCCAGTGTACTCTACCTCTGCTGTGCTCCACTGTACTCTACCTCTACTGTACTCCACTGTACTCTACCTCTACTGTACTCTACTGTACTCCACCTCTACTGTGCTGCACTGTACTCCACTGTACTCTACCTCTACTGTACTTCACTGTACTCTACCTCTACTGTGCTCCACTGTACTCCACTGTACGCTACCTCTACTGTGCTCCACTGTACTCTACCTCTACTGTACTCCACTCTACTCTACCTCTACTGTGCTCCGCTGTACTCCACTGTACTCTACCTCTACTGTGCTCCACTGTACTCTACCTCTACTGTACTCCACTGTACTCTACCTCTACTGTGCTCCACTGTACTCTACCTCTACTGTACTCCACTGTACTCTACCTCTACTGTGCTCCACTGTACTCTACCTCTACTGTACTCCACTGTACTCTACCTCTACTTTGCTCCACTGTACTCTACCTCTACTGTACTCCACTCTACTCTAACTCTACTGTGCTCCACTGTACTCTATCTCTACTGTACTCTACTGTACTCCACCTCTACTGTGCTCCGCTGTACTCCACTGTACTCTACCTCTACTGTGCTCCACTGTACTCTACCTCTACTGTACTCCACTCTACTCTACCTCTACTGTACTCCACTGTACTCTACCTCTAGTGTACTCCACTGTACTCTACCTCTACTGTACTCCACCTCTACTGTACTCCACTGTTCTCTACCTCTACTGTACTCTACTGTACTCCACCTCTACTGTGATCCACTGTACTCCACTGTACTCTACCTCGACTGTGCTCCACTGTACTCTACCTCTACTGTACTCCACTCTACTCTATCTCTACTGTACTCCAATGTACTCTACCTCTACTGTACTCTACTGTTCTCTACCTCTACTGTACTCTACTGTACACCACCTCTACTGTGCTCCACTGTACTCCACTGTACTCTACCTCTACTGTGCTCCACTGTACTCTACCTCTACTGTACTCCACTGTACTCTACCTCTACTGTGCTCCACTGTACTCTACCTCTACTGTACTCCACTGTACTCTACCTCTACTGTACTCCACTGTACTCTACCTCTACTGTGCTCCACTGTACTCTACCTCTACTGTACTCCACTGTACTCTACCTCTACTGTACTCCACTGTACGCTACCTTTACTGTGCTCCACTGTACTCTACCTCTACTGTACTCCACTCTACTCTACCTCTACTGTGCTCCGCTGTACTCCACTGTACTCTACCTCTACTGTGCTCCACTGTACTCTACCTCTACTGTACTCCACTGTACTCTACCTCTACTGTGCTCCACTGTACTCTACCTCTACTGTACTCCACTCTACTCTAACTCTACTGTGCTCCACTGTACTCTATCTCTACTGTACTCTACTGTACTCCACCTCTACTGTGCTCTGATGTACTCCACTGTACTCTACCTCTACTGTGCACCACTCTACTCTACCTCTACTGTACTCCACTGTACTCTACCTCTACTGTGCTCCACTGTTCTCTACCTCTACTGTACTCTACTGTACTCCACCTCTACTGTGCTCCACTGTACTCCACTGTACTCTACCTCTACTATGCTCCACTGTACTCTACCTCTACTGTACTCCACTGAACTCTACCTCTACTGTACTCCACTGAACTCTACCTCTACTGTCCTTCACTGTTCTCTACTGTACTCTACCTCTACTGTGCTCCACTGTACTCCACTGTACTCTATCTCTACTGTGATCCACTGTACTCTACCTCTGCTGTGCTCCACTGTACTCTACCTCTACTGTGCTCCACTGTACTCTACCTCTACTGTACTCCACTGTACTCTACCTTTACTGTACTCTACTGTACTCCACCTCTAATGCGCTCCACTGTACCGTACTCTACCTCTACTCTACCTCTACTGTGGTACTCTACTGTACTCTACCTCTACTGTACTCTACTCCACTGTACTCTACTTCTAGTGTACTCCACTGTACTCTACCTCTACTGTGCTCCACTGTACTCTACCTCTACTGTACTCCACTGTACTCTACCTCTACTCTACTCCACTGTACTCTACCTCTACTGTGCTCCAATGTACTCTACCTCTACTGTACTCCACTGTTCTCTACCTCTACTGTGCTCCACTGTACTCTACCTCTACTGTACTCCACTGTACGCTACCTCTACTGTGCTCCACTGTACTCTACCTCTACTGTACTCCACTCTACTCTACCTCTACTGTCCTCCGCTGTACTCCAACGTACTCTACCTCTACTGTGCTCCACTGTACTCTACCTCTACTGTACTCCACTGTACTCTACCTCTACTGTGCTCCACTGTACTCTACCTCTACTTTGCTCCAATGTACTCTACCTCTACTGTACTCCACTCTACTCTAACTCTACTGTGCTCCACTGTACTCTATCTCTACTGTACTCCACTGTACTCCACCTCTACTGTGCTCCGCTGTACTCCACTGTACTTTACCTCTACTGTGATCCACTGTACTCTACCTCTACTGTACTCCACCTCTACTGTAGTCCACTGTTCTCTACCTCTACTGTACTCTACTGTACTCCACCCCTACTGTGATCCACTGTACTCCACTGTACTCTACCTCGACTGTGCTCCACTGTACTCTACCTCTACTGTACTCCACTCTACTCTATCTCTACTGTACTCCAATGTACTCTACCTCTACTGTACTCCACTGTACTCTACCTCTACTGTACTCCACTGTACTCTACCTCTACTGTGCTCCACTGTACTCTACCTCTACTGTACTCCACTGTTATCTACCTCTACTGTGCACCACTGTACTCTACCTCTACTGTACTCCACTGTACGCTACCTTTACTGTGCTCCACTGTGCTCTACCTCTACTGTACTCCACTGTACTCTACCTCTACTCTATTCCACTGTACTCTACCTCTACTGTGCTCCAATGTACTCTACCTCTACTGTACTCCACTGTTCTCTACCTCTACTGTGCTCCACTGTACTCTACCTCTACTGTACTCCACTGTACTCTACCTCTACTGTGCTCCACTGTACTCTACCTCTACTGTACTCCACTGTACTCTACCTCTACTGTACTCCACTGTACTCTACCTCTACTGTGCTCCACTGTACTCTACCTCTACTGTACTCCACTGTTCTCTACCTCTACTGTGCTCCACTGTACTCTACCTCTACTGTACTCCACTGTACGCTACCTTTACTGTGCTCCACTGTGCTCTACCTCTACTGTACTCCACTCTACTCTACCTCTACTGTGCTCCGCTGTACTCCACTGTACTCTACCTCTACTGTGCTCCACTGTACTCTACCTCTACTGTACTCCACTGTACTCTACCTCTACTGTGCTCCACTGTACTCTACCTCTACTGTACTCCACTCTACTCTAACTCTACTGTGCTCCACTGTACTCTCTACTGTACTCTACTGTACTCCACCTCTACTGTGCTCTGCTGTACTCCACTGTACTCTACCTCTACTGTGCACCACTGTACTCTACCTCTACTGTACTCCACTGTACTCTACCTCTACTGTGCTCCACTGTTCTCTACCTCTACTGTACTCGATTGTACTCCACCTCTACTGTGCTCCACTGTACTCCACTGTACTCTACCTCTACTGTGCTCCACTGTACTCTACCTCTACTGTAGTCCACTGAACTCTACCTCTACTGTCCTTCACTGTTCTCTACTGTACTCTACCTCTACTGTGCTCCACTGTACTCCACTGTACTCTATCTCTACTGTGATCCACTGTACTCTACCTCTGCTGTGCTCCACTGTACTCTACCTCTACTGTGCTCCACTGTACTCTACCTCTACTGTACTCCACTGTACTCTACCTCTACTGTACTCTACTGTACTCCACCTCTAATGCGCTCCACTGTACTCTACCTCTACTGTACTCCACTGTACTCTACCTCTAGTGTACTCCATTGTACTCTACCTCTACTGTGCTCCACTGTACTCTACCTCTACTGTACTCCACTGTACTCTACCTCTACTGTAATCCACTGTACTCTACCTCTACTCTGCTCCAATGTACTCTACCTCTACTGTACTCCACTGTTCTCTACCTCTACTGTGCTCCACTGTACTCTACCTCTACTGTACTCCACTGTACGCTACCTCTACTGTGCTCCACTGTACTCTACCTCTACTGTCCTCCGCTGTACTCCACTGTACTCTACCTCTACTGTGCTCCACTGTACTCTACCTCTACTGTACTCCACTGTACTCTACCTCTACTGTGCTCCACTGTACTCTACCTCTACTTTGCTCCAATGTACTCTACCTCTACTGTACTCCACTCTACTCTAACTCTACTGTGCTCCACTGTACTCTCTCTACTGTACTCTACTGTACTCCACCTCTACTGTGCTCCGCTGTACTCCACTGTACTCTACCTCTACTGTGCTCCACTGTACTCTACCTCTACTGTACTCCACTGTACTCTACCTCTGCTGTGCTCCACTGTTCTCTACCTCTAATGTACTCTACTGTACTCCACCTCTACTGTAATCCACTGTACTCCACCTCTACTGTGCTCCATTGTACTCTACCTCTACTGTACTCCACTGTACTCTACCTCTACTGTACTCCACTGAACTCTACCTCTACTGTCCTTCATTGTTCTCTACTGTACTCTACCTCTACTGTGCTCCACTGTACTCCACTCTATTCTATCTCTACTGTGATCCAATGTACTCTACCTCTGCTGTGCTCCACTGTACTCTACCTCTAGTGTACTCCATTGTACTCTACCTCTACTGTGCTCCACTGTACTCTACCTCTACTGTACTCCACTGTACTCTACCTCTACTGTAATCCACTGTACTCTACCTCTAATGCGCTCCACTGTACTCTACCTCTACTGTACTCCACTGTACTCTACCTCTAGTGTACTCCATTGTACTCTACCTCTACTGTGCTCCACTGTACTCTACCTCTACTCTGCTCCAATGTACTCTACCTCTACTGTACTCCACTGTTCTCTACCTCTACTGTGCTCCACTGTACTCTACCTCTACTGTGCTCCACTGTACTCTACCTCTACTGTCCTCCGCTGTACTCCACTGTACTCTACCTCTACTGTGCTCCACTGTACTCTACCTCTACTGTACTCCACTGTACTCTACCTCTACTGTGCTCCACTGTACTCTACCTCTACTTTGCTCCAATGTACTCTACCTCTACTGTACTCCACTCTACTCTAACTCTACTGTGCTCCACTGTACTCTCTCTACTGTACTCTACTGTACTCCACCTCTACTGTGCTCCGCTGTACTCCACTGTACTCTACCTCTACTGTGCTCCACTGTACTCTACCTCTACTGTACTCCACTGTACTCTACCTCTGCTGTGCTCCACTGTTCTCTACCTCTAATGTACTCTACTGTACTCCACCTCTACTGTAATCCACTGTACTCCACCTCTACTGTGCTCCATTGTACTCTACCTCTACTGTACTCCACTGTACTCTACCTCTACTGTACTCCACTGAACTCTACCTCTACTGTCCTTCATTGTTCTCTACTGTACTCTACCTCTACTGTGCTCCACTGTACTCCACTCTATTCTATCTCTACTGTGATCCAATGTACTCTACCTCTGCTGTGCTCCACTGTACTCTACCTCTAGTGTACTCCATTGTACTCTACCTCTACTGTGCTCCACTGTACTCTACCTCTACTGTACTCCACTGTACTCTACCTCTACTGTAATCCACTGTACTCTACCTCTAATGCGCTCCACTGTACTCTACCTCTACTGTACTCCACTGTACTCTACCTCTAGTGTACTCCATTGTACTCTACCTCTACTGTGCTCCACTGTACTCTACCTCTACTCTGCTCCAATGTACTCTACCTCTACTGTACTCCACTGTTCTCTACCTCTACTGTGCTCCACTGTACTCTACCTCTACTGTGCTCCACTGTACTCTACCTCTACTGTCCTCCGCTGTACTCCACTGTACTCTACCTCTACTGTGCTCCACTGTACTCTACCTCTACTGTACTCCACTGTACTCTACCTCTACTGTGCTCCACTGTACTCTACCTCTACTTTGCTCCAATGTACTCTACCTCTACTGTACTCCACTCTACTCTAACTCTACTGTGCTCCACTGTACTCTCTCTACTGTACTCTACTGTACTCCACCTCTACTGTGCTCCGCTGTACTCCACTGTACTCTACCTCTACTGTGCTCCACTGTACTCTACCTCTACTGTACTCCACTGTACTCTACCTCTACTGTGCTCCACTGTTCTCTACCTCTAATGTACTCTACTGTACTCCACCTCTACTGTGCTCCATTGTACTCTACCTCTACTGTACTCCACTGTACTCTACCTCTACTGTACTCCACTGAACTCTACCTCTACTGTCCTTCATTGTTCTCTACTGTACTCTACCTCTACTGTGCTCCACTGTACTCCACTCTATTCTATCTCTACTGTGTTCCAATGTACTCTACCTCTGCTGTGCTCCACTGTACTCTACCTCTACTGTGCTCCACTGTACTCTACCTCTACTGTACTCCACTGTACTCTACCTCTACTGTACTCCACTGTACTATACCTCTACTGTACTCAACTGTACTCCACCTCTAATGCGCTCCACTGTACTCCACTGTACTCTACCTCTACTGTACTCCACTGTTCTCTACCTCTAGTGTACTCCACTGTACTCTACCTCTACTGTACTCCACCGAACTCTACCTCTACTGTCCTTCACTGTACTCTACTGTACTCTACCTCTACTGTGATCCAATGTACTCCACTGTACTCTATCTCTACTGTGATCCACTGTACTCTACCTCTGCTGGGCTCCACTGAACTCTACCTCTACTGTGCTCCACTGCACTCTACCTCTACTCTACGCCACTGTACTCCACCTCTACTGTACTCTACTGTTCTCTACCTCTACTGTACTCTACTGTAATCCACCTCTACTGTGCTCCACTGTACTCCACTGTACTCTACCTCTACTGTGCTCCACTGTACTCTACCTCTACTGTACTCCACTGTACTCTACCTCTACTGTGCTCCAATGTACTACAACTCTGCTGTACTCCACTGTACTCTACCTCTACTGTGCTCCACTGTACTCCACTGTACGCTACCTCTACTGTGCTCCACTGTACTCCACTGTACTCTACCTCTACTGTGCTCCACTGTACTCCACTGTACTCTACCTCTACTGTACTCCACTGTACTCTACCTGTACTGTGCTCCACTGTACTCCACTGTACGCTACCTCTACTGTGCTCCACTGTACTCTACCTCTACTGTACTCCATTCTACTCTACCTCTACTGTGCTCCGCTGTACTCCACTGTACTCTACCTCTACTGTGCTCCACTGTACTCTACCTCTACTTTACTCCAATGTATGCTACCTCTACTGTGCTCCACTGTACTCTACCTCTACTGTACTCCACTCCACTCTACTCTACCTCTACTGTGCTCCACTGTGCTCTACCTCTACTGTACTCCACTCCACTCTACACTACATCTACTGTGTTCCACTGTACTCTATCTCTACTGTCCTCCACTGTACTCTACCTCTACGGTGCTCCGCTGTACTCCACTGTACTCTACCTCTACTGTCCTCCACTGTACTCTACCTCTACTGTGCTCCACTGTACTCTACCTCTGCTGTGCTCCACTGAACTCTACCTCTATTGTGCTCCACTGTACTCTACCTCTACTGTACTCCACTGTACTCTACCTATACTGTACTCCACTGTACCCTACCTCTACTGTGCTATACCGTACTCCACCTCTACTGTGCTCCACTGTACTCTACCAGTACTGTGCTCCGCTGTACTCTACCTCTTCTGTACTCTACTGTTCTCTACCCCTACTGTACTCTACTGTACTCCACCTCTATTGTGCTCCACTGTACTCTACCTCTACTGTACTCCACTCTACACTACCTCTAGTGTGTTCCACTGTACTCTATCTCTACTGTACTCTACTGTACTCTACCTCTACTGTGCTCCGCTGTACTCCACTGTACTCTACCTCTACTGTCCTCCACTGTACTCTACCTCTACTGTGCTCCACTATACTCTACCTCTACTGTACTCCACTGTACTCCACCTCTACTTTGCTCCACTGTACTCTACCTCTACTGTACTCCACTGTACTCTACCTCTACTGTACTCCACCTCTACTGTACTCCACTGTACTCTACCTCTACTGTGCTCCACTGTACTCTACTGTACTCCACCTCTACTGTGCTCCGCTGTACTCCACTGTACTTTACCTCTACTGTGATCCACTGTACTCTACCTCTACTGTACTCCACCTCTACTGTACTCCACTGTTCTCTACCTCTACTGTACTCTACTGTACTCCACCTCTACTGTGATCCACTGTACTCCACTGTACTCTACCTCGACTGTGCTCCACTGTACTCTACCTCTACTGTACTCCACTCTACTCTATCTCTACTGTACTCCAATGTACTCTACCTCTACTGTACTCTACTGTTCTCTACCTCTACTGTACTCTACTGTACACCACCTCTACTGTGCTCCACTGTACTCCACCTCTACTGTGCTCCACTGTACTCTACCTCTACTGTACTCCACTGTACTCTACCTCTACTGTGCTCCACTGTACTCTACCTCTACTGTACTCCACTGTACTCTACCTCTACTGTACTCCACTGTACTCTACCTCTACTGTGCTCCACTGTACTCTACCTCTACTGTACTCCACTGTACTCTACCTCTACTGTACTCCAATGTACGCTACCTTTACTGTGCTCCACTGTACTCTACCTCTACTGTAATCCACTCTACTCTACCTCTACTGTGCCCCGCTGTACTCCACTGTACTCTACCTCTACTGTACTCCACTGTACTCTACCTCTACTGTGCTCCACTGTACTCTACCTCTACTGTACTCCACTCTACTCTAACTCTACTGTGCTCCACTGTACTCTATCTCTACTGTACTCTACTGTACTCCACCTCTACTGTGCTCTGATGTACTCCACTGTACTCTACCTCTACTGTGCACCACTGTACTCTACCTCTACTGTACTCCACTGTACTCTACCTCTACTGTGCTCCACTGTTCTCTACCTCTACTGTACTCTACTGTACTCCACCTCTACTGTGCTCCACTGTACTCAACTGTACTCTACCTCTACTGTGCTCCACTGTACTCTACCTCTACTGTACTCCACTGAACTCTACCTCTACTGTACTCCACTGAACTCTACCTCTACTGTCCTTCACTGTTCTCTACTGTACTCTACCTCTACTGTGCTCCACTGTACTCCACTGTACTCTATCTCTACTGTGATCCACTGTACTCTACCTCTGCTGTGCTCCACTGTACTCTACCTCTACTGTGCTCCACTGTACTCTACCTCTACTGTACTCCACTGTACTCTACCTCTACTGTACTCTACTGTACTCCACCTCTAATGCACTCCAATGTACTCTACCTCTACTGTACTCCACTGTACTCTACCTCTACTGTACTCCACTCTACTCTATCTCTACTGTACTCCAATGTACTCTACCTCTACTGTACTCTACTGTACACCACCTCTACTGTGCTCCACTGTACTCCACCTCTACTGTGCTCCACTGTACTCTACCTCTACTGTACTCCACTGTACTCTACCTCTACTGTGCTCCACTGTACTCTACCTCTACTGTACTCCACTGTACTCTACCTCTACTGTACTCCACTGTACTCTACCTCTACTGTGCTCCACTGTACTCTACCTCTACTGTACTCCACTGTACTCTACCTCTACTGTACTCCACTGTACGCTACCTTTACTGTGCTCCACTGTACTCTACCTCTACTGTACTCCACTCTACTCTACCTCTACTGTGCTCCGCTGTACTCCACTGTACTCTACCTCTACTGTACTCCACTGTACTCTACCTCTACTGTGCTCCTCTGTACTCTACCTCTACTATACTCCACTCTACTCTAACTCTACTGTGCTCCACTGTACTCTATCTCTACTGTACTCTACTGTACTCCACCTCTACTGTGCTCTGATGTACTCCACTGTACTCTACCTCTACTGTGCACCACTGTACTCTACCTCTACTGTACTCCACTGTACTCTACCTCTACTGTGCTCCACTGTTCTCTACCTCTACTGTACTCTACTGTACTCCACCTCTACTGTGCTCCACTGTACTCAACTGTACTCTACCTCTACTGTGCTCCACTGTACTCTACCTCTACTGTACTCCACTGAACTCTACCTCTACTGTACTCCACTGAACTCTACCTCTACTGTCCTTCACTGTTCTCTACTGTACTCTACCTCTACTGTGCTCCACTGTACTCCACTGTACTCTATCTCTACTGTGATCCACTGTACTCTACCTCTGCTGTGCTCCACTGTACTCTACCTCTACTGTGCTCCACTGTACTCTACCTCTACTGTACTCCACTGTACTCTACCTCTACTGTACTCTACTGTACTCCACCTCTAATGCACTCCACTGTACTCTACCTCTACTGTACTCCACTGTACTCTACTTCTAGTGTGCTCCACTGTACTCTACCTCTACTGTACTCCACTGTACTCTACCTCTACTGTGCTCCACTGTACTCTAACTCTACTGTACTCCACTCTACACTACCTCTACTGTGCTCCACTGTACTCTATCTCTACTGTACTCTACTGTACTCCACCTCTACTGTGCTCCGCTCTACTCCACTGTACTCTACCTCTACTTTGCTCCACTGTACTCTACCTCTTCTCTACTCCACTGTACTCTACCTCTACTGTGCTCCACTGTACTCTACCTCTACTGTACTCTACTGTACTCCACCTCTACTGTGCTCCGCTGTACTCCACTGTACTCTACCTCTACTGTGCTCCACTGTACTCTACCTCTACTGTACTACACTGTACTCTACATCTACTGTGCTCCACTGTACTCTACCTCTACTGTACTCCACTCTACTCTACCTCTACTGTACTCCACTCTACTCTACCTCTACTGTGCTCCACTGTACTCTACATCTACTGTACTCAACTGTACTCTACCTCTACTGTGCTCCACTGTACTCTACCTCTACTGTACTCCACTGTACTCCACTGTACTCTACCTCTACTGTGCTCCACTGTACTCTACCTTTACTTTACTCCACTGTACTCTACCTCTACTCTGCTCCACTGTACTCCACTGTACTCTACCTCTACTGTGCTCCACTGTACTCTACCTCTACTGTGCTCCACTGTACTCTACCTCTTATGTACTCCACTGTACTCTACCTCTACTGTACTCCACGGTACGCTACCTCTACTGTGCTCCACTGTACTCTACCTCTATTGTACTCCACTGTACGCTACCTCTACTGTGCTCCACTGTACTCTACCTCTACTGTACTCCACTCTACTCTGCCTCTACTGTGCTCCACTGTACTCTGTCTCTAATGTACTCCACTGTACTCTACCTCTACTGTAGTCTACTGTTCTCTACCTCTACTGTACTTCACCTCTAATGTGCTCCACTGTACCCCACTGTACTCTACCTCTGCTGTACTCCACTGTACTCTACCTCTACTGTGCTCCACTGTACTCTACCTCTACTCTGCTCCACTGTACTCTACCTCTACTGTACTCCACTGTACTCTACCTCTACTGTGCTCCACTGTACTCTACCTCTACTGTACTCCACTGTACTCTACCTCTACTGTACTCCACTGTACGCTACCTTTACTGTGCTCCACTGTACTCTACCTCTACTGTACTCCACTCTACTCTACCTCTATTGTGCTCCGCTGTACTCCACTGTACTCTACCTCTACTGTGCTCCACTGTACTCTACCTCTACTGTACTCCACTGTACTCTACCTCTACTGTGCTCCACTGTACTCTACCTCTACTGTACTCCACTCTACTCTAACTCTACTGTGCTCCACTGTACTCTATCTCTACTGTACTCTACTGTAATATACCTCTACTGTGCTCTGATGTACTCCACTGTACTCTACCTCTACTGTGCACCACTGTACTCTACCTCTACTGTACTCCACTGTACTCTACCTCTACTGTGCTCCACTGTTCTCTACCTCTACTGTACTCTACTGTACTCCACCTCTACTGTGCTCCACTGTACTCCACTGTACTCTACCTCTACTGTGCTCCACTGTACTCTACCTCTACTGTACTCCACTGAACTCTACCTCTACTGTACTCCACTGAACTCTACCTCTACTGTCCTTCACTGTTCTCTACTGTACTCTACCTCTACTGTGCTCCACTGTACTCCACTGTACTCTATCTCTACTGTGATCCACTGTACTCTACCTCTGCTGTGCTCCACTGTACTCTACCTCTACTGTGCTCCACTGTACTCTACCTCTACTGTACTCCACTGTACTCTACCTCTACTGTACTCTACTGTACTCCACCTCTAATGCGCTCCACTGTACTCTACCTCTACTGTACTCCACTGTACTCTACTTCTAGTGTGCTCCACTGTACTCTACCTCTACTGTACTCCACTGTACTCTACCTCTACTGTGCTCCACTGTACTCTAACTCTACTGTACTCCACTCTACACTACCTCTACTGTGCTCCACTGTACTCTATCTCTACTGTACTCTACTGTACTCCACCTCTACTGTGCTCCGCTCTACTCCACTGTACTCTACCTCTACTGTGCTCCACTGTACTATACCTCTTCTCTACTCCACTGTACTCTACCTCTACTGTGCTCCACTGTACTCTACCTCTACTGTACTCCACTGTACTCTACCTCTACTGTACTCCACTGTACTCTACCTCTACTGTGCTCCACTGTACTCTACCTCTACTGTACTCCACTGTTCTCTACCTCTACTGTGCTCCACTGTACTCTACCTCTACTGTACTCCACTGTACGCTACCTTTACTGTGCTCCACTGTGCTCTACCTCTACTGTACTCCACTCTACTCTACCTCTACTGTGCTCCGCTGTACTCCACTGTACTCTACCTCTACTGTGCTCCACTGTACTCTACCTCTACTGTACTCCACTGTACTCTACCTCTACTGTGCTCCACTGTACTCTACCTCTACTGTACTCCACTCTACTCTAACTCTACTGTGCTCCACTGTACTCTCTACTGTACTCTACTGTACTCCACCTCTACTGTGCTCTGCTGTACTCCACTGTACTCTACCTCTACTGTGCACCACTGTACTCTACCTCTACTGTACTCCACTGTACTCTACCTCTACTGTGCTCCACTGTTCTCTACCTCTACTGTACTCTACTGTACTCCACCTCTACTGTGCTCCACTGTACTCCACTGTACTCTACCTCTACTGTGCTCCACTGTACTCTACCTCTACTGTACTCCACTGAACTCTACCTCTACTGTAGTCCACTGAACTCTACCTCTACTGTCCTTCACTGTTCTCTACTGTACTCTACCTCTACTGTGCTCCACTGTACTCCACTGTACTCTATCTCTACTGTGATCCACTGTACTCTACCTCTGCTGTGCTCCACTGTACTCTACCTCTACTGTGCTCCACTGTACTCTACCTCTACTGTACTCCACTGTACTCTACCTCTACTGTACTCTACTGTACTCCACCTCTAATGCGCTCCACTGTACTCTACCTCTACTGTACTCCACTGTACTCTACCTCTAGTGTACTCCATTGTACTCTACCTCTACTGTGCTCCACTGTACTCTACCTCTACTGTACTCCACTCTATTCTGCCTCTACTGTGCTCCACTGTACTCTACCTCTACTGTACTCCACTGTACTCTACCTCTACTGTGCTCCACTGTACTCTACCTCTGCTGTGCTCCACTGTACTCTACCTCTACTGTACTCCACTGTACTCTACCTCTACTGTGCTCCACTGTACTCCACTGTACGCTACCTCTACTGTGCTCCACTGTACTCTACCTCTACTGTACTCCACTCTACTCTACCTCTACTGTGCACCGCTGTACTCCACTGTACTCTACCTCTACTGTGCTCCACTGTACTCTACCTCTACTGTACTCCACTGTACTCTACCTCTACTGTGCTCCACTGTACTCTACCTCTACTGTACTCCAATGTATGCTACCTCTACTGTGCTCCACTGTACTCTACCTCTACTGTACTCCACTCCATTCTATCTCGACTGTACTCTACTGTACTCCACCTCTACTGTGCTCTGCTCTACTCCACTGTACTCTACCTCTACTCTGCTCCACTGTACTCTACCTCTACTGTACTCCACTGTACTCTACCTCTACTGTACTCCACTGTACCCTACCTCTACTGTGCTATACCGTACTCCACCTCTACTGTGCTCCACTGTACTCTACCTCTACTGTGCTCCACTGTACTCTACCTCTTCTGTACTCTACTGTTCTCTACCCCTACTGTACTCTACTGTACTCCACCTCTATTTTGCTCCACTGTACTCTACCTCTACTGTACTCCACTGTACTCCACCTCTACTTTGCTCCACTGTACTCTACCTCTACTGTACTCCACTGTACTCTACCTCTACTATACTCCACTGTACTCTACCTCTACTGTACTCCACTGTACTCTACCTCTACTGTGCTCCACTGTACTCCACTGTACGCTACCTCTACTGTGCTCCACTCTACTCTACCTCAACTGTGCTCCGCTGTACTTTACTGTACTCTACCTCTACTGTACTCCACTTTACTCTACCTCTACTGTGCTCCACTGTACTCTACCTCTACTGTACTCTACTGTACGCTACCTCTACTGTCCTCCGCTCTACTCCACTGTACTCCACCTCTACTGTGCTCTGCTGTACTCCACTGTACTTTACCTCTACTGTGCTCCACTCTACTCTACCTCTACTGTACTCCACCTCTACTGTACTCCACTGTTCTCTACCTCTACTGTACTCTACTGTACTCCACCTCTACTGTGCTCCACTGTACTCTACCTCTACTCTACTCCACTGTACTCTACCTCTACTGTACTCTACTGTTCTCTACCTCTAATGTACTCTACTGTACTCCACCACTACTGTGCTCCACTGTACTCCACTGTACTCTACCTCTATTGTGCTCCACCTCTACTCTACTCCACTGTACTCTACCTCTACTGTACTCTACTGTTCTCTACCTCTAATGTACTCTACTGTACTCCACCTCTACTGTGCTCCACTGTACTCCACTGTACTCTACCTCTATTGTGCTCCACTGTACTCTACCTCTACTGTACTCTTCTGTACTCCACCTCTAATGTGCTCCACTGTATTCCACTGTACTCTACCTCTACTGTACTCCACTGTACTCTACCTCTACTGTGCTCCACTGTACTCTACCTCTGCTGTACTCCGCTGTACTCTACCTCTACTGTACTCCACTGTACTCTACTTCTACTATACTCCACTGTACTCTACCTCTTCTGTGCTCCACTGTACTCCACTGTACTCTACGTCTACTGTGCTCCACTATACTCTACCTCTATTGTACTCCACTGTACTCTACCTCTACTGTAATCCACTGTACACTACCTCTACTGTACTCCACTGTACGCTACCTCTACTGTGCTCCACAGTACTCTACCTCTACTGTACTCCACTCTACTCTACATCTACTGTGCTCCACTGTACTCTACTGTACTCCACCTCTACTGTGCTCCGCTGTACTCCACTGTACTCTACCTCTACTGTGCTCCACTGTATTCCACTGTACTCTACCTCTACTGTACTCCACTGTACTCTACCTCCACTGTACTCCACTGTACTCTACCTCTTCTGTGCTCCACTGTACTCCACTGTACTCTACGTCTACTGTGCTCCACTGTACTCTACCTCTACTGTACTCCACTGTACTCTACCTCTACTGTAATTCACTGTACACTACCTCTACTGTACTCCACTGTACGCTACCTCTACTGTGCTCCACAGTACTCTACCTCTACTGTACTCCACTCTACTCTACATCTACTGTGCTCCACTGTACTCTACTGTACTCCACCTCTACTGTACTCCACTGTACTCTACCTCTACTGTACTCTACTGTACTCCACCTCTACTGTGCTCCACTGTACTCCACTGTACTCTACCTCTACTGTGCTCCACTGTACTCTACCTCTACTGTACTCCACTCTACTCTACCTCTACTGTCCTCCGCTGTACTCCACTGTACTCTACCTCTAGTGTGCTCCATTGTGCTCTACCTCTACTGTACTCTACTGTACTCCACCTCTACTGTGCTCCACTGTACTCCACTGTACTCTACCTCTACTGTACTCCACTGTACTCTACCTCTAGTGTGCTCCACTGTACTCTACCTCTACTGTACTCCACTGTACTCTACCTCTACTGTGCTCCACTGTACTCTAACTCTACTGTACTCCACTCTACACTACCTCTACTGTGTTCCACTGTACTCTATCTTTACTGTACTCTACTGTACTCCACCTCTACTGTGCTCCGCTGTACTCCACTGTACTCTACCTCTACTGTGCTCCACTGTACTCTACCTCTTCTCTACTCCACTGTACTCTACCTCTACTGTGCTCCACTGTACTCTACCTTTACTGTACTCCACGGTACGCTACCTCTACTGTACTCCACTGTACTCTACCTCTACTGTACTACACTATACTCTACATCTACTGTGCTCCACTGTACTCTACTGTACTCCACCTCTACTGTGCTCCGCTGTACTCCACTGTACTCTACCTCTACTGTGCTCCACTGTACTCTACCTCTACTGTACTCCACTGTACTCTACCTCTACTGTACTCTACTGTACTCCACCTCTACTGTGCTCCACTGTACTCCACTGTATTCTACCTCTACTGTGCTCCACTGTACTCTACCTCTACTGTACTCCACTGTACTCTACCTCTAGTGTGCTCCATTGTACTCTACCTCTAGTGTGCTCCATTGTGCTCTACCTCTACTGTACTTTACTGTACTCCACCTCTACTGTGCTCCACTGTACTCCACTGTACTCTACCTCTACTGTACTCCACTGTACTCTACCTCTAGTGTGCTCCACTGTACTCTACCTCTACTGTACTCCACTGTACTCTACCTCTACTGTGCTCCACTGTACTCTAACTCTACTGTACTCCACTCTACACTACCTCTACTGTGCTCCACTGTACTCTATCTCTACTGTACTCTACTGTACTCCACCTCTACTGTGCTCCGCTGTACTCCACTGTACTCTACCTCTACTGTGCTCCACTGTACTCTACCTCTTCTCTACTCCACTGTACTCTACCTCTACTGTGCTCCACTGTACTCTACCTTTACTGTACTCCACGGTACGCTACCTCTACTGTGCTCCACTGTACTCTACCTCTACTGTACTACACTGTACTCTACATCTACTGTGCTCCACTGTACTCTACCTCTACTGTACTCCACTCTACTCTAACTCTACTGTACTCCACTCTACTCTACCTCTACTGTGCTCCACTGTACTCTACATCTACTGTACTCCACTGTACTCTACCTCTACTGTGCTCCACTGTACTCTACCTCTACTGTGCTCCACTGTACTCCACTGTACTCTACCTCTACTGTGCTCCACTGTACTCTACCTCTACTGTGCTCCACTGTACTCTACCTCTTATGTACTCCACTCTACTCTACCTCTACTGTACTCCACGGTACGCTACCTCTACTGTGCTCCACTGTACTCTACCTCTATTGTACTCCACTGTACGCTACCTCTACTGTGCTCCACTGTACTCTACCTCTACTGTACTCCACTCTACTCTGCCTCTACTGTGCTCCACTGTACTCTGTCTCTAATGTACTCCACTGTACTCTACCTCTACTGTAGTCTACTGTTCTCTACCTCTAATGTACTCTACTGTACTCCACCTCTAATGTGCTCCACTGTACCCCACTGTACTCTACCTCTGCTGTACTCCACTGTACTCTACCTCTACTGTGCTCCACCTTACTCTACCTCTACTGTACTCCACTCTACTCTACCTCTACTGTGCTCCGCTGTACTCCACTGTACTCTACCCTCTATTGTGCTCCACTGTACTCCACTGTACTCTACCTCTACTTAGCTCCACTGTACTCTACCTCTACTGTACTCTACTGTACTCTACCTCTACTGTGCTCCACTGTACTCCACTGTACTCTACCTCTACTTAGCTCCACTGTTCTCTACCTCAACTGTACTCTACTGTACGCCACCTCTACTGTGCTCCACTGTACTCTACGTCTACTGTGCTCCACTGTACTCTACCTCTACTGTACTCCACTGTACTCTACCTCTACTGTAATCCACTGTACACTACCTCTACTGTACTCCACTGTACGCTACCTCTACTGTGCTCCACAGTACTCTACCTCTACTGTACTCCACTCTACCCTACATCTACTCTGCTCCACTGTACTCTACTGTACTCCACCTCTACTGTGCTCCGCTGTACTCCACTGTACTCTACCTCTACTGTGCTCCACTGTACTCTACCTCTACTGTAGTCCACTGTACTCTACCTCTAGTGTGCTCCATTGTTCTCTACCTCTACTGTACTCTACTGTACTCCACCTCTACTGTGCTCCACTGTACTCCACTGTACTCTACCTCTACTGTGCTCCACTGTACTCTACCTCTACTGTACTCCACTGTACTCTACCTCTAGTGTGCTCCAATTTACTCTACCTCGACTGTACTCCACTGTACTCTACCTCTACTGTGCTCCACTGTACTCTACCTCTACTGTACTCCACTCTACACTACCTCTACTGTGCTCCACTGTACTCTATCTCTACTGTACTCTACTGTACTCCACCTCTACTGTGCTCCGCTGTACTCCACTGTACTCTACCTCTACTGTGCTCCACTGTACTCTACCTCTTCTCTACTCCACTGTACTCTACCTCTACTGTGCTCCACTGTACTCTACCTTTACTGTACTCCACGGTACGCTACCTCTACTATGCTCCACTGTACTCTACCTCTACTGTACTACACTGTACTCTACATCTACTGTGCTCCACTGTACTCTACCTCTACTGTACTCCACTCTACTCTACCTCTACTGTACTCCACTCTACTCTACCTCTACTGTGCTCCACTGTACTCTACATCTACTGTACTCAACTGTACTCTACCTCTACTGTGCTCCACTGTACTCTACCTCTACTGTACTCCACTGTACTCCACTGTACTCTACCTCTACTCTGCTCCACTGTACTCTACCTTTACTTTACTCCACTGTACTCTACCTCTACTCTGCTCCACTGTACTCCACTGTACTCTACCTCTACTGTGCTCCACTGTACTCTACCTCTACTGTGCTCCACTGTACTCTACCTCTTATGTACTCCACTGTACTCTACCTCTACTGTACTCCACGGTACGCTACCTCTACTGTGCTCCACTGTACTCTACCTCTATTGTACTCCACTGTCCGCTACCTCTACTGTGCTCCACTGTACTCTACCTCTACTGTACTCCACTCTACTCTGCCTCTACTGTGCTCCACTGTACTCTGTCTCTAATGTACTCCACTGTACTCTACCTCTACTGTAGTCTACTGTTCTCTACCTCTACTGTACTCCACCTCTAATGTGCTCCACTGTACCCCACTGTACTCTACCTCTGCTGTACTCCACTGTACTCTACCTCTACTGTGCTCCACTGTACTCTACCTCTACTCTGCTCCACTGTACTCTACCTCTACTGTACTCCACTGTACTCTACCTCTACTGTGCTCCACTGTACTCTACCTCTACTGTACTCCACTGTACTCTACCTCTACTGTACTCCACTGTATGCTACCTTTACTGTGCTCCACTGTACTCTACCTCTACTGTACTCCACTCTACTCTACCTCTACTGTGCTCCGCTGTACTCCACTGTACTCTACCTCTACTGTGCTCCACTGTACTCTACCTCTACTGTACTCCACTGTACTCTACCTCTACTGTGCTCCACTGTACTCTACCTCTACTGTACTCCACTCTACTCTAACTCTACTGTGCTCCACTGTACTCTATCTCTACTGTACTCTACTGTACTCCATCTCTACTGTGCTCTGATGTACTCCACTGTACTCTACCTCTACTGTGCACCACTGTACTCTACCTCTACTGTACTCCACTGTACTCTACCTCTACTGTGCTCCACTGTTCTCTACCTCCACTGTACTCTACTGTACTCCACCTCTACTGTGCTCCACTGTACTCCACTGTACTCTACCTCTACTGTGCTCCACTGTACTCTACCTCTACTGTACTCCACTGAACTCTACCTCTACTGTACTCCACTGAACTCTACCTCTACTGTCCTTCACTGTTCTCTACTGTACTCTACCTCTACTGTGCTCCACTGTACTCCACTGTACTCTATCTCTACTGTGATCCACTGTACTCTACCTCTGCTGTGCTCCACTGTACTCTACCTCTACTGTGCTCCACTGTACTCTACCTCTACTGTACTCCACTGTACTCTACCTCTACTGTACTCTACTGTACTCCACCTCTAATGCGCTCCACTGTACTCTACCTCTACTGTACTCCACTGTACTCTACTTCTAGTGTGCTCCACTGTACTCTACCTCTACTGTACTCCACTGTACTCTACCGCTACTGTGCTCCACTGTACTCTGTCTCTAATGTACTCCACTGTACTCTACCTCTACTGTAGTCTACTGTTCTCTACCTCTAATGTACTCTACTGTACTCCACCTCTAATGTGCTCCACTGTACCCCACTGTACTCTACCTCTGCTGTACTCCACTGTACTCTACCTCTACTGTGCTCCACTTTACTCTACCTCTACTGTACTCCACTCTACTCTACCTCTACTGTGCTCCGCTGTACTCCACTGTACTCTATCCTCTATTGTGCTCCACTGTACTCCACTGTACTCTACCTCTACTTAGCTCCACTGTACTCTACCTCTACTGTACTCTACTGTACTCTACCTCTACTGTGCTCCACTGTACTCCACTGTACTCTACCTCTACTGTGCTCCACTGTACTCTACCTCTACTGTACTCCAATGTACTCTACCTCTACTTTGCTCCACTGTTCTCTACCTCAACTGTACTCTACTGTACGCCACCTCTACTGTGCTCCACTGTACTCTACGTCTACTGTGCTCCACTGTACTCTACCTCTACTGTACTCCACTGTACTCTACCTCTACTATAATCCACTGTACACTACCTCTACTGTACTCCACTGTACGCTACCTCTACTGTGCTCCACAGTCCTCTACCTCTACTGTACTCCACTCTACTCTACATCTACTCTGCTCCACTGTACTCTACTGTACTCCACCTCTACTGTGCTCCGCTGTACTCCACTGTACTCTACCTCTACTGTGCTCCACTGTACTCTACCTCTACTGTAGTCCACTGTACTCTACCTCTAGTGTGCTCCATTGTTCTCTACCTCTACTGTACTCTACTGTACTCCACCTCTACTGTGCTCCACTGTACTCCACTGTACTCTACGTCTACTGTGCTCCACTGTACTCTACCTCTACTGTACTCCACTGTACTCTACCTCTAGTGTGCTCCAATTTACTCTACCTCGACTGTACTCCACTGTACTCTACCTCTACTGTGCTCCACTGTACTCTACCTCTACTGTGCTCCACAGTACTCTACCTCTACTGTACTCCACTCTACTCTACATCTACTCTGCTCCACTGTACTCTACTGTACTCCACCTCTACTGTGCTCCGCTGTACTCCACTGTACTCTACCTCTACTGTGCTCCACTGTACTCTACCTCTACTGTAGTCCACTGTACTCTACCTCTAGTGTGCTCCATTGTTCTCTACCTCTACTGTACTCTACTGTACTCCACCTCTACTGTGCTCCACTGTACTCCACTGTACTCTACGTCTACTGTGCTCCACTGTACTCTACCTCTACTGTACTCCACTGTACTCTACCTCTAGTGTGCTCCAATTTACTCTACCTCGACTGTACTCCACTGTACTCTACCTCTACTGTGCTCCACTGTACTCTACCTCTACTGTACTCCACTCTACACTACCTCTACTGTGCTCCACTGTACTCTATCTCTACTGTACTCTACTGTACTCCACCTCTACTGTGCTCCGCTGTACTCCACTGTACTCTACCTCTACTGTGCTCCACTGTACTCTACCTCTTCTCTACTCCACTGTACTCTACCTCTACTGTGCTCCACTGTACTCTACCTTTACTGTACTCCACGGTACGCTACCTCTACTGTGCTCCACTGTACTCTACCTCTACTGTACTACACTGTACTCTACATCTACTGTGCTCCACTGTACTCTACCTCTACTGTACTCCACTCTACTCTACCTCTACTGTACTCCACTCTACTCTACCTCTACTGTGCTCCACTGTACTCTACATCTACTGTACTCAACTGTACTCTACCTCTACTGTGCTCCACTGTACTCTACCTCTACTGTACTCCACTGTACTCCACTGTACTCTACCTCTACTCTGCTCCACTGTACTCTACCTTTACTTTACTCCACTGTACTCTACCTCTACTCTGCTCCACTGTACTCCACTGTACTCTACCTCTACTGTGCTCCACTGTACTCTACCTCTACTGTGCTCCACTGTACTCTACCTCTTATGTACTCCACTGTACTCTACCTCTACTGTACTCCACGGTACGCTACCTCTACTGTGCTCCACTGTACTCTACCTCTATTGTACTCCACTGTCCGCTACCTCTACTGTGCTCCACTGTACTCTACCTCTACTGTACTCCACTCTACTCTGCCTCTACTGTGCTCCACTGTACTCTGTCTCTAATGTACTCCACTGTACTCTACCTCTACTGTAGTCTACTGTTCTCTACCTCTACTGTACTCCACCTCTAATGTGCTCCACTGTACCCCACTGTACTCTACCTCTGCTGTACTCCACTGTACTCTACCTCTACTGTGCTCCACTGTACTCTACCTCTACTCTGCTCCACTGTACTCTACCTCTACTGTACTCCACTGTACTCTACCTCTACTGTGCTCCACTGTACTCTACCTCTACTGTACTCCACTGTACTCTACCTCTACTGTACTCCACTGTATGCTACCTTTACTGTGCTCCACTGTACTCTACCTCTACTGTACTCCACTCTACTCTACCTCTACTGTGCTCCGCTGTACTCCACTGTACTCTACCTCTACTGTGCTCCACTGTACTCTACCTCTACTGTACTCCACTGTACTCTACCTCTACTGTGCTCCACTGTACTCTACCTCTACTGTACTCCACTCTACTCTAACTCTACTGTGCTCCACTGTACTCTATCTCTACTGTACTCTACTGTACTCCATCTCTACTGTGCTCTGATGTACTCCACTGTACTCTACCTCTACTGTGCACCACTGTACTCTACCTCTACTGTACTCCACTGTACTCTACCTCTACTGTGCTCCACTGTTCTCTACCTCCACTGTACTCTACTGTACTCCACCTCTACTGTGCTCCACTGTACTCCACTGTACTCTACCTCTACTGTGCTCCACTGTACTCTACCTCTACTGTACTCCACTGAACTCTACCTCTACTGTACTCCACTGAACTCTACCTCTACTGTCCTTCACTGTTCTCTACTGTACTCTACCTCTACTGTGCTCCACTGTACTCCACTGTACTCTATCTCTACTGTGATCCACTGTACTCTACCTCTGCTGTGCTCCACTGTACTCTACCTCTACTGTGCTCCACTGTACTCTACCTCTACTGTACTCCACTGTACTCTACCTCTACTGTACTCTACTGTACTCCACCTCTAATGCGCTCCACTGTACTCTACCTCTACTGTACTCCACTGTACTCTACTTCTAGTGTGCTCCACTGTACTCTACCTCTACTGTACTCCACTGTACTCTACCGCTACTGTGCTCCACTGTACTCTGTCTCTAATGTACTCCACTGTACTCTACCTCTACTGTAGTCTACTGTTCTCTACCTCTAATGTACTCTACTGTACTCCACCTCTAATGTGCTCCACTGTACCCCACTGTACTCTACCTCTGCTGTACTCCACTGTACTCTACCTCTACTGTGCTCCACTTTACTCTACCTCTACTGTACTCCACTCTACTCTACCTCTACTGTGCTCCGCTGTACTCCACTGTACTCTATCCTCTATTGTGCTCCACTGTACTCCACTGTACTCTACCTCTACTTAGCTCCACTGTACTCTACCTCTACTGTACTCTACTGTACTCTACCTCTACTGTGCTCCACTGTACTCCACTGTACTCTACCTCTACTGTGCTCCACTGTACTCTACCTCTACTGTACTCCAATGTACTCTACCTCTACTTTGCTCCACTGTTCTCTACCTCAACTGTACTCTACTGTACGCCACCTCTACTGTGCTCCACTGTACTCTACGTCTACTGTGCTCCACTGTACTCTACCTCTACTGTACTCCACTGTACTCTACCTCTACTATAATCCACTGTACACTACCTCTACTGTACTCCACTGTACGCTACCTCTACTGTGCTCCACAGTCCTCTACCTCTACTGTACTCCACTCTACTCTACATCTACTCTGCTCCACTGTACTCTACTGTACTCCACCTCTACTGTGCTCCGCTGTACTCCACTGTACTCTACCTCTACTGTGCTCCACTGTACTCTACCTCTACTGTAGTCCACTGTACTCTACCTCTAGTGTGCTCCATTGTTCTCTACCTCTACTGTACTCTACTGTACTCCACCTCTACTGTGCTCCACTGTACTCCACTGTACTCTACGTCTACTGTGCTCCACTGTACTCTACCTCTACTGTACTCCACTGTACTCTACCTCTAGTGTGCTCCAATTTACTCTACCTCGACTGTACTCCACTGTACTCTACCTCTACTGTGCTCCACTGTACTCTACCTCTACTGTGCTCCACAGTACTCTACCTCTACTGTACTCCACTCTACTCTACATCTACTCTGCTCCACTGTACTCTACTGTACTCCACCTCTACTGTGCTCCGCTGTACTCCACTGTACTCTACCTCTACTGTGCTCCACTGTACTCTACCTCTACTGTAGTCCACTGTACTCTACCTCTAGTGTGCTCCATTGTTCTCTACCTCTACTGTACTCTACTGTACTCCACCTCTACTGTGCTCCACTGTACTCCACTGTACTCTACGTCTACTGTGCTCCACTGTACTCTACCTCTACTGTACTCCACTGTACTCTACCTCTAGTGTGCTCCAATTTACTCTACCTCGACTGTACTCCACTGTACTCTACCTCTACTGTGCTCCACTGTACTCTACCTCTACTGTACTCCACTCTACACTACCTCTACTGTGCTCCACTGTACTCTATCTCTACTGTACTCTACTGTACTCCACCTCTACTGTGCTCCGCTGTACTCCACTGTACTCTACCTCTACTGTGCTCCACTGTACTCTACCTCTTCTCTACTCCACTGTACTCTACCTCTACTGTGCTCCACTGTACTCTACCTTTACTGTACTCCACGGTACGCTACCTCTACTGTGCTCCACTGTACTCTACCTTTACTGTACTCCACGGTACGCTACCTCTACTGTACTACACTGTACTCTACATCTACTGTGCTCCACTGTACTCTACCTCTACTGTACTCCACTCTACTCTACCTCTACTGTACTCCACTCTACTCTACCTCTACTGTGCTCCACTGTACTCTACATCTACTGTACTTAACTGTACTCTACCTCTACTGTGCTCCACTGTACTCTACCTCTACTGTACTCCACTGTACTCCACTGTACTCTACCTCTACTCTGCTCCACTGTACTCTACCTTTACTTTACTCCACTGTACTCTACCTCTACTCTGCTCCACTGTACTCCACTGTACTCTACCTCTACTGTGCTCCACTGTACTCTACCTCTACTGTGCTCCACTGTACTCTACCTCTTATGTACTCCACTGTACTCTACCTCTACTGTACTCCACGGTACGCTACCTCTACTGTGCTCCACTGTACTCTACCTCTATTGTACTCCACTGTACGCTACCTCTACTGTGCTCCACTGTACTCTACCTCTACTGTACTCCACTCTACTCTGCCTCTACTGTGCTCCACTGTACTCTGTCTCTAATGTACTCCACTGTACTCTACCTCTACTGTAGTCTACTGTTCTCTACCTCTACTGTACTCCACCTCTAATGTGCTCCACTGTACCCCACTGTACTCTACCTCTGCTGTACTCCACTGTACTCTACCTCTACTGTGCTCCACTGTACTCTACCTCTACTCTGCTCCACTGTACTCTACCTCTACTGTACTCCACTGTACTCTACCTCTACTGTGCTCCACTGTACTCTACCTCTACTGTAATCCACTGTACTCTACCTCTACTGTACTCCACTGTATGCTACATTTACTGTGCTCCACTGTACTCTACCTCTACTGTACTCCACTCTACTCTACCTCTACTGTGCTCCGCTGTACTCCACTGTACTCTACCTCTACTGTGCTCCACTGTACTCTACCTCTACTGTACTCCACTGTACTCTACCTCTACTGTGCTCCACTGTACTCTACCTCTACTGTACTCCACTCTACTCTACCTCTACTGTGCTCCACTGTGCTCTACCTCTACTGTACTCCACTCTACTCTAACTCTACTGTGCTCCACTGTACTCTATCTCTACTGTACTCTACTGTACTCCATCTCTACTGTGCTCTGATGTACTCCACTCTACTCTAACTCTACTGTGCTCCACTGTACTCTATCTCTACTGTACTCTACTGTACTCTACCTCTACTGTGCTCCACTGTTCTCTACCTCTACTGTACTCTACTGTGCACCACTGTACTCTACCTCTACTGTACTCCACTGTACTCTACCTCTACTGTGCTCCACTGTTCTCTACCTCTACTGTACTCTACTGTACTCCACCTCTACTGTGCTCCACTGTACTCCACTGTACTCTACCTCTACTGTGCTCCACTGTACTCTACCTCTACTGTACTCCACTGAACTCTACCTCTACTGTACTCCACTGAACTCTACCTCTACTGTCCTTCACTGTTCTCTACTGTACTCTACCTCTACTGTGCTCCACTGTACTCCACTGTACTCTATCTCTACTGTGATCCACTGTACTCTACCTCTGCTGTGCTCCACTGTACTCTACCTCTACTGTGCTCCACTGTACTCTACCTCTACTGTACTCCACTGTACTCTACCTCTACTGTACTCTACTGTACTCCACCTCTAATGCGCTCCACTGTACTCTACCTCTACTGTACTCCACTGTACTCTACTTCTAGTGTGCTCCACTGTACTCTACCTCTACTGTACTCCACTGTACTCTACCTCTACTGTGCTCCACTGTACTCTAACTCTACTGTACTCCACTCTACACTACCTCTACTGTGCTCCACTGTACTCTATCTCTACTGTACTCTACTGTACTCCACCTCTACTGTGCTCCGCTCTACTCCACTGTACTCTACCTCTACTGTGCTCCACTGTACTCTACCTCTTCTCTACTCCACTGTACTCTACCTCTACTGTGCTCCACTGTACTCTACCTCTACTGTACTCCACTGTACTCTACCTCTACTGTACTCCACTGTACTCTACCTCTACTGTGCTCCACTGTACTCTACCTCTACTGTACTCCACTGTTCTCTACCTCTACTGTGCTCCACTGTACTCTACCTCTACTGTACTCCACTGTACGCTACCTTTACTGTGCTCCACTGTGCTCTACCTCTACTGTACTCCACTCTACTCTACCTCTACTGTGCTCCGCTGTACTCCACTGTACTCTACCTCTACTGTGCTCCACTGTACTCTACCTCTACTGTACTCCACTGTACTCTACCTCTACTGTGCTCCACTGTACTCTACCTCTACTGTACTCCACTCTACTCTAACTCTACTGTGCTCCACTGTACTCTCTACTGTACTCTACTGTACTCCACCTCTACTGTGCTCTGCTGTACTCCACTGTACTCTACCTCTACTGTGCACCACTGTACTCTACCTCTACTGTACTCCACTGTACTCTACCTCTACTGTGCTCCACTGTTCTCTACCTCTACTGTACTCTACTGTACTCCACCTCTACTGTGCTCCACTGTACTCCACTGTACTCTACCTCTACTGTGCTCCACTGTACTCTACCTCTACTGTACTCCACTGAACTCTACCTCTACTGTAGTCCACTGAACTCTACCTCTACTGTCCTTCACTGTTCTCTACTGTACTCTACCTCTACTGTGCTCCACTGTACTCCACTGTACTCTATCTCTACTGTGATCCACTGTACTCTACCTCTGCTGTGCTCCACTGTACTCTACCTCTACTGTGCTCCACTGTACTCTACCTCTACTGTACTCCACTGTACTCTACCTCTACTGTACTCTACTGTACTCCACCTCTAATGCGCTCCACTGTACTCTACCTCTACTGTACTCCACTGTACTCTACCTCTAGTGTACTCCATTGTACTCTACCTCTACTGTGCTCCACTGTACTCTACCTCTACTGTACTCCACTGTACTCTACCTCTACTGTAATCCACTGTACTCTACCTCTACTCTGCTCCAATGTACTCTACCTCTACTGTACTCCACTGTTCTCTACCTCTACTGTGCTCCACTGTACTCTACCTCTACTGTACTCCACTGTACGCTACCTCTACTGTGCTCCACTGTACTCTACCTCTACTGTCCTCCGCTGTACTCCACTGTACTCTACCTCTACTGTGCTCCACTGTACTCTACCTCTACTTTGCTCCAATGTACTCTACCTCTACTGTACTCCACTCTACTCTAACTCTACTGTGCTCCACTGTACTCTATCTCTACTGTACTCTACTGTACTCCACCTCTACTGTGCTCCACTGTACTCCACTGTACTCTACCTCTACTGTGCTCCACTGTACTCTACCTCTACTGTACTCCACTGTACTCTACCTCTACTGTACTCCACTGTTCTCTACCTCTACTGTACTCTACTGTACTCCACCTCTACTGTAATCCACTGTACTCCACTGTACTCCACCTCTACTGTGCTCCATTGTACTCTACCTCTACTGTACTCCACTGTACTCTACCTCTACTGTACTCCACTGAACTCTACCTCTACTGTCCTTCATTGTTCTCTACTGTACTCTACCTCTACTGTGCTCCACTGTACTCCACTCTATCTCTACTGTGATCCAATGTACTCTACCTCTGCTGTGCTCCACTGTACTCTACCTCTACTGTGCTCCACTGTACTCTACCTCTACTGTACTCCACTGTACTCTACCTCTACTGTACTCCACTGTACTCTACCTCTACTTTACTCCAATGTATGCTACCTCTACTGTGCTCCACTGTACTCTACCTCTACTGTAATCCACTCCACTCTACTCTACCTCTACTGTGCTCCACTGTACTCTACCTCTACTGTACTCCACTCCACTCTACAATACATCTACTGTGTTCCACTGTACTCTATCTCTACTGTCCTCCACTGTACTCTACCTCTACGGTGCTCCGCTGTACTCTACTGTACTCTACCTCTACTGTCCTCTACTGTACTCTACCTCTACTGTGCTCCACTGTACTCTACCTCTGCTGTGCTCCACTGAACTCTACCTCTACTGTGCTCCACTGAACTCTACCTCTACTGTACTCCACTGTACTCTACCTGTACTGTACTCCACTGTACCCTACCTCTACTGTGCTATAGCGTACTCCACCTCTACTGTGCTCCACTGTACTCTACCTGTACTGTGCTCCACTGTACTCTACCTCTTCTGTACTCTACCTCTTCTGTACTCTACTGTTCTCTACCCCTACTGTACTCAACTGTACTCCACCTCTATTGTGCTCCACTGTACTCTACCTCTACTGTACTCCACTCTACACTACCTCTACTGTGTTCCACTGTACTCTATCTCTACTGTACTCTACTGTACTCTACCTCTACTGTGCTCCGCTGTACTCCACTGTACTCTACCTCTACTGTCCTCCACTGTACTCTACCTCTACTGTGCTCCACTGTACTCTACCTCTACTGTACTCCACTGTACTCCACCTCTACTTTGCTCCACTGTACTCTACCTCTACTGTACTCCACTGTACTCTACCTCTACTGTACTCCACCTCTACTGTACTCCACTGTACTCTACCTCTACTGTGCTCCACTGTACTCCACTGTACACTACCTCTACTGTGCTCCACTGTACTCTACCTCTACTGTACTCCACTCTACTCTACCTCTACTGTGCTCCGCTGTACTCCAATGTACTCTACCTCTACTGTACTCCACTTTACTCTACCTCTACTGTGCTCCACTGTACTCTACCTCTACTGTACTCCACTGTACGCTACCTCTACTGTGCTCCACTGTACTCTACCTCTACTGTACTCCACTCCACTCTACTCTACCTCTACTGTGCTCCACTGTACTCTATCTTGACTGTACTCTACTGTACTCCACCTCTACTGTGCTCCACTGTACTCTACCTCTACTGTACTCCACTGTACTCTACCTCTACTGTGCTCCACTGTACTCTAAACCTACTGTACTCCACTGTACTCTACCTCTACTGTACTCCACTGTACTCTACCTCTACTGTGCTCCACTGTACTCTACCTCTACTGTACTCCACTGTACTCTACCTCTACTGTACTCCACTGTACGCTACCTTTACTGTGCTCCACTGTACTGTACCTCTACTGTACTCCACTCTACTCTACCTCTACTGTGCTCCGCTGTACTCCACTGTACTCTACCTCTACTGTGCTCCACTGTACTCTACCTCTACTGTACTCCACTGTACTCTACCTCTATTGTGCTCCACTGTACTCTACCTCTACTGTACTCCACTGTACTCTATCTCTAATGTACTCTACTGTACTCCACCTCTACTGTGCTCTGCTGTACTCCACTGTACTCTACCTCTACTTTGCACCACTGTACTCTACCTCTACTGTACTCCACTGTACTCTACCTCTACTGTGCTCCACTGTTCTCTACCTCTACTGTACTCTACTGTACTCCACCTCTACTGTGCTCCACTGTACTCCACTGTACTCTACCTCTACTGTGCTCCACTGTACTCTACCTCTACTGTACTCCACTGAACTCTACCTCTACTGTACTCCACTGAACTCTACCTCTACTGTCCTTCACTGTTCTCTACTGTACTCTACCTCTACTGTGCTCCACTGTACTCCACTGTACTCTATCTCTACTGTGATCCACTGTACTCTACCTCTGCTGTGCTCCACTGTACTCTACCTCTACTGTGCTCCACTGTACTCTACCTCTACTGTACTCCACTGTACTCTACCTCTACTGTACTGTACTCCACCTCTAATGCGCTCCACTGTACTCTACCTCTACTGTACTCCACTTCTAGTGTACTTTACTGTACTCTACCTCTACTGTGCTCCACTGTACTCTACCTCTACTGTACTCCACTGTACTCTACCTCTACCCTACTCCACTGTACTCTACCTCTACTGTACTCCACTGTACTCTACCTCTACTGTGCTCCACTGTACTCTACCTCTACTGTGCTCCACTGTACTCTACCTCTACTGTACTCCACTGTACTCTACCTCTACTGTAATCCACTGTACTCTACCTCTGCTGTGCTCCAATGTACTCTACCTCTACTGTACTCCACTGTTCTCTACCTCTACTGTGCTCCACTGTACTCTACCTCTACTGTACTCCACTGTACGCTACCTCTACTGTGCTCCACTGTACTCTACCTCTACTGTACTCCACTCTACTCTACCTCTACTGTCCTCCGCTGTACTCCACTGTACTCTACCTCTACTGTGCTCCACTGTACTCTACCTCTACTGTACTCCACTGTACTCTACCTCTACTGTGCTCCACTGTACTCTACCTCTACTTTGCTCCAATGTACTCTACCTCTACTGTACTCCACTCTACTCTAACTCTACTGTGCTCCACTGTACTCTATCTCTACTGTACTCTACTGTACTCCACCTCTACTGTGCTCCGCTGTACTCCACTGTACTCTACCTCTACTGTGCTCCACTGTACTCTACCTCTACTGTACTCCACTGTACTCTACCTCTACTGTGCTCCACTGTTCTCTACCTCTACTGTACTCTACTGTACTCCACCTCTACTGTGCTCCACTGTACTCCACTGTACTCCACCTCTACTGTGCTCCATTGTACTCTACCTCTACTGTACTCCACTGTACTCTACCTCTACTGTACTCCACTGAACTCTACCTCTACTGTCCTTCACTGTTCTCTACTGTACTCTACCTCTACTGTGCTCCACTGTACTCCACTCTACTCTATCTCTACTGTGATCCAATGTACTCTACCTCTGCTGTGCTCCACTGTACTCTACCTCTACTGTGCTCCACCTCTACTGAACTCCACTGTACTCTACCTCTACTGTACTCCACTGTACTATACCTCTACTGTACTCAACTGTACTCCACCTCTAATGCGCTCCACTGTACTCCACTGTACTCTACCTCTACTGTACTCCACTGTTCTCTACCTCTAGTGTACTCCACTGTACTCTACCTCTACTGTACTCCACCGAACTCTACCTCTACTGTCCTTCACTGTACTCTACTGTACTCTACCTCTACTGTGATCCAATGTACTCCACTGTACTCTATCTCTACTGTGATCAACTGTACTCTACCTCTGCTGGGCTCCACTGAACTCTACCTCTACTGTGCTCCACTGCACTCTACCTCTACTCTACGCCACTGTACTCCACCTCTACTGTACTCAACTGTTCTCTACCTCTACTGTACTCTACTGTAATCCACCTCTACTGTGCTCCACTGTACTCCACTGTACTCTACCTCTACTGTGCTCCACTGTACTCTACCTCTACTGTACTCCACTGTACTCTACCTCTACTGTGCTCCAATGTACTACAACTCTGCTGTACTCCACTGTACTCTACCTCTACTGTACTCCACTGTACTCTACCTCTACTGTGCTCCACTGTACTCCACTGTACGCTACCTCTACTGTGCTCCACTGTACTCTACCTCTACTGTACTCCACTCTACTCTACCTCTACTGTGCTCCGCTGTACTCCACTGTACTCTACCTCTACTGTGCTCCACTGTACTCTACCTCTACTGTGCTCCACTGTACTCTACCTCTACTGTACTCCAATGTATGCTACCTCTACTGTGCTCCACTGTACTCTACCGCTACTGTACTCCACTCCACTCTATTGCGACTGTACTCTACTGTACTCCACCTCTACTGTGCTCTGCTGTACTCCACTGTACTCTACCTCTACTGTGCTCCACTGTACTCTACCTCTACTGTACTCCACTGTACTCTACCTCTACTGTACTCCACTGTACCCTGCCTCTACTGTGCTATACCTTACTCCACCTCTACTGTGCTCCACTGTACTCTACCTCTACTGTGCTCCACTGTACCCTACCTCTACTGTGCTATACCGTACTCCACCTCTACTGTGCTCCACTGTACTCTACCTCTACTGTACTCCACCGTACTCCACCTCTACTGTGCTCCACTGTACTCTACCTCTACTGTACTCTACTGTACTCCACCTCTACTGTGCTCCGCTGTACTCCACTGTACTCTACCTCTACTGTGCTCCACTGTACTCTACCTCTACTGTACTCTACCTCTATTGTGCTCCACTGTTCTCTACCTCTACTGTACTCTACTGTACTCCACCTCTACTGTGCTCCACTGTACTCCACTGTACTCTACCTCTACTGTGCTCCATTGTACTCTACCTCTACTGTACTCCACTGTACTCTACCTCTACTGTACTCCACTGAACTCTACCTCTACTGTCCTTCACTGTTCTCTACTGTACTCTACCTCTACTGTGTTCCACTGTACTCCACTCTATCTCTACTGTGATCCACTGTACTCTACCTCTGCTGTGCTCCCCTGTACTCTACCTCTACTGTAATCCACTGTACTCTACCTCTACTGTACTCCACTGTACTCTACCTCTACTGTACTCCACTGTACTCTACCTCTACTGTACTCAACTGTACTCCACCTCTAATGCGCTCCACTGTACTCCACTGTACTCTACCTCTAGTGTACTCCACTGTACTCTACCTCTACTGTACTCCACCGAACTCTACCTCTACTGTCCTTCACTGTACTCTACTGTACTCTACCTCTACTGTGCTCCAATGTACTCCACTGTACTCTATCTCTACTTTGATCCACTGTACTCTACCTCTGCTGGGCTCCACTGAACTCTACCTCTACTGTGCTCCACTGCACTCTACCTCTACTCTACGCCACTGTACTCCACCTCTACTGTACTCTACTGTTCTCTACCTCTACTGTACTCTACTCTAATCCACCTCTACTGTGCTCCACTGTACTCCACTGTACTCTACCTCTACTGTGCTCCACTGTACTCTACCTCTACTTTGCTCCACTGTTCTCTACCTCAACTGTACTCTACTGTACGCCACCTCTACTGTGCTCCACTGTACTCTACGTCTACTGTGCTCCACTGTACTCTACCTCTACTGTACTCCACTGTACTCTACCTCTACTGTAATCCACTGTACACTACCTCTACTGTACTCCACTGTACGCTTCCTCTACTGTGCTCCACAGTACTCTACCTCTACTGTACTCCACTCTACTCTACATCTACTCTGCTCCACTGTACTCTACTGTACTCCACCTCTACTGTGCTCCGCTGTACTCCACTGTACTCTACCTCTACTGTGCTCCACTGTACTCTACCTCTACTGTAGTCCACTGTACTCTACCTCTAGTGTGCTCCATTGTTCTCTACCTCTACTGTACTCTACTGTACTCCACCTCTACTGTGCTCCACTGTACTCCACTGTACTCTACCTCTACTGTGCTCCACTGTACTCTACCTCTACTGTACTCCACTGTACTCTACCTCTAGTGTGCTCCAATTAACTCTACCTCGACTGTACTCCACTGTACTCTACCTCTACTGTGCTCCACTGTACTCTACCTCTACTGTACTCCACTCTACACTACCTCTACTGTGCTCCACTGTACTCTATCTCTACTGTACTCTACTGTACTCCACCTCTACTGTGCTCCGCTGTACTCCACTGTACTCTACCTCTACTGTGCTCCACTGTACTCTACCTCTTCTCTACTCCACTGTACTCTACCTCTACTGTGCTCCACTGTACTCTACCTTTACTGTACTCCACGGTACGCTACCTCTACTGTGCTCCACTGTACTCTACCTCTACTGTACTACACTGTACTCTACATCTACTGTGCTCCACTGTACTCTACCTCTACTGTACTCCACTCTACTCTACCTCTACTGTACTCCACTCTACTCTACCTCTACTGTGCTCCACTGTACTCTACATCTACTGTACTCAACTGTACTCTACCTCTACTGTGCTCCACTGTACTCTACCTCTACTGTACTCCACTGTACTCCACTGTACTCTACCTCTACTGTGCTCCACTGTACTCTACCTTTACTTTACTCCACTGTACTCTACCTCTACTCTGCTCCACTGTACTCCACTGTACTCTACCTCTACTGTGCTCCACTGTACTCTACCTCTACTGTGCTCCACTGTACTCTACCTCTTATGTACTCCACTGTACTCTACCTCTACTGTACTCCACGGTACGCTACCTCTACTGTGCTCCACTGTACTCTACCTCTATTGTACTCCACTGTACGCTTCCTCTACTGTGCTCCACTGTACTCTACCTCTACTGTACTCCACTCTACTCTGCCTCTACTGTGCTCCACTGTACTCTGTCTCTAATGTACTCCACTGTACTCTACCTCTACTGTAGTCTACTGTTCTCTACCTCTACTGTACTCCACCTCTAATGTGCTCCACTGTACCCCACTGTACTCTACCTCTGCTGTACTCCACTGTACTCTACCTCTACTGTGCTCCACTGTACTCTACCTCTACTCTGCTCCACTGTACTCTACCTCTACTGTACTCCACTGTACTCTACCTCTACTGTGCTCCACTGTACTCTACCTCTACTGTAATCCACTGTACTCTACCTCTACTGTACTCCACTGTACGCTACCTTTACTGTGCTCCACTGTACTCTACCTCTACTGTACTCCACTCTACTCTACCTCTACTGTGCTCCGCTGTACTCCACTGTACTCTACCTCTACTGTGCTCCACTGTACTCTACCTCTACTGTACTCCACTCTACTCTAACTCTACTGTGCTCCACTGTACTCTATCTCTACTGTACTCTACTGTACTCCACCTCTACTGTGCTCTGATGTACTCCACTGTACTCTACCTCTACTGTGCACCACTGTACTCTACCTCTACTGTACTCCACTGTACTCTACCTCTACTGTGCTCCACTGTTCTCTACCTCTACTGTACTCTACTGTACTCCACCTCTACTGTGCTCCACTGTACTTCACTGTACTCTACCTCTACTGTGCTCCACTGTACTCTACCTCTACTGTACTCCACTGAACTCTACCTCTACTGTACTCCACTGAACTCTACCTCTACTGTCCTTCACTGTTCTCTACTGTACTCTACCTCTACTGTGCTCCACTGTACTCCAGTGTACTCTATCTCTACTGTGATCCACTGTACTCTACCTCTGCTGTGCTCCACTGTACTCTACCTCTACTGTGCTCCACTGTACTCTACCTCTACTGTACTCCACTGTACTCTACCTCTACTGTACTCTACTGTACTCCACCTCTAATGCGCTCCACTGTACTCTACCTCTACTGTACTCCACTGTACTCTACTTCTAGTGTACTCGACTGTACTCTACCTCTACTGTGCTCCACTGTACTCTACCTCTACTGTACTCCACTGTACTCTACCTCTACTGTACTCCACTGTAAGCTACCTCTACTGTGCTCCACTGTACTCTACATCTACTGTGCTCCACTGTACTCTACCTCTACTGTACTCCACTGTTCTCTACCTCTACTGTGCTCCACTGTACTCTACCTCTACTGTACTCCACTGTACGCTACCTTTACTGTGCTCCACTGTGCTCTACCTCTACTGTACTCCACTCTACTCTATCTCTACTGTACTCCAATGTACTCTACCTCTACTGTACTCTACTGTTCTCCACCCCTACTGTGATCCACTGTACTCCACTGTACTCTACCTCGACTGTGCTCCACTGTACTCTACCTCTACTGTACTCCACTCTACTCTATCTCTACTGTACTCCAATGTACTCTACCTCTACTGTACTCTACTGTTCTCTACCTCTACTGTACTCTACTGTACACCACCTCTACTGTGCTCCACTGTACTCCACTGTACTCTACCTCTACTGTGCTCCACTGTACTCTACCTCTACTGTACTCCACTGTACTCTACCTCTACTGTGCTCCACTGTACTCTACCTCTACTGTACTCCACTGTACTCTACCTCTACTGTACTCCACTGTACTCTACATCTACTGTGCTCCACTGTACTCTACCTCTACTGTACTCCACTGTTCTCTACCTCTACTGTGCTCCACTGTACTCTACCTCTACTGTACTCCACTGTACGCTACCTTTACTGTGCTCCACTGTGCTCTACCTCTACTGTACTCCACTCTACTCTACCTCTACTGTGCTCCGCTGTACTCCACTGTACTCTACCTCTACTGTGCTCCACTGTACTCTACCTCTACTGTACTCCACTCTACTCTACCTCTAATGTGCTCCACTGTACTCTACCTCTACTGTACTCCACTCTACTCTAACTCTACTGTCCTCCACTGTACTCTCTACTGTACTCTACTGTACTCCACCTCTACTGTGCTCTGCTGTACTCCACTGTACTCTACCTCTACTGTGCACCACTGTACTCTACCTCTACTGTACTCCACTGTACTCTACCTCTACTGTGCTCCACTGTTCTCTACCTCTACTGTACTCTACCTCTACTGTGCTCCACTGTACTCCACTGTACTCTACCTCTACTGTGCTCCACTGTACTCTACCTCTACTGTAGTCCACTGAACTCTACCTCTACTGTCCTTCACTGTTCTCTACTGTACTCTACCTCTACTGTGCTCCAATGTACTCCACTGTACTCTATCTCTACTGTGATCCACTGTACTCTACCTCTGCTGTGCTCCACTGTACTCTACCTCTACTGTGCTCCACTGTACTCTACCTCTACTGTACTCCACTGTACTCTACCTCTACTGTACTCTACTGTACTCCACCTCTAATGCGCTCCACTGTACTCTACCTCTACTGTACTCCACTGTACTCTACCTCTAGTGTACTCCATTGTACTCTACCTCTACTGTGCTCCACTGTACTCTACCTCTACTCTACTCCACTGTACTCTACCTCTACTGTAATCCACTGTACTCTACCTCTACTCTGCTCCAATGTACTCTACCTCTACTGTACTCCACTGTTCTCTACCTCTACTGTGCTCCACTGTACTCTACCTCTACTGTACTCCACTGTACGCTACCTCTACTGTGCTCCACTGTACTCTACCTCTACTGTACTCCACTCTACTCTACCTCTACTGTCCTCCGCTGTACTCCACTGTACTCTACCTCTACTGTGCTCCAATGTACTCTACCTCTACTGTACTCTACCTCTACTGTGCTCCACTGTACTCTACCTCTACTTTGCTCCAATGTACTCTACCTCTACTGTACTCCACTCTACTCTAACTCTACTGTGCTCCACTGTACTCTATCTCTACTGTACTCTACTGTACTCCACCTCTACTGTGCTCCGCTGTACTCCACTGTACTCTACCTCTACTGTGCTCCACTGTACTCTACCTCTACTGTACTCCACTGTACTCTACCTCTACTGTGCTCCACTGTTCTCTACCTCTACTGTACTCTACTGTACTCCACCTCTACTGTAATCCACTGTACTCCACTGTACTCCACCTCTACTGTGCTCCATTGTACTCTACCTCTACTGTACTCCACTGTACACTACCTCTACTGTACTCCACTGAACTCTACCTCTACTGTCCTTCATTGTTCTCTACTGTACTCTACCTCTACTGTGCTCCACTGTACTCCACTCTACTCTATCTCTACTGTGATCCAATGTACTCTACCTCTGCTGTGCTCCACTGTACTCTACCTCTACTGTGCTCCACTGTACTCTACCTCTACTGTACTCCACTGTACTCTACCTCTACTGTACTCCACTGTACTATACCTCTACTGTACTCACCTGTACTCCACCTCTAATGCGCTCCACTGTACTCCACTGTACTCTACCTCTACTGTACTCCACTGTTCTCTACCTCTAGTGTACTCCAATGTACTCTACCTCCACTGTACTCCACCGAACTCTACCTCTACTGTCCTTCACTGTACTCTACTGTACTCTACCTCTACTGTGATCCAATGTACTCCACTGTACTCTATCTCTACTGTGATCCACTGTACTCTACCTCTGCTGGGCTCCACTGAACTCTACCTCTACTGTGCTCCACTGCACTCTACCTCTACTCTACGCCACTGTACTCCACCTCTACTGTACTCTACTGTTCTCTACCTCTACTGTACTCTACTGTAATCCACCTCTACTGTGCTCCACTGTACTCCACTGTACTCTACCTCTACTGTGCTCCACTGTACTCTACCTCTACTGTACTCCACTGTACTCTACCTCTACTGTGCTCCAATGTACTACAACTCTGCTGTACTCCACTGTACTCTACCTCTACTGTACTCCACTGTACTCTACCTCTACTGTGCTCCACTGTACTCCACTGTACGCTACCTCTACTGTGCTCCACTGTACTCTACCTCTACTGTACTCCATTCTACTCTACCTCTACTGTGCTCCGCTGTACTCCACTGTACTCTAATTCTACTGTGCTCCACTGTACTCTACCTCTACTGTGCTCCACTGTACTCTACCTCTACTTTACTCCAATGTATGCTACCTCTACTGTGCTCCACTGTACTCTACCTCTACTGTACTCCACTCCACTCTACACTACATCTACTGTGTTCCACTGTACTCTATCTCTACTGTCCTCCACTGTACTCTACCTCTACGGTGCTCCGCTGTACTCCACTGTACTCTACCTCTACTGTCCTCCACTGTACTCTACCTCTACTGTGCTCCACTGTACTCTACCTCTGCTGTGCTCCACTGAACTCTACCTCTACTGTGCTCCACTGTACTCTACCTCTACTGTACTCCACTGTACTCTACCTGTACTGTACTCCACTGTACCCTACCTCTACTGTGCTATACCGTACTCCACCTCTACTGTGCTCCTCTGTACTCTACCTGTACTGTGCTCCACTGTACTCTACCTCTTCTGTACTCTACTGTTCTCTACCCCTACTGTACTCTACTGTACTCCACCTCTATTGTGCTCCACTGTACTCTACCTCTACTGTACTCCACTCTACACTACCTCTACTGTGTTCCACTGTACTCTATCTCTACTGTCCTCCACTGTACTCTACCTCTACTGTGCTCCACTGTACTCTACCTCTACTGTACTCCACCTCTACTTTGCTCCACTGTACTCTACCTCTACTGTACTCCACTGTACTCTACCTCTACTGTACTCCACCTCTACTGTACTCCACTGTACTCTACCTCTACTGTGCTCCACTGTACTCCACTGTACGCTACCTCTACTGTGCTCCACTGTACTCTACCTCTACTGTACTCCACTCTACTCTACCTCTACTGTGCTCCGCTGTACTCCAATGTACTCTACCTCTACTGTACTCCACTTTACTCTACCTCTACTGTGCTCCGCTGTACTCCAATGTACTCTACCTCTACTGTACTCCACTTTACTCTACCTCTACTGTGCTCCACTGTACTCTACCTCTACTGTACTCCACTGTACGCTACCTCTACTGTGCTCCACTGTACTCCACTGTACTCCACCTCTACTGTGCTCCGCTGTACTCCACTGTACTTTACCTCTACTGTGATCCACTGTACTCTACCTCTACTGTACTCCACCTCTACTGTACTCCACTGTTCTCTACCTCTACTGTACTCTACTGTACTCCACCTCTACTGTGATCCACTGTACTCCACTGTACTCTACCTCGACTGTGCTCCACTGTACTCTACCTCTACTGTACTCCACTCTACTCTATCTCTACTGTACTCCAATGTACTCTACCTCTACTGTACTCTACTGTTCTCTACCTCTACTGTACTCTACTGTACACCACCTCTACTGTGCTCCACTGTACTCCACTGTACTCTACCTCTACTGTGCTCCACTGTACTCTACCTCTACTGTACTCCACTGTACTCTACCTCTACTGTGCTCCACTGTACTCTACCTCTACTGTATTCCACTGTACTCTACCTCTACTGTACTCCACTATACTCTACCTCTACTGTGCTCCACTGTACTCTACCTCTACTGTACTCCACTGTACTCTACCTCTACTGTACTCCACTGTACTCTACCTCTACTGTGCTCCACTGTACTCTACCTCTACTGTACTCCACTGTTCTCTACCTCTACTGTGCTCCACTGTACTCTACCTCTACTGTACTCCACTGTACGCTACCTTTACTGTGCTCCACTGTGCTCTACCTCTACTGTACTCCACTCTACTCTACCTCTACTGTGCTCCGCTGTACTCCACTGTACTCTACCTCTACTGTGCTCCACTGTACTCTACCTCTACTGTACTCCACTGTACTCTACCTCTAATGTGCTCCACTGTACTCTACCTCTACTGTACTCCACTCTACTCTAACTCTACTGTCCTCCACTGTACTCTCTACTGTACTCTACTGTACTCCACCTCTACTGTGCTCTGCTGTACTCCACTGTACTCTACCTCTACTGTGCACCACTGTACTCTACCTCTACTGTACTCCACTGTACTCTACCTCTACTGTGCTCCACTGTTCTCTACCTCTACTGTACTCTACCTCTACTGTGCTCCACTGTACTCCACTGTACTCTACCTCTACTGTGCTCCACTGTACTCTACCTCTACTGTACTCCACTGAACTCTACCTCTACTGTAGTCCACTGAACTCTACCTCTACTGTCCTTCACTGTTCTCTACTGTACTCTACCTCTACTGTGCTCCAATGTACTCCACTGTACTCTATCTCTACTGTGATCCAATGTACTCTACCTCTGCTGTGCTCCACTGTACTCTACCTCTACTGTGCTCCACTGTACTCTACCTCTACTGTACTCCACTGTACTCTACCTCTAGTGTACTCCATTGTACTCTACCTCTACTGTGCTCCACTGTACTCTACCTCTACTGTACTCCACTGTACTCTACCTCTACTGTAATCCACTGTACTCTACCTCTACTCTGCTCCAATGTACTCTACCTCTACTGTACTCCACTGTTCTCTACCTCTACTGTGCTCCACTGTACTCTACCTCTACTGTACTCCACTGTACGCTACCTCTACTGTGCTCCACTGTACTCTACCTCTACTGTACTCCACTCTACTCTACCTCTACTGTCCTCCGCTGTACTCCACTGTACTCTACCTCTACTGTGCTCCAATGTACTCTACCTCTACTGTACTCTACCTCTACTGTGCTCCACTGTACTCTACCTCTACTTTGCTCCAATGTACTCTACCTCTACTGTACTCCACTCTACTCTAACTCTACTGTGCTCCACTGTACTCTATCTCTACTGTACTCTACTGTACTCCACCTCTACTGTGCTCCGCTGTACTCCACTGTACTCTACCTCTACTGTGCTCCACTGTACTCTACCTCTACTGTACTCCACTGTACTCTACCTCTACTGTGCTCCACTGTTCTCTACCTCTACTGTACTCTACTGTACTCCACCTCTACTGTAATCCACTGTACTCCACTGTACTCCACCTCTACTGTGCTCCATTGTACTCTACCTCTACTGTACTCCACTGTACACTACCTCTACTGTACTCCACTGAACTCTACCTCTACTGTCCTTCATTGTTCTCTACTGTACTCTACCTCTACTGTGTTCCACTGTACTCCACTCTACTCTATCTCTACTGTGATCCAATGTACTCTACCTCTGCTGTGCTCCACTGTACTCTACCTCTACTGTGCTCCACTGTACTCTACCTCTACTGTACTCCACTGTACTCTACCTCTACTGTACTCCACTGTACTATACCTCTACTGTACTCACCTGTACTCCACCTCTAATGCGCTCCACTGTACTCCACTGTACTCTACCTCTACTGTACTCCACTGTTCTCTACCTCTAGTGTACTCCAATGTACTCTACCTCCACTGTACTCCACCGAACTCTACCTCTACTGTCCTTCACTGTACTCTACTGTACTCTACCTCTACTGTGATCCAATGTACTCCACTGTACTCTATCTCTACTGTGATCCACTGTACTCTACCTCTGCTGGGCTCCACTGAACTCTACCTCTACTGTGCTCCACTGCACTCTACCTCTACTCTACGCCACTGTACTCCACCTCTACTGTACTCTACTGTTCTCTACCTCTACTGTACTCTACTGTAATCCACCTCTACTGTGCTCCACTGTACTCCACTGTACTCTACCTCTACTGTGCTCCACTGTACTCTACCTCTACTGTACTCCACTGTACTCTACCTCTACTGTGCTCCAATGTACTACAACTCTGCTGTACTCCACTGTACTCTACCTCTACTGTACTCCACTGTACTCTACCTCTACTGTGCTCCACTGTACTCCACTGTACGCTACCTCTACTGTGCTCCACTGTACTCTACCTCTACTGTACTCCATTCTACTCTACCTCTACTGTGCTCCGCTGTACTCCACTGTACTCTAATTCTACTGTGCTCCACTGTACTCTACCTCTACTGTGCTCTACTGTACTCTACCTCTACTTTACTCCAATGTATGCTACCTCTACTGTGCTCCACTGTACTCTACCTCTACTGTACTCCACTCCACTCTACTCTACCTCTACTGTGCTCCACTGTACTCTACCTCTACTGTACTCCACTCCACTCTACACTACATCTACTGTGTTCCACTGTACTCTATCTCTACTGTCCTCCACTGTACTCTACCTCTACGGTGCTCCGCTGTACTCCACTGTACTCTACCTCTACTGTCCTCCACTGTACTCTACCTCTACTGTGCTCCACTGTACTCTACCTCTGCTGTGCTCCACTGAACTCTACCTCTACTGTGCTCCACTGTACTCTACCTCTACTGTACTCCACTGTACTCTACCTGTACTGTACTCCACTGTACCCTACCTCTATTGTGCTATACCGTACTCCACCTCTACTGTACTCCTCTGTACTCTACCTGTACTGTGCTCCACTGTACTCTACCTCTTCTGTACTCTACTGTTCTCTACCCCTACTGTACTCTACTGTACTCCACCTCTATTGTGCTCCACTGTACTCTACCTCTACTGTACTCCACTCTACACTACCTCTACTGTGTTCCACTGTACTCTATCTCTACTGTACTCTACTGTACTCTACCTCTACTGTGCTCCGCTGTACTCCACTGTACTCTACCTCTACTGTCCTCCACTGTACTCTACCTCTACTGTGCTCCACTGTACTCTACCTCTACTGTACTCCACTGTACTCCACCTCTACTTTGCTCCACTGTACTCTACCTCTACTGTACTCCACTGTACTCTACCTCTACTGTACTCCACCTCTACTGTACTCCACTGTACTCTACCTCTACTGTGCTCCACTGTACTCCACTGTACGCTACCTCTACTGTGCTCCACTGTACTCTACCTCTACTGTACTCCACTCTACTCTACCTCTACTGTGCTCCGCTGTACTCCAATGTACTCTACCTCTACTGTACTCCACTTTACTCTACCTCTACTGTGCTCCGCTGTACTCCAATGTACTCTACCTCTACTGTACTCCACTTTACTCTACCTCTACTGTGCTCCACTGTACTCTACCTCTACTGTACTCCACTGTACGCTACCTCTACTGTGCTCCACTGTACTCCACTGTACTCCACCTCTACTGTGCTCTGCTGTACTCCACTGTACTTTACCTCTACTGTGATCCACTGTACTCTACCTCTACTGTACTCCACCTCTACTGTACTCCACTGTTCTCTACCTCTACTGTACTCTACTGTACTCCACCTCTACTGTGATCCACTGTACTCCACTGTACTCTACCTCGACTGTGCTCCACTGTACTCTACCTCTACTGTACTCCACTCTACTCTATCTCTACTGTACTCCAATGTACTCTACCTCTACTGTACTCTACTGTTCTCTACCTCTACTGTACTCTACTGTACACCACCTCTACTGTGCTCCACTGTACTCCACTGTACTCTACCTCTACTGTGCTCCACTGTACTCTACCTCTACTGTACTCCACTGTACTCTACCTCTACTGTGCTCCACTGTACTCTACCTCTACTGTACTCCACTGTACTCTACCTCTACTGTACTCCACTGTACTCTACCTCTACTGTGCTCCACTGTACTCTACCTCTACTGTACTCCACTGTACTCTACCTCTACTGTACTCCACTGTACGCTACCTTTACTGTGCTCCACTGTACTCTACCTCTACTGTACTCCACTCTACTCTACCTCTACTGTGCTCCGCTGTACTCCACTGTACTCTACCTCTACTGTGCTCCACTGTACTCTACCTCTACTGTACTCCACTGTACTCTACCTCTACTGTGCTCCACTGTACTCTACCTCTACTGTACTCCACTCTACTCTAACTCTACTGTGCTCCACTGTACTCTATCTCTACTGTACTCTACTGTACTCCACCTCTACTGTGCTCTGCTGTACTCCACTGTACTCTACCTCTACAGTGCACCACTGTACTCTACCTCTACTGTACTCCACTGTACTCTACCTCTACTGTGCTCCACTGTTCTCTACCTCTACTGTACTCTACTGTACTCCACCTCTACTGTGCTCCACTGTACTCCACTGTACTCTACCTCTACTGTGCTCCACTGTACTCTACCTCTACTGTACTCCACTGTACTCTACCTCTACTCTACTCCACTGTACTCTACCTCTACTGTGCTCCAATGTACTCTACCTCTACTGTACTCCACTGTTCTCTACCTCTACTGTGCTCCACTGTACTCTACCTCTACTGTACTCCACTGTACGCTACCTCTACTGTGCTCCACTGTACTCTACCTCTACTGTACTCCACTCTACTCTACCTCTACTGTCCTCCGCTGTACTCCACTGTACTCTACCTCTACTATGCTCCACTGTACTCTACCTCTACTGTACTCCACTGTACTCTACCTCTACTGTGCTACACTGTACTCTACCTCTACTTTGCTCCAATGTACTCTACCTCTACTGTACTCCACTCTACTCTAACTCTACTGTGCTCCACTGTACTCTATCTCTACTGTACTCCACTGTACTCCACCTCTACTGTGCTCCGCTGTACTCCACTGTACTTTACCTCTACTGTGATCCACTTTACTCTACCTCTACTGTACTCCACCTCTACTGTAGTCCACTGTTCTCTACCTCTACTGTACTCTACTGTTCTCCACCCCTACTGTGATCCACTGTACTCCACTGTACTCTACCTCGACTGTGCTCCACTGTACTCTACCTCTACTGTACTCCACTCTACTCTATCTCTACTGTACTCCAATGTACTCTACCTCTACTGTACTCTACTGTTCTCTACCTCTACTGTACTCTACTGTACACCACCTCTACTGTGCTCCACTGTACTCCACTGTACTCTACCTCTACTGTGCTCCACTGTACTCTACCTCTACTGTACTCCACTGTACTCTACCTCTACTGTGCTCCACTGTACTCTACCTCTACTGTACTCCACTGTACTCTACCTCTACTGTACTCCACTGTACTCTACCTCTACTGTGCTCCACTGTACTCTACCTCTACTGTACTCCACTGTTGTCTACCTCTACTGTGCTCCACTGTACTCTACCTCTACTGTACTCCACTGTACGCTACCTTTACTTTGCTCCACTGTGCTCTACCTCTACTGTACTCCACTCTACTCTACCTCTACTGTGCTCCGCTGTACTCCACTGTACTCTACCTCTACTGTGCTCCACTGTACTCTACCTCTACTGTACTCCACTGTACTCTACCTCTAATGTGCTCCACTGTACTCTACCTCTACTGTACTCCACTCTACTCTAACTCTACTGTCCTCCACTGTACTCTCTACTGTACTCTACTGTACTCCACCTCTACTGTGCTCTGCTGTACTCCACTGTACTCTACCTCTACTGTGCACCACTGTACTCTACCTCTACTGTACTCCACTGTACTCTACCTCTACTGTGCTCCACTGTTCTCTACCTCTACTGTACTCTACTGTACTCCACCTCTACTGTGCTCCACTGTACTCCACTGTACTCTACCTCTACTGTGCTCCACTGTACTCTACCTCTACTGTACTCCACTGAACTCTACCTCTACTGTAGTCCACTGAACTCTACCTCTACTGTCCTTCACTGTTCTCTACTGTACTCTACCTCTACTGTGCTCCAATGTACTCCACTGTACTCTATCTCTACTGTGATCCACTGTACTCTACCTCTGCTGTGCTCCACTGTACTCTACCTCTACTGTGCTCCACTGTACTCTACCTCTACTGTACTCCACTGTACTCTACTTCTACTGTACTCTACTGTACTCCACCTCTAATGCGCTCCACTGTACTCTACCTCTACTGTACTCCACTGTACTCTACCTCTTGTGTACTCCATTGTACTCTACCTCTACTGTGCTCCACTGTACTCTACCTCTACTGTACTCCACTGTACTCTACCTCTACTGTAATCCACTGTACTCTACCTCTACTCTGCTCCAATGTACTCTACCTCTACTGTACTCCACTGTTCTCTACCTCTACTGTGCTCCACTGTACTCTACCTCTACTGTACTCCACTGTACGCTACCTCTACTGTGCTCCACTGTACTCTACCTCTACTGTACTCCACTCTACTCTACCTCTACTGTCCTCCGCTGTACTCCACTGTACTCTACCTCTACTGTGCTCCAATGTACTCTACCTCTACTGTACTCCACTGTACTCTACCTCTACTGTGCTCCACTGTACTCTACCTCTACTTTGCTCCAATGTACTCTACCTCTACTGTACTCCACTCAACTCTAACTCTACTGTGCTCCACTGTACTCTATCTCTACTGTACTCTACTGTACTCCACCTCTACTGTGCTCCGCTGTACTCCACTGTACTCTACCTCTACTGTGCTCCACTGTACTCTACCTCTACTGTACTCCACTGTACTCCACCTCTACTGTGCTCCACTGTTCTCTACCTCTACTGTACTCTACTGTACTCCACCTCTACTGTAATCCTGTACTCTACCTCTACTGTACTCCACTGTACACTACCTCTACTGTACTCCACTGAACTCTACCTCTACTGTCCTTCATTGTTCTCTACTGTACTCTACCTCTACTGTGCTCCACTGTACTCCACTCTACTCTATCTCTACTGTGATCCAATGTACTCTACCTCTGCTGTGCTCCACTGTACTCTACCTCTACTGTGCTCCACTGTACTCTACCTCTACTGTACTCCACTGTACTCTACCTCTACTGTACTCCACTGTACTATACCTCTACTGTACTCAACTGTACTCCACCTCTAATGCGCTCCACTGTACTCCACTGTACTCTACCTCTACTGTACTCCACTGTTCTCTACCTCTAGTGTACTCCAATGTACTCTACCTCTACTGTACTCCACCGAACTCTACCTCTACTGTCCTTCACTGTACTCTACTGTACTCTACCTCTACTGTGATCCAATGTACTCCACTGTACTCTATCTCTACTGTGATCCACTGTACTCTACCTCTGCTGGGCTCCACTGAACTCTACCTCTACTGTGCTCCACTTCGCTCTACCTCTACTCTACGCCACTGTACTCCACCTCTACTGTACTCTACTGTTCTCTACCTCTACTGTACTCTACTGTAATCCACCTCTACTGTGCTCCACTGTACTCCACTGTACTCTACCTCTACTGTGCTCCACTGTACTCTACCTCTACTGTACTCCACTGTACTCTACCTCTACTGTGCTCCAATGTACTACAACTCTGCTGTACTCCACTGTACTCTACCTCTACTGTACTCCACTGTACTCTACCTCTACTGTGCTCCACTGTACTCCACTGTACGCTACCTCTACTGTGCTCCACTGTACTCTACCTCTACTGTACTCCATTCTACTCTACCTCTACTGTGCTCCGCTGTACTCCACTGTACTCTAATTCTACTGTGCTCCACTGTACTCTACCTCTACTGTGCTCCACTGTACTCTACCTCTACTTTACTCCAATGTATGCTACCTCTACTGTGCTCCACTGTACTCTACCTCTACTGTACTCCACTCCACTCTACTCTACCTCTACTGTGCTCCACTGTACTCTACCTCTACTGTACTCCACTCCACTCTACACTACATCTACTGTGTTCCACTGTACTCTATCTCTACTGTCCTCCACTGTACTCTACCTCTACGGTGCTCCGCTGTACTCCACTGTACTCTACCTCTACTGTCCTCCACTGTACTCTACCTCTACTGTGCTCCACTGTACTCTACCTCTGCTGTGCTCCACTGAACTCTACCTCTACTGTGCTCCACTGTACTCTACCTCTACTGTACTCCACTGTACTCTACCTGTACTGTACTCCACTGTACCCTACCTCTACTGTGCTATACCGTACTCCACCTCTACTGTGCTCCACTGTACTCTACCTGTACTGTGCTCCACTGTACTCTACCTCTTCTGTACTCTACTGTTCTCTACCCCTACTGTACTCTACTGTACTCCACCTCTATTGTGCTCCACTGTACTCTATCTCTACTGTACTCTACTGTACTCTACCTCTACTGTGCTCCGCTGTACTCCACTGTACTCTACCTCTACTGTCCTCCACTGTACTCTACCTCTACTGTGCTCCACTGTACTCTACCTCTACTGTACTCCACTGTACTCCACCTATACTTTGCTCCACTGTACTCTACCTCTACTGTACTCCACTGTACTCTACCTCTACTGTACTCCACCTCTACTGTACTCCACTGTACTCTACCTCTACTGTGCTCCACTGTACTCCACTGTACGCTACCTCTACTGTGCTCCACTGTACTCTACCTCTACTGTACTCCACTCTACTCTACCTCTACTGTGCTCCGCTTTACTCCAATGTACTCTACCTCTACTGTACTCCACTTTACTCTATCTCTACTGTGCTCCACTGTACTCTACCTCTACTGTACTCCACTGTACGCTACCTCTACTGTGCTCCACTGTACTCCACTTTACTCCACCTCTACTGTGCTCCGCTGTACTCCACTGTACTTTACCTCTACTGTGATCCACTGTACTCTACCTCTACTGTACTCCACCTCCACTGTACTCCACTTTACTCCACCTCTACTGTGCTCCGCTGTACTCCACTGTACGCTACCTCTACTGTGCTCCACTGTACTCTACCTCTACTGTACTCCACTCTACTCTACCTCTACTGTCCTCCGCTGTACTCCACTGTACTCTACCTCTACTATGCTCCACTGTACTCTACCTCTACTGTACTCCACTGTACTCTACCTCTACTGTGCTACACTGTACTCTACCTCTACTTTGCTCCAATGTACTCTACCTCTACTGTACTCCACTCTACTCTAACTCTACTGTGCTCCACTGTACTCTATCTCTACTGTACTCCACTGTACTCCACCTCTACTGTGCTCCGCTGTACTCCACTGTACTTTACCTCTACTGTGATCCACTTTACTCTACCTCTACTGTACTCCACCTCTACTGTAGTCCACTGTTCTCTACCTCTACTGTACTCTACTGTTCTCCACCCCTACTGTGATCCACTGTACTCCACTGTACTCTACCTCGACTGTGCTCCACTGTACTCTACCTCTACTGTACTCCACTCTACTCTATCTCTACTGTACTCCAATGTACTCTACCTCTACTGTACTCTACTGTTCTCTACCTCTACTGTACTCTACTGTACACCACCTCTACTGTGCTCCACTGTACTCCACTGTACTCTACCTCTACTGTGCTCCACTGTACTCTACCTCTACTGTACTCCACTGTACTCTACCTCTACTGTGCTCCACTGTACTCTACCTCTACTGTACTCCACTGTACTCTACCTCTACTGTACTCCACTGTACTCTACCTCTACTGTGCTCCACTGTACTCTACCTCTACTGTACTCCACTGTTGTCTACCTCTACTGTGCTCCACTGTACTCTACCTCTACTGTACTCCACTGTACGCTACCTTTACTTTGCTCCACTGTGCTCTACCTCTACTGTACTCCACTCTACTCTACCTCTACTGTGCTCCGCTGTACTCCACTGTACTCTACCTCTACTGTGCTCCACTGTACTCTACCTCTACTGTACTCCACTGTACTCTACCTCTAATGTGCTCCACTGTACTCTACCTCTACTGTACTCCACTCTACTCTAACTCTACTGTCCTCCACTGTACTCTCTACTGTACTCTACTGTACTCCACCTCTACTGTGCTCTGCTGTACTCCACTGTACTCTACCTCTACTGTGCACCACTGTACTCTACCTCTACTGTACTCCACTGTACTCTACCTCTACTGTGCTCCACTGTTCTCTACCTCTACTGTACTCTACTGTACTCCACCTCTACTGTGCTCCACTGTACTCCACTGTACTCTACCTCTACTGTGCTCCACTGTACTCTACCTCTACTGTACTCCACTGAACTCTACCTCTACTGTAGTCCACTGAACTCTACCTCTACTGTCCTTCACTGTTCTCTACTGTACTCTACCTCTACTGTGCTCCAATGTACTCCACTGTACTCTATCTCTACTGTGATCCACTGTACTCTACCTCTGCTGTGCTCCACTGTACTCTACCTCTACTGTGCTCCACTGTACTCTACCTCTACTGTACTCCACTGTACTCTACTTCTACTGTACTCTACTGTACTCCACCTCTAATGCGCTCCACTGTACTCTACCTCTACTGTACTCCACTGTACTCTACCTCTTGTGTACTCCATTGTACTCTACCTCTACTGTGCTCCACTGTACTCTACCTCTACTGTACTCCACTGTACTCTACCTCTACTGTAATCCACTGTACTCTACCTCTACTCTGCTCCAATGTACTCTACCTCTACTGTACTCCACTGTTCTCTACCTCTACTGTGCTCCACTGTACTCTACCTCTACTGTACTCCACTGTACGCTACCTCTACTGTGCTCCACTGTACTCTACCTCTACTGTACTCCACTCTACTCTACCTCTACTGTCCTCCGCTGTACTCCACTGTACTCTACCTCTACTGTGCTCCAATGTACTCTACCTCTACTGTACTCCACTGTACTCTACCTCTACTGTGCTCCACTGTACTCTACCTCTACTTTGCTCCAATGTACTCTACCTCTACTGTACTCCACTCAACTCTAACTCTACTGTGCTCCACTGTACTCTATCTCTACTGTACTCTACTGTACTCCACCTCTACTGTGCTCCGCTGTACTCCACTGTACTCTACCTCTACTGTGCTCCACTGTACTCTACCTCTACTGTACTCCACTGTACTCCACCTCTACTGTGCTCCACTGTTCTCTACCTCTACTGTACTCTACTGTACTCCACCTCTACTGTAATCCTGTACTCTACCTCTACTGTACTCCACTGTACACTACCTCTACTGTACTCCACTGAACTCTACCTCTACTGTCCTTCATTGTTCTCTACTGTACTCTACCTCTACTGTGCTCCACTGTACTCCACTCTACTCTATCTCTACTGTGATCCAATGTACTCTACCTCTGCTGTGCTCCACTGTACTCTACCTCTACTGTGCTCCACTGTACTCTACCTCTACTGTACTCCACTGTACTCTACCTCTACTGTACTCCACTGTACTATACCTCTACTGTACTCAACTGTACTCCACCTCTAATGCGCTCCACTGTACTCCACTGTACTCTACCTCTACTGTACTCCACTGTTCTCTACCTCTAGTGTACTCCAATGTACTCTACCTCTACTGTACTCCACCGAACTCTACCTCTACTGTCCTTCACTGTACTCTACTGTACTCTACCTCTACTGTGATCCAATGTACTCCACTGTACTCTATCTCTACTGTGATCCACTGTACTCTACCTCTGCTGGGCTCCACTGAACTCTACCTCTACTGTGCTCCACTTCGCTCTACCTCTACTCTACGCCACTGTACTCCACCTCTACTGTACTCTACTGTTCTCTACCTCTACTGTACTCTACTGTAATCCACCTCTACTGTGCTCCACTGTACTCCACTGTACTCTACCTCTACTGTGCTCCACTGTACTCTACCTCTACTGTACTCCACTGTACTCTACCTCTACTGTGCTCCAATGTACTACAACTCTGCTGTACTCCACTGTACTCTACCTCTACTGTACTCCACTGTACTCTACCTCTACTGTGCTCCACTGTACTCCACTGTACGCTACCTCTACTGTGCTCCACTGTACTCTACCTCTACTGTACTCCATTCTACTCTACCTCTACTGTGCTCCGCTGTACTCCACTGTACTCTAATTCTACTGTGCTCCACTGTACTCTACCTCTACTGTGCTCCACTGTACTCTACCTCTACTTTACTCCAATGTATGCTACCTCTACTGTGCTCCACTGTACTCTACCTCTACTGTACTCCACTCCACTCTACTCTACCTCTACTGTGCTCCACTGTACTCTACCTCTACTGTACTCCACTCCACTCTACACTACATCTACTGTGTTCCACTGTACTCTATCTCTACTGTCCTCCACTGTACTCTACCTCTACGGTGCTCCGCTGTACTCCACTGTACTCTACCTCTACTGTCCTCCACTGTACTCTACCTCTACTGTGCTCCACTGTACTCTACCTCTGCTGTGCTCCACTGAACTCTACCTCTACTGTGCTCCACTGTACTCTACCTCTACTGTACTCCACTGTACTCTACCTGTACTGTACTCCACTGTACCCTACCTCTACTGTGCTATACCGTACTCCACCTCTACTGTGCTCCACTGTACTCTACCTGTACTGTGCTCCACTGTACTCTACCTCTTCTGTACTCTACTGTTCTCTACCCCTACTGTACTCTACTGTACTCCACCTCTATTGTGCTCCACTGTACTCTACCTCTACTGTACTCCACTCTACACTACCTCTACTGTGTTCCACTGTACTCTATCTCTACTGTACTCTACTGTACTCTACCTCTACTGTGCTCCGCTGTACTCCACTGTACTCTACCTCTACTGTCCTCCACTGTACTCTACCTCTACTGTGCTCCACTGTACTCTACCTCTACTGTACTCCACTGTACTCCACCTATACTTTGCTCCACTGTACTCTACCTCTACTGTACTCCACTGTACTCTACCTCTACTGTACTCCACCTCTACTGTACTCCACTGTACTCTACCTCTACTGTGCTCCACTGTACTCCACTGTACGCTACCTCTACTGTGCTCCACTGTACTCTACCTCTACTGTACTCCACTCTACTCTACCTCTACTGTGCTCCGCTTTACTCCAATGTACTCTACCTCTACTGTACTCCACTTTACTCTATCTCTACTGTGCTCCACTGTACTCTACCTCTACTGTACTCCACTGTACGCTACCTCTACTGTGCTCCACTGTACTCCACTTTACTCCACCTCTACTGTGCTCCGCTGTACTCCACTGTACTTTACCTCTACTGTGATCCACTGTACTCTACCTCTACTGTACTCCACCTCTACTGTACTCCACTGTTCTCTACCTCTACTGTACTCTACTGTACTCCACCTCTACTGTGATCCACTGTACTCCACTGTACTCTACCTCGACTGTGCTCCACTGTACTCTACCTCTACTGTACTCCACTCTACTCTATCTCTACTGTACTCCAATGTACTCTACCTCTACTGTACTCTACTGTTCTCTACCTCTACTGTACTCTACTGTACACCACCTCTACTGTGCTCCACTGTACTCCACTGTACTCTACCTCTACTGTGCTCCACTGTACTCTACCTCTACTGTACTCCACTGTACTCTACCTCTACTGTGCTCCACTGTACTCTACCTCTACTGTACTCCACTGTACTCTACCTCTACTGTACTCCACTGTACTCTACCTCTACTGTGCTCCACTGTACTCTACCTCTACTGTACTCCACTGTACTCTACCTCTACTGTACTCCACTGTACGCTACCTTTACTGTGCTCCACTGTACTCTACCTCTACTGTACTCCACTCTACTCTACCTCTACTGTGCTCCGCTGTACTCCACTGTACTCTACCTCTACTGTGCTCCACTGCACTCTACCTCTACTGTACTCCACTGTACTCTACCTCTACTGTGCTCCACTGTACTCTACCTCTACTGTACTCCACTCTACTCTAACTCTACTGTGCTCCACTGTACTCTATCTCTACTGTACTCTACTGTACTCCACCTCTACTGTGCTCTGCTGTACTCCACTGTACTCTACCTCTACTGTGCACCACTGTACTCTACCTCTACTGTACTCCACTGTACGCTACCTCTACTGTGCTCCACTGTACTCTACCTCTACTGTACTCCACTGAACTCTACCTCTACTGTACTCCACTGAACTCTACCTCTACTGTCCTTCACTGTTCTCTACTTTACTCTACCTCTACTGTGCTCCACTGTACTCCACTGTACTCTATCTCTACTGTGATCCACTGTACTCTACCTCTGCTGTGCTCCACTGTACTCTACCTCTACTGTGCTCCACTGTACTCTACCTCTACTGTACTCCACTGTACTCTACCTCTACTGTACTCTACTGTACTCCACCTCTAATGCGCTCCACTGTACTCTACCTCTACTGTACTCCACTGTACTCTACTTCTAGTGTACTCCACTGTACTCTACCTCTACTGTGCTCCACTGTACTCTACCTCTACTGTACTCCACTGTACTCTACCTCTACTCTACTCCACTGTACTCTACCTCTACTGTACTCCACTGTACTCTACCTCTACTGTGCTCCACTGTACTCTACCTCTACTGTACTCCACTGTACTCTACCCCTACTGTGCTCCACTGTACTCTACCTCTACTGTACTCCACTGTACGCTACCTCTACTGTGCTCCACTGTACTCTACCTCTACTGTACTCCGCTCTACTCTACCTCTACTGTCCTCCGCTGTACTCCACTGTACTCTACCTCTACTGTGCTCCACTGTACTCTACCTCTACTGTACTCCACTGTACTCTACCTCTACTGTGCTCCACTGTACTCTACCTCTACTTTGCTCCAATGTACTCTACCTCTACTGTACTCCACTCTACTCTAACTCTACTGTGCTCCACTGTACTCTATCTCTACTGTACTCCACTGTACTCCACCTCTACTGTGCTCCGCTGTACTCCACTGTACTTTACCTCTACTGTGATCCACTGTACTCTACCTCTACTGTACTCCACCTCTACTGTACTCCACTGTTCTCTACCTCTACTGTACTCTACTGTACTCCACCTCTACTGTGATCCACTGTACTCCACTGTACTCTACCTCTACTGTGCTCCACTGTTCTCTACCTCTACTGTACTCTACTGTACTCCACCTCTACTGTGCTCCACTGTACTCCACTGTACTCTACCTCTACTGTGCTCCACTGTACTCTACCTCTACTGTACTCCACTGAACTCTACCTCTACTGTACTCCACTGAACTCTACCTCTACTGTCCTTCACTGTTCTCTACTGTGCTCCACTGTACTCCACTGTACTCTATCTCTACTGTGATCCACTGTACTCTACCTCTGCTGTGCTCCACTGTACTCTACCTCTACTGTGCTCCACTGTACTCTACCTCTACTGTACTCCACTGTACTCTACCTCTACTGTACTCTACTGTACTCCACCTCTAATGCGCTCCACTGTACTCTACCTCTACTGTACTCTACCTCTAGTGTACTCCACTGTACTCTACCTCTACTGTGCTCCACTGTACTCTACCTCTACTGTACTCCACTGTACTCTACCTCTACTGTAATCCAGTGTACTCTACCTCTACTGTGCTCCAATGTACTCTACCTCTACTCTACTCCACTGTTCTCTACCTCTACTGTGCTCCACTGTACTCTACCTCTACTGTACTCCACTGTACGCTACCTCTACTGTGCTCCACTGTACTCTACCTCTACTGTACTCCACTCTACTCTACCTCTACTGTCCTCCGCTGTACTCCACTGTACTCTACCTCTACTGTGCTCCACTGTACTCTACCTCTACTGTACTCCACTGTACTCTACCTCTACTGTGCTCCACTGTACTCTACCTCTACTTTGCTCCAATGTACTCTACCTCTACTGTACTCCACTCTACTCTAACTCTACTGTGCTCCACTGTACTCTATCTCTACTGTACTCTACTGTACTCCACCTCTACTGTGCTCCGCTGTACTCCACTGTACTCTACCTCTACTGTGCTCCACTGTACTCTACCTCTACTGTACTCCACTGTACTCTACCTCTACTGTGCTCCACTGTTCTCTACCTCTACTGTACTCTACTGTACTCCACCTCGACTGTGCTCCACTGTACACCACTGTACTCCACCTCTACTGTGCTCCATTGTACTCTACCTCTACTGTACTCCACTGTACTCTACCTCTACTGTACTCCACTGAACTCTACCTCTACTGTCCTTCACTGTTCTCTACTGTACTCTACCTCTACTGTGCTCCACTGTACTCCACTCTACTCTATCTCTACTGTGATCCAATGTACTCTACCTCTGCTGTGCTCCACTGTACTCTACCTCTACTGTGCTCCACTGTACTCTACCTCTACTGAACTCCACTGTACTCTACCTCTACTGTACTCCACTGTACTATACCTCTACTGTACTCAACTGTACTCCACCTCTAATGCGCTCCACTGTACTCCACTGTACTCTACCTCTACTGTACTCCACTGTTCTCTACCTCTAGTGTACTCCACTGTACTCTACCTCTACTGTACTCCACCGAACTCTACCTCTACTGTCCTTCACTGTACTCTACTGTACTCTACCTCTACTGTGATCCAATGTACTGCACTGTACTCTATCTCTACTGTGATCCACTGTACTCTACCTCTACTGTACACCACTGTACTCTACCTCTACTGTGCTCCACTGTACTCTACCTCTACTGTACTCCACTCTACTCTATCTCTACTGTGCTCCACTGTACTCTATCTCTACTGTACTCTACTTTACTCCACCTCTACTGTGCTCTGCTGTACTCCACTGTACTCTACCTCTACTGTGCTAAACTGTACTCTACCTCTACTGTACTCCACTGTACTCTACCTCTAATGTGCTCCACTGTTCTCTACCTCTACTGTACTCTACTGTACTCCACCTCTACTGTGCTCCACTGTACTCCACTGTACTCTACCTCTATTGTGCTCCACTGTACTCTACCTCTACTGTACTCTTCTGTACTCCACCTCTAATGCGCTCCACTGTACTCCACTGTACTCTACCTCTACTGTACTCCACTGTTCTCTACCTCTAGTGTACTCCAATGTACTCTACCTCTACTCTACTCCACCGAACTCTACCTCTACTGTCCTTCACTGTACTCTACTGTACTTTACCTGTACTGTGATCCAATGTACTCCACTTTACTCTATCTCTACTGTGATCCACTGTACTCTACCTCTGCTGGGCTCCACTGAACTCTACCTCTACTGTGCTCCACTGCACTCTACCTCTACTCTACGCCACTGTACTCCACCTCTACTGTACTCTACTGTTCTCTACCTCTACTGTACTCTACTGTAATCCACCTCTACTGTGCTCCACTGTACTCCACTGTACTCTACCTCTACTGTGCTCCACTGTACTCTACCTCTACTGTACTCCACTGTACTCTACCTCTACTGTGCTCCAATGTACTACAACTCTGCTGTACTCCACTGTACTCTACCTCTACTGTACTCCACTGTACTCTACCTCTACTGTGCTCCACTGTACTCCACTGTACGCTACCTCTACGGTGCTCCACTGTACTCTACCTCTACTGTACTCCATTCTACTCTACCTCTACTGTGCTCCGCTGTACTCCAATGTACTCTAATTCTACTGTGCTCCACTGTACTCTACCTCTACTGTGCTCCACTGTACTCTACCTCTACTTTACTCCAATGTATGCTACCTCTACTGTGCTCCACTGTACTCTACCTCTACTGTACTCCACTCCACTCTACTCTACCTCTACTGTGCTCCACTGTACTCTACCTCTACTGTACTCCACTCCACTCTACACTACATCTACTGTGTTCCACTGTACTCTATCTCTACTGTCCTCCACTGTACTCTACCTCTACGGTGCTCCGCTGTACTCCACTGTACTCTACCTCTACTGTCCTCCACTGTACTCTACCTCTACTGTGCTCCACTGTAGTCTACCTCTGCTGTGCTCCACTGAACTCTACCTCTACTGTGCTCCACTGTACTCTACCTCTACTGTACTCCACTGTACTCTACCTGTACTGTACTCCACTGTACCCTACCTCTACTGTGCTATACCGTACTCCACCTCTACTGTGCTCCACTGTACTCTACCTGTACTGTGCTCCACTGTACTCTACCTCTTCTGTACTCTACTGTTCTCTACCCCTACTGTACTCTACTGTACTCCACCTCTATTGTGCTCCACTGTACTCTACCTCTACTGTACTCCACTCTACACTACCTCTACTGTGTTCCACTGTACTCTATCTCTACTGTACTCTACTGTACTCTACCTCTACTGTGCTCCGCTGTACTCCACTGTACTCTACCTCTACTGTCCTCCACTGTACTCTACCTCTACTGTGCTCCACTGTACTCTACCTCTACTGTACTCCACTGTACTCCACCTCTACTTTGCTCCACTGTACTCTACCTCTACTGTACTCCACTGTACTCTACCTCTACTGTACTCCACCTCTACTGTACTCCACTGTACTCTACCTCTACTGTGCTCCACTGTACTCCACTGTACGCTACCTCTACTGTGCTCCACTGTACTCTACCTCTACTGTACTCCACTCTACTCTATCTCTACTGTGCTCCGCTGTACTCCAATGTACTCTACCTCTACTGTACTCCACTTTACTCTACCTCTACTGTGCTCCACTGTACTCTACCTCTACTGTACTCCACTGTACGCTACCTCTACTGTGCTCCACTGTACTCCACTGTACTCCACCTCTACTGTGCTCCACTGTACTCTACCTCTACTGTACTCCACTGTACTCCACCTCTACTGTGCTCCACTGTTCTCTACCTCTACTGTACTCTACTGTACTCCACCTCTACTGTAATCCTGTACTCTACCTCTACTGTACTCCACTGTACACTACCTCTACTGTACTCCACTGAACTCTACCTCTACTGTCCTTCATTGTTCTCTACTGTACTCTACCTCTACTGTGCTCCACTGTACTCCACTCTACTCTATCTCTACTGTGATCCAATGTACTCTACCTCTGCTGTGCTCCACTGTACTCTACCTCTACTGTGCTCCACTGTACTCTACCTCTACTGTACTCCACTGTACTCTACCTCTACTGTACTCCACTGTACTATACCTCTACTGTACTCAACTGTACTCCACCTCTAATGCGCTCCACTGTACTCCACTGTACTCTACCTCTACTGTACTCCACTGTTCTCTACCTCTAGTGTACTCCAATGTACTCTACCTCTACTGTACTCCACCGAACTCTACCTCTACTGTCCTTCACTGTACTCTACTGTACTCTACCTCTACTGTGATCCAATGTACTCCACTGTACTCTATCTCTACTGTGATCCACTGTACTCTACCTCTGCTGGGCTCCACTGAACTCTACCTCTACTGTGCTCCACTTCGCTCTACCTCTACTCTACGCCACTGTACTCCACCTCTACTGTACTCTACTGTTCTCTACCTCTACTGTACTCTACTGTAATCCACCTCTACTGTGCTCCACTGTACTCCACTGTACTCTACCTCTACTGTGCTCCACTGTACTCTACCTCTACTGTACTCCACTGTACTCTACCTCTACTGTGCTCCAATGTACTACAACTCTGCTGTACTCCACTGTACTCTACCTCTACTGTACTCCACTGTACTCTACCTCTACTGTGCTCCACTGTACTCCACTGTACGCTACCTCTACTGTGCTCCACTGTACTCTACCTCTACTGTACTCCATTCTACTCTACCTCTACTGTGCTCCGCTGTACTCCACTGTACTCTAATTCTACTGTGCTCCACTGTACTCTACCTCTACTGTGCTCCACTGTACTCTACCTCTACTTTACTCCAATGTATGCTACCTCTACTGTGCTCCACTGTACTCTACCTCTACTGTACTCCACTCCACTCTACTCTACCTCTACTGTGCTCCACTGTACTCTACCTCTACTGTACTCCACTCCACTCTACACTACATCTACTGTGTTCCACTGTACTCTATCTCTACTGTCCTCCACTGTACTCTACCTCTACGGTGCTCCGCTGTACTCCACTGTACTCTACCTCTACTGTCCTCCACTGTACTCTACCTCTACTGTGCTCCACTGTACTCTACCTCTGCTGTGCTCCACTGAACTCTACCTCTACTGTGCTCCACTGTACTCTACCTCTACTGTACTCCACTGTACTCTACCTGTACTGTACTCCACTGTACCCTACCTCTACTGTGCTATACCGTACTCCACCTCTACTGTGCTCCACTGTACTCTACCTGTACTGTGCTCCACTGTACTCTACCTCTTCTGTACTCTACTGTTCTCTACCCCTACTGTACTCTACTGTACTCCACCTCTATTGTGCTCCACTGTACTCTACCTCTACTGTACTCCACTCTACACTACCTCTACTGTGTTCCACTGTACTCTATCTCTACTGTACTCTACTGTACTCTACCTCTACTGTGCTCCGCTGTACTCCACTGTACTCTACCTCTACTGTCCTCCACTGTACTCTACCTCTACTGTGCTCCACTGTACTCTACCTCTACTGTACTCCACTGTACTCCACCTATACTTTGCTCCACTGTACTCTACCTTTACTGTACTCCACTGTACTCTACCTCTACTGTACTCCACCTCTACTGTACTCCACTGTACTCTACCTCTACTGTGCTCCACTGTACTCCACTGTACGCTACCTCTACTGTGCTCCACTGTACTCTACCTCTACTGTACTCCACTCTACTCTACCTCTACTGTGCTCCGCTTTACTCCAATGTACTCTACCTCTACTGTACTCCACTTTACTCTATCTCTACTGTGCTCCACTGTACTCTACCTCTACTGTACTCCACTGTACGCTACCTCTACTGTGCTCCACTGTACTCCACTTTACTCCACCTCTACTGTGCTCCGCTGTACTCCACTGTACTTTACCTCTACTGTGATCCACTGTACTCTACCTCTACTGTACTCCACCTCTACTGTACTCCACTGTTCTCTACCTCTACTGTACTCTACTGTACTCCACCTCTACTGTGATCCACTGTACTCCACTGTACTCTACCTCGACTGTGCTCCACTGTACTCTACCTCTACTGTACTCCACTCTACTCTATCTCTACTGTACTCCAATGTACTCTACCTCTACTGTACTCTACTGTTCTCTACCTCTACTGTACTCTACTGTACACCACCTCTACTGTGCTCCACTGTACTCCACTGTACTCTACCTCTACTGTGCTCCACTGTACTCTACCTCTACTGTACTCCACTGTACTCTACCTCTACTGTACTCCACTGTACTCTACCTCTACTGTGCTCCACTGTACTCTACCTCTACTGTACTCCACTGTACTCTACCTCTACTGTACTCCACTGTACGCTACCTTTACTGTGCTCCACTGTACTCTACCTCTACTGTACTCCACTCTACTCTACCTCTACTGTGCTCCGCTGTACTCCACTGTACTCTACCTCTACTGTGCTCCACTGCACTCTACCTCTACTGTACTCCACTGTACTCTACCTCTACTGTGCTCCACTGTACTCTACCTCTACTGTACTCCACTCTACTCTAACTCTACTGTGCTCCACTGTACTCTATCTCTACTGTACTCTACTGTACTCCACCTCTACTGTGCTCTGCTGTACTCCACTGTACTCTACCTCTACTGTGCACCACTGTACTCTACCTCTACTGTACTCCACTGTACGCTACCTCTACTGTGCTCCACTGTACTCTACCTCTACTGTACTCCACTGAACTCTACCTCTACTGTACTCCACTGAACTCTACCTCTACTGTCCTTCACTGTTCTCTACTTTACTCTACCTCTACTGTGCTCCACTGTACTCCACTGTACTCTATCTCTACTGTGATCCACTGTACTCTACCTCTGCTGTGCTCCACTGTACTCTACCTCTACTGTGCTCCACTGTACTCTACCTCTACTGTACTCCACTGTACTCTACCTCTACTGTACTCTACTGTACTCCACCTCTAATGCGCTCCACTGTACTCTACCTCTACTGTACTCCACTGTACTCTACTTCTAGTGTACTCCACTGTACTCTACCTCTACTGTGCTCCACTGTACTCTACCTCTACTGTACTCCACTGTACTCTACCTCTACTCTACTCCACTGTACTCTACCTCTACTGTACTCCACTGTACTCTACCTCTACTGTGCTCCACTGTACTCTACCTCTACTGTACTCCACTGTACTCTACCCCTACTGTGCTCCACTGTACTCTACCTCTACTGTACTCCACTGTACGCTACCTCTACTGTGCTCCACTGTACTCTACCTCTACTGTACTCCGCTCTACTCTACCTCTACTGTCCTCCGCTGTACTCCACTGTACTCTACCTCTACTGTGCTCCACTGTACTCTACCTCTACTGTACTCCACTGTACTCTACCTCTACTGTGCTCCACTGTACTCTACCTCTACTTTGCTCCAATGTACTCTACCTCTACTGTACTCCACTCTACTCTAACTCTACTGTGCTCCACTGTACTCTATCTCTACTGTACTCCACTGTACTCCACCTCTACTGTGCTCCGCTGTACTCCACTGTACTTTACCTCTACTGTGATCCACTGTACTCTACCTCTACTGTACTCCACCTCTACTGTACTCCACTGTTCTCTACCTCTACTGTACTCTACTGTACTCCACCTCTACTGTGATCCACTGTACTCCACTGTACTCTACCTCTACTGTGCTCCACTGTTCTCTACCTCTACTGTACTCTACTGTACTCCACCTCTACTGTGCTCCACTGTACTCCACTGTACTCTACCTCTACTGTGCTCCACTGTACTCTACCTCTACTGTACTCCACTGAACTCTACCTCTACTGTACTCCACTGAACTCTACCTCTACTGTCCTTCACTGTTCTCTACTGTGCTCCACTGTACTCCACTGTACTCTATCTCTACTGTGATCCACTGTACTCTACCTCTGCTGTGCTCCACTGTACTCTACCTCTACTGTGCTCCACTGTACTCTACCTCTACTGTACTCCACTGTACTCTACCTCTACTGTACTCTACTGTACTCCACCTCTAATGCGCTCCACTGTACTCTACCTCTACTGTACTCTACCTCTAGTGTACTCCACTGTACTCTACCTCTACTGTGCTCCACTGTACTCTACCTCTACTGTACTCCACTGTACTCTACCTCTACTGTAATCCAGTGTACTCTACCTCTACTGTGCTCCAATGTACTCTACCTCTACTCTACTCCACTGTTCTCTACCTCTACTGTGCTCCACTGTACTCTACCTCTACTGTACTCCACTGTACGCTACCTCTACTGTGCTCCACTGTACTCTACCTCTACTGTACTCCACTCTACTCTACCTCTACTGTCCTCCGCTGTACTCCACTGTACTCTACCTCTACTGTGCTCCACTGTACTCTACCTCTACTGTACTCCACTGTACTCTACCTCTACTGTGCTCCACTGTACTCTACCTCTACTTTGCTCCAATGTACTCTACCTCTACTGTACTCCACTCTACTCTAACTCTACTGTGCTCCACTGTACTCTATCTCTACTGTACTCTACTGTACTCCACCTCTACTGTGCTCCGCTGTACTCCACTGTACTCTACCTCTACTGTGCTCCACTGTACTCTACCTCTACTGTACTCCACTGTACTCTACCTCTACTGTGCTCCACTGTTCTCTACCTCTACTGTACTCTACTGTACTCCACCTCGACTGTGCTCCACTGTACACCACTGTACTCCACCTCTACTGTGCTCCATTGTACTCTACCTCTACTGTACTCCACTGTACTCTACCTCTACTGTACTCCACTGAACTCTACCTCTACTGTCCTTCACTGTTCTCTACTGTACTCTACCTCTACTGTGCTCCACTGTACTCCACTCTACTCTATCTCTACTGTGATCCAATGTACTCTACCTCTGCTGTGCTCCACTGTACTCTACCTCTACTGTGCTCCACTGTACTCTACCTCTACTGAACTCCACTGTACTCTACCTCTACTGTACTCCACTGTACTATACCTCTACTGTACTCAACTGTACTCCACCTCTAATGCGCTCCACTGTACTCCACTGTACTCTACCTCTACTGTACTCCACTGTTCTCTACCTCTAGTGTACTCCACTGTACTCTACCTCTACTGTACTCCACCGAACTCTACCTCTACTGTCCTTCACTGTACTCTACTGTACTCTACCTCTACTGTGATCCAATGTACTGCACTGTACTCTATCTCTACTGTGATCCACTGTACTCTACCTCTACTGTACACCACTGTACTCTACCTCTACTGTGCTCCACTGTACTCTACCTCTACTGTACTCCACTCTACTCTATCTCTACTGTGCTCCACTGTACTCTATCTCTACTGTACTCTACTTTACTCCACCTCTACTGTGCTCTGCTGTACTCCACTGTACTCTACCTCTACTGTGCTAAACTGTACTCTACCTCTACTGTACTCCACTGTACTCTACCTCTAATGTGCTCCACTGTTCTCTACCTCTACTGTACTCTACTGTACTCCACCTCTACTGTGCTCCACTGTACTCCACTGTACTCTACCTCTATTGTGCTCCACTGTACTCTACCTCTACTGTACTCTTCTGTACTCCACCTCTAATGCGCTCCACTGTACTCCACTGTACTCTACCTCTACTGTACTCCACTGTTCTCTACCTCTAGTGTACTCCAATGTACTCTACCTCTACTCTACTCCACCGAACTCTACCTCTACTGTCCTTCACTGTACTCTACTGTACTTTACCTGTACTGTGATCCAATGTACTCCACTTTACTCTATCTCTACTGTGATCCACTGTACTCTACCTCTGCTGGGCTCCACTGAACTCTACCTCTACTGTGCTCCACTGCACTCTACCTCTACTCTACGCCACTGTACTCCACCTCTACTGTACTCTACTGTTCTCTACCTCTACTGTACTCTACTGTAATCCACCTCTACTGTGCTCCACTGTACTCCACTGTACTCTACCTCTACTGTGCTCCACTGTACTCTACCTCTACTGTACTCCACTGTACTCTACCTCTACTGTGCTCCAATGTACTACAACTCTGCTGTACTCCACTGTACTCTACCTCTACTGTACTCCACTGTACTCTACCTCTACTGTGCTCCACTGTACTCCACTGTACGCTACCTCTACGGTGCTCCACTGTACTCTACCTCTACTGTACTCCATTCTACTCTACCTCTACTGTGCTCCGCTGTACTCCAATGTACTCTAATTCTACTGTGCTCCACTGTACTCTACCTCTACTGTGCTCCACTGTACTCTACCTCTACTTTACTCCAATGTATGCTACCTCTACTGTGCTCCACTGTACTCTACCTCTACTGTACTCCACTCCACTCTACTCTACCTCTACTGTGCTCCACTGTACTCTACCTCTACTGTACTCCACTCCACTCTACACTACATCTACTGTGTTCCACTGTACTCTATCTCTACTGTCCTCCACTGTACTCTACCTCTACGGTGCTCCGCTGTACTCCACTGTACTCTACCTCTACTGTCCTCCACTGTACTCTACCTCTACTGTGCTCCACTGTAGTCTACCTCTGCTGTGCTCCACTGAACTCTACCTCTACTGTGCTCCACTGTACTCTACCTCTACTGTACTCCACTGTACTCTACCTGTACTGTACTCCACTGTACCCTACCTCTACTGTGCTATACCGTACTCCACCTCTACTGTGCTCCACTGTACTCTACCTGTACTGTGCTCCACTGTACTCTACCTCTTCTGTACTCTACTGTTCTCTACCCCTACTGTACTCTACTGTACTCCACCTCTATTGTGCTCCACTGTACTCTACCTCTACTGTACTCCACTCTACACTACCTCTACTGTGTTCCACTGTACTCTATCTCTACTGTACTCTACTGTACTCTACCTCTACTGTGCTCCGCTGTACTCCACTGTACTCTACCTCTACTGTCCTCCACTGTACTCTACCTCTACTGTGCTCCACTGTACTCTACCTCTACTGTACTCCACTGTACTCCACCTCTACTTTGCTCCACTGTACTCTACCTCTACTGTACTCCACTGTACTCTACCTCTACTGTACTCCACCTCTACTGTACTCCACTGTACTCTACCTCTACTGTGCTCCACTGTACTCCACTGTACGCTACCTCTACTGTGCTCCACTGTACTCTACCTCTACTGTACTCCACTCTACTCTATCTCTACTGTGCTCCGCTGTACTCCAATGTACTCTACCTCTACTGTACTCCACTTTACTCTACCTCTACTGTGCTCCACTGTACTCTACCTCTACTGTACTCCACTGTACGCTACCTCTACTGTGCTCCACTGTACTCCACTGTACTCCACCTCTACTGTGCTCCGCTGTACTCCACTGTACTTTACCTCTACTGTGATCCACTGTACTCTACCTCTACTGTACTCCACCTCTACTGTACTCCACTGTTCTCTACCTCTACTGTACTCTACTGTACTCCACCTCTACTGTGATCCACTGTACTCCACTGTACTCTACCTCGACTGTGCTCCACTGTACTCTACCTCTACTGTACTCCACTCTACTCTATCTCTACTGTACTCCAATGTACTCTACCTCTACTGTACTCTACTGTTCTCTACCTCTACTGTACTCTACTGTACACCACCTCTACTGTGCTCCACTGTACTCCACTGTACTCTACCTCTACTGTGCTCCACTGTACTCTACCTCTACTGTGCTCCACTGTACTCTACCTCTACTGTACTCCACTGTACTCTACCTCTACTGTACTCCACTGTACTCTACCTCTACTGTGCTCCACTGTACTCTACCTCTACTGTACTCCACTGTACTCTACCTCTACTGTACTCCACTGTACTCTACCTCTACTGTGCTCCACTGTACTCTACCTCTACTGTACTCCACTGTACTCTACCTCTACTGTGCTCCACTGTACTCTACCTCTACTGTACTCCACTCTACTCTAACTCTACTGTGCTCCACTGTACTCTATCTCTACTGTACTCTACTGTACTCCACCTCTACTGTGCTCTGCTGTACTCCACTGTACTCTACCTCTACTGTGCACCACTGTACTCTACCTCTACTCTACTCCACTGTACTCTACCTCTACTGTGCTCCACTGTTCTCTACCTCTACTGTACTCTACTGTACTCCACCTCTACTGTGCTCCACTGTACTCCACTGTACTCTACCTCTACTGTGCTCCACTGTACTCTACCTCTACTGTACTCCACTGAACTCTACCTCTACTGTACTCCACTGAACTCTACCTCTACTGTCCTTCACTGTTCTCTACTGTACTCTACCTCTACTGTGCTCCACTGTACTCCACTGTACTCTATCTCTACTGTGATCCACTGTACTCTACCTCTGCTGTGCTCCACTGTACTCTACCTCTACTGTGCTCCACTGTACTCTACCTCTACTGTACTCCACTGTACTCTACCTCTACTGTACTCTACTGTACTCCACCTCTAATGCGCTCCACTGTACTCTACCTCTACTGTACTCCACTGTACTCTACTTCTAGTGTACCTCACTGTACTCTACCTCTACTGTGCTCCACTGTACTCTACCTCTACTGTACTCCACTGTACTCTACCTCTACTCTACTCCACTGTACTCTACCTCTACTGTACTCCACTGTACTCTACCTCTACTGTGCTCCACTGTACTCTACCTCTACTGTACTCCACTGTACTCTACCTCTACTGTGCTCCACTGTACTCTACCTCTACTGTACTCCACTGTACGCTACCTCTACTCTGCTCCACTGTACTCTACCTCTACTGTACTCCACTCTACTCTACCTCTACTGTCCTCCGCTGTACTCCACTGTACTCTACCTCTACTGTGCTCCACTGTACTCTACCTCTACTGTGCTCCACTGTACTCTACCTCTACTGTGCTCCACTGTACTCTACCTCTACTTTGCTCCAATGTACTCTACCTCTACTGTACTCCACTCTACTCTAACTCTACTGTGCTCCACTGTACTCTATCTCTACTGTACTCCACTGTACTCCACCTCTACTGTGCTCCGCTGTACTCCACTGTACTTTACCTCTACTGTGATCCACTGTACTCTACCTCTACTGTACTCCACCTCTACTGTACTCCACTGTTCTCTACCTCTACTGTACTCTACTGTACTCCACCTCTACTGTGATCCAAAGTACTCCACTGTACTCTACCTCGACTGTGCTCCACTGTACTCTACCTCTACTGTACTCCACTCTACTCTATCTCTACTGTACTCCAATGTACTCTACCTCTACTGTACTCTACCTCTACTGTACTCTACTGTTCTCTACCTCTACTGTACTCTACTGTACACCACCTCTACTGTGCTCCACTGTACTCCACTGTACTCTACCTCTACTGTGCTCCACTGTACTCTACCTCTACTGTACTCCACTGTACTCTACCTCTACTGTGCTCCACTGTACTCTACCTCTACTGTACTCCACTGTACTCTACCTCTACTGTACTCCACTGTACTCTACCTCTACTGTGCTCCACTGTACTCTACCTCTACTGTACTCCACTGTTCTCTACCTCTACTGTGCTCCACTGTACTCTACCTCTACTGTACTCCACTCTACTCTAACTCTACTGTGCTCCACTGTACTCTATCTCTACTGTACTCTACTGTACTCCACCTCTACTGTGCTCTGCTGTACTCCACTGTACTCTACCTCTACTGTGCACCACTGTACTCTACGTCTACTGTACTCCACTGTACTCTACCTCTACTGTGCTCCACTGTTCTCTACCTCTACTGTACTCTACTGTACTCCACCTCTACTGTGCTCCACTGTACTCCACTGTACTCTACCTCTACTGTGCTCCACTGTACTCTACCTCTACTGTACTCCACTGAACTCTACCTCTACTGTACTCCACTGAACTCTACCTCTACTGTCCTTCACTGTTCTCTACTGTGCTCCACTATACTCCACTGTTTTCTATCTCTACTGTGATCCACTGTACTCTACCTCTGCTGTGCTCCACTGTACTCTACCTCTACTGTGCTCCACTGTACTCTACCTCTACTGTACTCCACTGTACTCTACCTCTACTGTACTCTACTGTACTCCACCTCTAATGCGCTCCACTGTACTCTACCTCTACTGTACTCCACTGTACTCTACCTCTAGTGTACTCCACTGTACTCTACCTCTACTGTGCTCCACTGTACTCTACCTCTACTGTACTCCACTGTACTCTACCTCTACTGTAATCCACTGTACTCTACCTCTACTGTGCTCCAATGTACTCTACCTCTACTGTACTCCACTGTTCTCTACCTCTACTGTGCTCCACTGTACTCTACCTCTACTGTACTCCACTGTACGCTACCTCTACTGTGCTCCACTGTACTCTACATCTACTGTACTCCACTCTACTCTACCTCTACTGTCCTCCGCTGTACTCCACTGTACTCTACCTCTACTGTGCTCCACTGTACTCTACCTCTACTGTACTCCACTGTACTCTACCTCTACTGTGCTCCACTGTACTCTACCTCTACTTTGCTCCAATGTAATCTACCTCTACTGTACTCCACTCTACTCTAACTCTACTGTACTCTACTGTACTCCACCTCTACTGTGCTCCGCTGTACTCCACTGTACTCTACCTCTTCTGTGCTCCACTGTACTCTACCTCTACTGTACTCCACTGTACTCTACCTCTACTGTGTTCCACTGTTCTCTACCTCTACTGTACTCTACTGTACTCCACCTCTACTGTGCTCCACTGTACTCCACTGTACTCCACCTCTACTGTGCTCCATTGTACTCTACCTCTACTGTACTCCACTGTACTCTACCTCTACTGTACTCCACTGAACTCTACCTCTACTGTCCTTCACTGTTCTCTACTGTACTCTACCTCTACTGTGCTCCACTGTACTCCACTCTACTCTATCTCTACTGTGATCCAATGTACTCTACCTCTGCTGTGCTCCACTGTACTCTACCTCTACTGTGCTCCACTGTACTCTACCTCTACTGAACTCCACTGTACTCTACCTCTACTGTACTCCACTGTACTATACCTCTACTGTACTCAACTGTACTCCACCTCTAATGCGCTCCACTGTACTCCACTGTACTCTACCTCTACTGTACTCCACTGTTCTCTACCTCTAGTGTACTCCACTGTACTCTACCTCTACTGTACTCCACCGAACTCTACCTCTACTGTCCTTCACTGTACTCTACTGTACTCTACCTTTACTGTGATCCAATGTACTCCACTGTACTCTATCTCTACTGTGATCCACTGTACTCTACCTCTGCTGGGCTCCACTGAACTCTACCTCTACTGTGCTCCACTGCACTCTACCTCTACTCTACGCCACTGTACTCCACCTCTACTGTACTCTACTGTTCTCTACCTCTACTGTACTCTACTGTAATCCACCTATACTGTGCTCCACTGTACTCCACTGTACTCCACCTCTACTTTGCTCCACTGTACTCTACCTCTACTGTACTCCACTGTACTCTACCTCTACTGTACTCCACCTCTACTGTACTCCACTGTACTCTACCTCTACTGTGCTCCACTGTACTCCACTGTACGCTACCTCTACTGTGCTCCACTGTACTCTACCTCTACTGTACTCCACTCTACTCTATCTCTACTGTGCTCCGCTGTACTCCAATGTACTCTACCTCTACTGTACTCCACTTTACTCTACCTCTACTGTGCTCCACTGTACTCTACCTCTACTGTACTCCACTGTACGCTACCTCTACTGTGCTCCACTGTACTCCACTGTACTCCACCTCTACTGTGCTCCGCTGTACTCCACTGTACTTTACCTCTACTGTGATCCACTGTACTCTACCTCTACTGTACTCCACCTCTACTGTACTCCACTGTTCTCTACCTCTACTGTACTCTACTGTACTCCACCTCTACTGTGATCCACTGTACTCCACTGTACTCTACCTCGACTGTGCTCCACTGTACTCTACCTCTACTGTACTCCACTCTACTCTATCTCTACTGTACTCCAATGTACTCTACCTCTACTGTACTCTACTGTTCTCTACCTCTACTGTACTCTACTGTACACCACCTCTACTGTGCTCCACTGTACTCCACTGTACTCTACCTCTACTGTGCTCCACTGTACTCTACCTCTACTGTACTCCACTGTACTCTACCTCTACTGTGCTCCACTGTACTCTACCTCTACTGTACTCCACTGTACTCTACCTCTACTGTACTCCACTGTACTCTACCTCTACTGTGCTCCACTGTACTCTACCTCTACTGTACTCCACTGTACTCTACCTCTACTGTGCTCCACTGTACTCTACCTCTACTGTACTCCACTCTACTCTAACTCTACTGTGCTCCACTGTACTCTATCTCTACTGTACTCTACTGTACTCTACCTCTACTCTACTCCACTGTACTCTACCTCTACTGTGCTCCACTGTTCTCTACCTCTACTGTACTCTACTGTACTCCACCTCTACTGTGCTCCACTGTACTCCACTGTACTCTACCTCTACTGTGCTCCACTGTACTCTACCTCTACTGTACTCCACTGAACTCTACCTCTACTGTACTCCACTGAACTCTACCTCTACTGTCCTTCACTGTTCTCTACTGTACTCTACCTCTACTGTGCTCCACTGTACTCCACTGTACTCTATCTCTACTGTGATCCACTGTACTCTACCTCTGCTGTGCTCCACTGTACTCTACCTCTACTGTGCTCCACTGTACTCTACCTCTACTGTACTCCACTGTACTCTACCTCTACTGTACTCTACTGTACTCCACCTCTAATGCGCTCCACTGTACTCTACCTCTACTGTACTCCACTGTACTCTACTTCTAGTGTACTCCACTGTACTCTACCTCTACTGTGCTCCACTGTACTCTACCTCTACTGTACTCCACTGTACTCTACCTCTACTCTACTCCACTGTACTCTACCTCTACTGTACTCCACTGTACTCTACCTCTACTGTGCTCCACTGTACTCTACCTCTACTGTACTCCACTGTACTCTACCTCTACTGTGCTCCACTGTACTCTACCTCTACTGTACTCCACTGTACGCTACCTCTACTCTGCTCCACTGTACTCTACCTCTACTGTACTCCACTCTACTCTACCTCTACTGTCCTCCGCTGTACTCCACTGTACTCTACCTCTACTGTGCTCCACTGTACTCTACCTCTACTGTGCTCCACTGTACTCTACCTCTACTGTGCTCCACTGTACTCTACCTCTACTTTGCTCCAATGTACTCTACCTCTACTGTACTCCACTCTACTCTAACTCTACTGTGCTCCACTGTACTCTATCTCTACTGTACTCCACTGTACTCCACCTCTACTGTGCTCCGCTGTACTCCACTGTACTTTACCTCTACTGTGATCCACTGTACTCTACCTCTACTGTACTCCACCTCTACTGTACTCCACTGTTCTCTACCTCTACTGTACTCTACTGTACTCCACCTCTACTGTGATCCACTGTACTCCACTGTACTCTACCTCGACTGTGCTCCACTGTACTCTACCTCTACTGTACTCCACTCTACTCTATCTCTACTGTACTCCAATGTACTCTACCTCTACTGTACTCTACCTCTACTGTACTCTACTGTTCTCTACCTCTACTGTACTCTACTGTACACCACCTCTACTGTGCTCCACTGTACTCCACTGTACTCTACCTCTACTGTGCTCCACTGTACTCTACCTCTACTGTACTCCACTGTACTCTACCTCTACTGTGCTCCACTGTACTCTACCTCTACTGTACTCCACTGTACTCTACCTCTACTGTACTCCACTGTACTCTACCTCTACTGTGCTCCACTGTACTCTACCTCTACTGTACTCCACTGTTCTCTACCTCTACTGTGCTCCACTGTACTCTACCTCTACTGTACTCCACTCTACTCTAACTCTACTGTGCTCCACTGTACTCTATCTCTACTGTACTCTACTGTACTCCACCTCTACTGTGCTCTGCTGTACTCCACTGTACTCTACCTCTACTGTGCACCACTGTACTCTACGTCTACTGTACTCCACTGTACTCTACCTCTACTGTGCTCCACTGTTCTCTACCTCTACTGTACTCTACTGTACTCCACCTCTACTGTGCTCCACTGTACTCCACTGTACTCTACCTCTACTGTGCTCCACTGTACTCTACCTCTACTGTACTCCACTGAACTCTACCTCTACTGTACTCCACTGAACTCTACCTCTACTGTCCTTCACTGTTCTCTACTGTGCTCCACTATACTCCACTGTTTTCTATCTCTACTGTGATCCACTGTACTCTACCTCTGCTGTGCTCCACTGTACTCTACCTCTACTGTGCTCCACTGTACTCTACCTCTACTGTACTCCACTGTACTCTACCTCTACTGTACTCTACTGTACTCCACCTCTAATGCGCTCCACTGTACTCTACCTCTACTGTACTCCACTGTACTCTACCTCTAGTGTACTCCACTGTACTCTACCTCTACTGTGCTCCAGTGTACTCTACCTCTACTGTACTCCACTGTACTCTACCTCTACTGTAATCCACTGTACTCTACCTCTACTGTGCTCCAATGTACTCTACCTCTACTGTACTCCACTGTTCTCTACCTCTACTGTGCTCCACTGTACTCTACCTCTACTGTACTCCACTGTACGCTACCTCTACTGTGCTCCACTGTACTCTACATCTACTGTACTCCACTCTACTCTACCTCTACTGTCCTCCGCTGTACTCCACTGTACTCTACCTCTACTGTGCTCCACTGTATTCTACCTCTACTGTACTCCACTGTACTCTACCTCTACTGTGCTCCACTGTACTCTACCTCTACTTTGCTCCAATGTACTCTACCTCTACTGTACTCCACTCTACTCTAACTCTACTGTACTCTACTGTACTCCACCTCTACTGTGCTCCGCTGTACTCCACTGTACTCTACCTCTTCTGTGCTCCACTGTACTCTACCTCTACTGTACTCCACTGTACTCTACCTCTACTGTTTTCCACTGTTCTCTACCTCTACTGTACTCTACTGTACTCCACCTCTACTGTGCTCCACTGTACTCCACTGTACTCCACCTCTACTGTGCTCCATTGTACTCTACCTCTACTGTACTCCACTGTACTCTACCTCTACTGTACTCCACTGAACTCTACCTCTACTGTCCTTCACTGTTCTCTACTGTACTCTACCTCTACTGTGCTCCACTGTACTCCACTCTACTCTATCTCTACTGTGATCCAATGTACTCTACCTCTGCTGTGCTCCACTGTACTCTACCTCTACTGTGCTCCACTGTACTCTACCTCTACTGAACTCCACTGTACTCTACCTCTACTGTACTCCACTGTACTATACCTCTACTGTACTCAACTGTACTCCACCTCTAATGCGCTCCACTGTACTCCACTGTACTCTACCTCTACTGTACTCCACTGTTCTCTACCTCTAGTGTACTCCACTGTACTCTACCTCTACTGTACTCCACCGAACTTTACCTCTACTGTCCTTCACTGTACTCTACTGTACTCTACCTTTACTGTGATCCAATGTACTCCACTGTACTCTATCTCTACTGTGATCCACTGTACTCTACCTCTGCTGGGCTCCACTGAACTCTACCTCTACTGTGCTCCACTGCACTCTACCTCTACTCTACGCCACTGTACTCCACCTCTACTGTACTCTACTGTTCTCTACCTCTACTGTACTCTACTGTAATCCACCTATACTGTGCTCCACTGTACTCCACTGTACTCTACCTCTACTGTGCTCCACTGTACTCTACCTCTACTGTACTCCACTGTACTCTACCTCTACTGTGCTCCAATGTACTACAACTCTGCTGTACTCCACTGTACTCTACCTCTACTGTACTCCACTGTACTCTACCTCTACTGTGCTCCAATGTACTCCACTGTACGCTACCTCTACTGTGCTCCACTCTACTCTACCTCAACTGTGCTCCGCTGTACTCCACTGTACTCTACCTCTACTGTACTCCACTTTACTCTACCTCTACTGTGCTCCACTGTACTCTACCTCTACTGTACTCTACTGTACGCTACCTCTACTGTGCTCCGCTCTACTCCACTGTACTCCACCACTACTGTGCTCTGCTGTACTCCACTGTACTTTACCTCTACTGTGCTCCACTCTACTCTACCTCTACTGTACTCCACCTCTACTGTACTCCACTGTTCTCTACCTCTACTGTACTCTACTGTACTCCACCTCTACTGTGCTCCACTGTACTCCACTGTACTCTACCTCTATTGTGCTCCAGTGTACTCTACCTCTACTGTACTCCACTGTACTCTACCTCTACTCTACTCCACTGTACTCTACCTCTACTGTACTCTACTGTTCTCTACCTCTAATGTACTCTACTGTACTCCACCTCTACTGTGCTCCACTGTACTCCACTGTACTCTACCTCTATTGTGCTCCACCTCTACTCTACTCCACTGTACTCTACCTCTACTGTTCTCTACCTCTAATGTACTCTACTGTACTCCACCTCTACTGTGCTCCACTGTACTCCACTGTACTCTACCTCTATTGTGCTCCACTGTACTCTACCTCTACTGTACTCTTCTGTACTCCACCTCTAATGTGCTCCACTGTATTCCACTGTACTCTACCTCTACTGTACTCCACTGTACTCTACCTCTACAGTGCTCCACTGTACTCTACCTCTGCTGTACTCCGCTGTACTCTACCTCTACTGTACTCCACTGTACTCTACTTCTACTATACTCCACTGTACTCTACCTCTTCTGTGCTCCACTGTACTCCACTGTACTCTACGTCTACTGTGCTCCACTGTACTCTACCTCTACTGTACTCCACTGTACTCTACCTCTACTGTAATCCACTGTACACTACCTCTACTGTACTCCACTGTACGCTACCTCTACTGTGCTCCACAGTACTCTACCTCTACTGTACTCCACTCTACTCTACATCTACTGTGCTCCACTGTACTCTACTGTACTCCACCTCTACTGTGCTCCGCTGTACTCCACTGTACTCGACCTCTACTGTGCTCCACTGTATTCCACTGTACTCTACCTCTACTGTACTCCACTGTACTCTAACTCCACTGTACTCCACTGTACTCTACCTCTTCTGTGCTCCACTGTACTCCACTGTACTCTACGTCTACTGTGCTCCACTGTACTCTACCTCTACTGTACTCCACTGTACTCTACCTCTACTGTAATTCACTGTACACTACCTCTACTGTATTCCACTGTACGCTACCTCTACTGTGCTCCACAGTACTCTACCTCTACTGTACTCCACTCTACTCTACATCTACTGTGCTCCACTGTACTCTACTGTACTCCACCTCTACTGTGCTCCGCTGTACTCCACTGTACTCTACCTCTACTGTGCTCCACTGTACTCTACCTCTACTGTACTCCACTGTACTCTACCTCTACTGTACTCTACTGTACTCCACCTCTACTGTGCTCCACTGTACTCTACCTCTAATGTGCTCCACTGTACTCTACCTCTACTGTACTCCACTCTACTCTACCTCTACTCTCCTCCGCTGTACTCCACTGTACTCTACCTCTAGTGTGCTCCATTGTGCTCTACCTCTACTGTACTCTACTGTACTCCACCTCTACTGTGCTCCACTGTACTCCACTGTACTCTACCTCTACTGTACTCCACTGTACTCTACCTCTAGTGTGCTCCACTGTACTCTACCGCTACTGTACTCCACTGTACTCTACCTCTACTGTGCTCCACTGTACTCTAACTCTACTGTACTCCACTCTACACTACCTCTACTGTGCTCCACTGTACTCTATCTCTACTGTACTCTACTGTACTCCACCTCTACTGTGCTCCGCTGTACTCCACTGTACTCTACCTCTACTGTGCTCCACTGCACTCTACCTCTTCTCTACTCCACTGTACTCTACCTCTACTGTGCTCCACTGTACTCTACCTTTACTGTACTCCACGGTACGCTACCTCTACTGTGCTCCACTGTACTCTACCTCTACTGTACTACACTGTACTTTACATCTACTGTGCTCCACTGTACTCTACTGTACTCCACCTCTACTGTGCTCCGCTGTACTCCACTGTACTCTACCTCTACTGTGCTCCACTGTACTCTACCTCTACTGTACTCCACTGTACTCTACCTCTACTGTACTCTACTGTACTCCACCTCTACTGTGCTCCACTGTACTCCACTGTACTCTACCTCTACTGTGCTCCACTGTACTCTACCTCTACTGTACTCCACTGTACTCTACCTCTAGTGTGCTCCATTGTACTCTACCTCTAGTGTGCTCCATTGTGCTCTACCTCTACTGTACTCTACTGTACTCCACCTCTACTGTGCTCCACTGTACTCCACTGTACTCTACCTCTACTGTACTCCACTGTACTCTACCTCTAGTGTGCTCCACTGTACTCTGTCTCTAATGTACTCCACTGTACTCTACCTCTACTGTACTCTACTGTACTCCACCTCTACTGTGCTCCACTGTACTCCACTGTACTCTACCTCTAATGTGCTCCACTGTACTCTACCTCTACTGTACTCCACTCTACTCTACCTCTACTGTGCTCCACTGTACTCTGTCTCTAATGTACTCCACTGTACTCTACCTCTACTGTACTCTACTGTACTCCACCTCTACTGTGCTCCACTGTACTCCACTGTACTCTACCTCTAATGTGCTCCACTGTACTCTACCTCTACTGTACTCCACTCTACTCTACCTCTACTGTCCTCCGCTGTACTCCACTGTACTCTACCTCTAGTGTGCTCCATTGTGCTCTACCTCTACTGTACTCTACTGTACTCCACCTCTACTGTGCTCCACTGTACTCCACTGTACTCTACCTCTACTGTACTCCACTGTACTCTACCTCTAGTGTGCTCCACTGTACTCTACCGCTACTGTACTCCACTGTACTCTACCTCTACTGTGCTCCACTGTACTCTAACTCTACTGTACTCCACTCTACACTACCTCTACTGTGCTCCACTGTACTCTATCTCTACTGTACTCTACTGTACTCCACCTCTACTGTGCTCCGCTGTACTCCACTGTACTCTACCTCTACTGTGCTCCACTGTACTCTACCTCTTCTCTACTCCACTGTACTCTACCTCTACTGTGCTCCACTGTACTCTACATTTACTGTACTCCACGGTACGCTACCTCTACTGTGCTCCACTGTACTCTACCTCTACTGTACTACACTGTACTCTACATCTACTGTGCTCCACTGTACTCTACTGTACTCCACCTCTACTGTGCTCCGCTGTACTCCACTGTGCTCTACCTCTACTGTGCTCCACTGTACTCTACCTCTACTGTACTCCACTGTACTCTACCTCTACTGTACTCTACTGTACTCCACCTCTACTGTGCTCCACTGTACTCCACTGTACTCTACCTCTACTGTGCTCCACTGTACTCTACCTCTACTGTACTCCACTGTACTCTACCTCTAGTGTGCTCCATTGTACTCTACCTCTAGTGTGCTCCATTGTGCTCTACCTCTACTGTACTCTACTGTACTCCACCTCTACTGTGCTCCACTGTACTCCACTGTACTCTACCTCTACTGTACTCCACTGTACTCTACCTCTAGTGTGCTCCACTGTACTCTACCTCTACTGTACTCCACTGTACTCTACCTCTACTGTGCTCCACTGTACTCTAACTCTACTGTACTCCACTCTACACTACCTCTACTGTGCTCCACTGTACTCTATCTCTACTGTACTCTACTGTACTCCACCTCTACTGTGCTCCGCTGTACTCCACTGTACTCTACCTCTACTGTGCTCCACTGTACTCTACCTCTTCTCTACTCCACTGTACTCTACCTCTACTGTGCTCCACTGTACTCTACCTTTACTGTACTCCACGGTACGCTACCTCTACTGTGCTCCACTGTACTCTACCTCTACTGTACTACACTGTACTCTACATCTACTGTACTCCACTGTACTCTACCTCTACTGTGCTCCACTGTACTCTACCTCTACTGTGCTCCACTGTACTCCACTGTACTCTACCTCTACTGTGCTCCACTGTACTCTACCTCTACTGTGCTCCACTGTACTCTACCTCTTATGTACTCCACTGTACTCTACCTCTACTGTACTCCACGGTACGCTACCTCTACTGTGCTCCACTGTACTCTACCTCTATTGTACTCCACTGTACGCTACCTCTACTGTGCTCCACTGTACTCTACCTCTACTGTACTCCACTCTACTCTGCCTCTACTCTGCTCCACTGTACTCTGTCTCTAATGTACTCCACTGTACTCTACCTCTACTGTAGTCTACTGTTCTCTACCTCTAATGTACTCTACTGTACTCCACCTCTAATGTGCTCCACTGTACTCTACCTCTGCTGTACTCCACTGTACTCTACCTCTACTGTGCTCCACTGTACTCTACCTCTACTGTACTCCACTCTACTCTACCTCTACTGTGCTCCGCTGTACTCCACTGTACTCTACCCTCTATTGTGCTCCACTGTACTCCACTGTACTCTACCTCTACTTAGCTCCACTGTACTCTACCTCTACTGTACTCTACTGTACTCTACCTCTACTGTGCTCCACTGTACTCCACTGTACTCCACTGTACTCTATCTCTACTGTACTCTAGTGTACTCCACCTCTACTGTGCTCCGCTGTACTCCACTGTACTCTACCTCTACTGTGCTCCACTGTACTCTACCTCTACTGTACTCCAATGTACTCTACCTCTACTTTGCTCCACTGTTCTCTACCTCAACTGTACTCTACTGTACGCCACCTCTACTGTGCTCCACTGTACTCTACGTCTACTGTGCTCCACTTTACTCTACCTCTACTGTACTCCACTGTACTCTACCTCTACTGTAATCCACTGTACACTACCTCTACTGTACTCCACTGTACGCTACCTCTACTGTGCTCCACAGTACTCTACCTCTACTGTACTCCACTCTACTCTACATCTACTCTGCTCCACTGTACTCTACTGTACTCCACCTCTACTGTGCTCCGCTGTACTCCACTGTACTCTACCTCTACTGTGCTCCACTGTACTCTACCTCTACTGTAGTCCACTGTACTCTACCTCTAGTGTGCTCCATTGTTCTCTACCTCTACTGTACTCTACTGTACTCCACCTCTACTGTGCTCCACTGTACTCCACTGTACTCTACCTCTACTGTACTCCACTGTACTCTACCTCTAGTGTGCTCCAATTTACTCTACCTCGACCTTACTCCACTGTACTCTACCTCTACTGTGCTCCACTGTACTCTACCTCTACTGTACTCCACTCTACACTACCTCTACTGTGCTCCACTGTACTCTATCTCTACTGTACTCTACTGTACTCCACCTCTACTGTGCTCCGCTGTACTCCACTGTACTCTACCTCTACTGTGCTCCACTGTACTCTACCTCTTCTCTACTCCACTGTACTCTACCTCTACTGTGCTCCACTGTACTCTACCTTTACTGTACTCCACGGTACGCTACCTCTACTGTGCTCCACTGTACTCTACCTCTACTGTACTACACTGTACTCTACATCTACTGTGCTCCACTGTACTCTACCTCTACTGTACTCCACTCTACTCTACCTCTACTGTGCTCCACTGTACTCTACATCTACTGTACTCAACTGTACTCTACCTCTACTGTGCTCCACTGTACTCTACCTCTACTGTACTCCACTGTACTCCACTCTACTCTACCTCTACTGTGCTTTACTGTACTCTACCTCTACTTTACTCCACTGTACTCTACCTCTACTCTGCTCCACTGTACTCCACTGTACTCTACCTCTACTGTGCTCCACTGCACTCTACCTCTACTGTGCTCCACTGTACTCTACCTCTTATGTACTCCACTGTACTCTACCTCTACTGTACTCCACGGTACGCTACCTCTTTTGTGCTCCACTGTACTCTACCTCTATTGTACTCCAATGTACGCTACCTCTACTGTGCTCCACTGTACTCTACCTCTACTGTACTCCACTCTACTCTGCCTCTACTGTGCTCCACTGTACTCTGTCTCTAATGTACTCCACTGTACTCTACCTCTACTGTAGTCTACTGTTCTCTACCTCTACTGTACTCCACCTCTAATGTGCTCCACTGTACCCCACTGTACTCTACCTCTGCTGTACTCCACTGTACTCTACCTCTACTGTGCTCCACTGTACTCTACCTCTACTCTGCTCCACTGTACTCTACCTCTACTGTACTCCACTGTACTCTACCTCTACTGTGCTCCACTGTACTCTACCTCTACTGTACTCCACTGTACTCTACCTCTACTGTACTCCACTGTACGCTACATTTACTGTGCTCCACTGTACTCTACCTCTACTGTACTCCGCTGTACTCCACTGTACTCTACCTCTACTGTGCTCCACTGTACTCTACCTCTACTGTACTCCACTGTACTCTACCTCTACTGTGCTCCACTGTACTCTACCTCTACTGTACTCCACTCTACTCTAACTCTACTGTGCTCCACTGTACTCTATCTCTACTGTACTCTACTGTACTCCACCTCTACTGTGCTCTGATGTACTCCACTGTACTCTACCTCTACTGTGCACCACTGTACTCTACCTCTACTGTACTCCACTGTACTCTACCTCTACTGTGCTCCACTGTTCTCTACCTCTACTGTACTCTACTGTACTCCACCTCTACTCTGCTCCACTGTACTCCACTGTACTCTACCTCTACTGTGCTCCACTGTACTCTACCTCTACTGTACTCCACTGAACTCTACCTCTACTGTGCTCCACTGTACTCTACCTCTACTGTACTCCACTGTACTCTACCTCTACTGTACTCTACTGTACTCCACCTCTAATGCGCTCCACTGTACTCTACCTCTACTGTACTCCACTGTACTCTACTTCTAGTGTACTCCACTGTACTCTACCTCTACTGTGCTCCACTGTACTCTACTGTACTCTACCTCTACTGTGCTCCACTGTACTCCACTGTACTCTATCTCTACTGTGATCCACTGTACTCTACCTCTGCTGTGCTCCACTGTACTCTACCTCTACTGTGCTCCACTGTACTCTACCTCTACTGTACTCCACTGTACTCTACCTCTACTGTACTCTACTGTACTCCACCTCTAATGCGCTCCACTGTACTCTACCTCTACTGTACTCCACTGTACTCTACTTCTAGTGTACTCCACTGTACTCTACCTCTACTGTCCTTCACTGTTCTCTACTGTACTCTACCTCTACTGTGCTCCACTGTACTCCACTGTACTCTATCTCTACTGTGATCCACTGTACTCTACCTCTGCTGTGCTCCACTGTACTCTACCTCTACTGTGCTCCACTGTACTCTACCTCTACTGTACTCCACTGTACTCTACCTCTACTGTACTCTACTGTACTCCACCTCTAATGCGCTCCACTGTACTCTACCTCTACTGTACTCCACTGTACTCTACTTCTAGTGTACTCCACTGTACTCTACCTCTACTGTGCTCCACTGTACTCTACCTCTACTGTACTCCACTGTACTCTACCTCTACTCTACTCCACTGTACTCTACCTCTACTGTGCTCCAATGTACTCTACCTCTACTGTACTCCACTGTTCTCTACCTCTACTGTGCTCCACTGTACTCTACCTCTACTGTACTCCACTGTACGCTACCTCTACTGTGCTCCACTGTACTCTACCTCTACTGTACTCCACTCAACTCTACCTCTACTGTCCTCCGCTGTACTCCACTGTACTCTACCTCTACTGTGCTCCACTGTACTCTACCTCTACTGTACTCCACTGTACTCTACCTCTACTGTGCTCCACTGTACTCTACCTCTACTTTGCACCAATGTACTCTACCTCTACTGTACTCCACTCTACTCTAACTCTACTGTGCTCCACTGTACTCTATCTCTACTGTACTCCACTGTACTCCACCTCTACTGTGCTCCGCTGTACTCCACTGTACTCTACCTCTACTGTGATCCACTGTACTCTACCTCTACTGTACTCCACCTCTACTGTAGTCCACTGTTATCTACCTCTACTGTACTCTACTGTACACCACCTCTACTGTGCTCCACTGTACTCCACTGTACTCTACCTCTACTGTGCTCCACTGTACTCTACCTCTACTGTACTCCACTGTACTCTACCTCTACTGTGCTCCACTGTGCTCTACCTCTACTGTACTCCACTGTACTCTACCTCTACTGTACTCCACTGTACTCTACCTCTACTGTGCTCCACTGTACTCTACCTCTACTGTACTCCACTGTTCTCTACCTCTACTGTGCTCCACTGTACTCTACCTCTACTGTACTCCACTGTACACTACATTTACTGTGCTCCACTGTGCTCTACCTCTACTGTACTCCATTCTACTCTACCTCTACTTTGCTCCGATGTACTCCACTGTAATCTACCTCTACTGTGCTCCACTGTACTCTACCTCTACTGTACTCCACTGTACTCTACCTCTACTGTGCTCCACTGTACTCTACCTCTACTGTACTCCACTCTACTCTAACTCTACTGTGCTCCACTGTACTCTCTACTGTACTCTACTGTACTCCACCTCTACTGTGCTCTGCTGTACTCCACTGTACTCTACCTCTACTCTGCTCCACTGTACTCTACCTCTACTGTACTCCACAGTACTCTACCTCTACTGTGCTCCACTGTACTCTACCTCTACTGTACTCCACTGTACTCTACCTCTACTGTACTCCACTGTACGCTACCTTTACTGTGCTCCACTGTACTCTACCTCTACTGTACTCCACTCTACTCTACCTCTACTGTGCTCCGCTGTACTCCACTGTACTCTACCTCTACTGTGCTCCACTGTACTCTACCTCTACTGTACTCCACTGTACTCTACCTCTACTGTGCTCCACTGTACTCTACCTCTACTGTACTCCACTCTACTCTAACTCTACTTTGCTCCACTGTACTCTATCTCTACTGTACTCTACTGTACTCCACCTCTACTGTGCTCTGATGTACTCCACTGTACTCTACCTCTACTGTGCACCACTGTACTCTACCTCTACTGTACTCCACTGTACTCTACCTCTACTGTGCTCCACTGTTCTCTACCTCTACTGTACTCTACTGTACTCCACCTCTACTGTGCTCCACTGTACTCCACTGTACTCTACCTCTACTGTGCTCCACTGTACTCTACCTCTACTGTACTCCACTGAACTCTACCTCTACTGTACTCCACTGAACTCTACCTCTACTGTCCTTCACTGTTCTCTACTGTACTCTACCTCTACTGTGCTCCACTGTACTCCACTGTACTCTATCTCTACTGTGATCCACTGTACTCTACCTCTGCTGTGCTCCACTGTACTCTACCTCTACTGTGCTCCACTGTACTCTACCTCTACTGTACTCCACTGTACTCTACCTCTACTGTACTCTACTGTACTCCACCTCTAATGCGCTCCACTGTACTCTACCTCTACTGTACTCCACTGTACTCTACTTCTAGTGTACTCCACTGTACTCTACCTCTACTGTGCTCCACTGTACTCTACCTCTACTGTACTCCACTGTACTCTACCTCTACTCTACTCCACTGTACTCTACCTCTACTGTACTCCACTGTACTCTACCTCTACTGTGCTCCACTGTACTCTACCTCTACTGTACTCCACTGTACTCTACCTCTACTGTGCTCCACTGTACTCTACCTCTACTGTACTCCACTGTACGCTACCTCTACTGTGCTCCACTGTACTCTACCTCTACTGTACTCCACTCTACTCTACCTCTACTGTCCTCCGCTGTACTCCACTGTACTCTACCTCTACTGTGCTCCACTGTACTCTACCTCTACTGTGCTCCACTGTACTCTACCTCTACTGTGCTCCACTGTACTCTACCTCTACTTTGCTCCAATGTACTCTACCTCTACTGTACTCCACTCTACTCTAACTCTACTGTGCTCCACTGTACTCTATCTCTACTGTACTCCACTGTACTCCACCTCTACTGTGCTCCGCTGTACTCCACTGTACTTTACCTCTACTGTGATCCACTGTACTCTACCTCTACTGTACTCCACCTCTACTGTACTCCACTGTTCTCTACCTCTAGTGTACTCTACTGTACTCCACCTCTACTGTGATCCACTGTACTCCACTGTACTCTACCTCGACTGTGCTCCACTGTACTCTACCTCTACTGTACTCCACTCTACTCTATCTCTACTGTACTCCAATGTACTCTACCTCTACTGTATTCTACCTCTACTGTACTCTACTGTTCTCTACCTCTACTGTACTCTACTGTACACCACCTCTACTGTGCTCCACTGTACTCCACTGTACTCTACCTCTACTGTGCTCCACTGTACTCTACCTCTACTGTACTCCACTGTACTCTACCTCTACTGTGATCCACTGTACTCTACCTCTACTGTACTCCACTGTACTCTACCTCTACTGTACTCCACTGTACTCTACCTCTACTGTGCTCCACTGTACTCTACCTCTACTGTACTCCACTGTTCTCTACCTCTACTGTGCTCCACTGTACTCTACCTCTACTGTACTCCACTCTACTCTAACTCTACTGTGCTCCACTGTACTCTATCTCTACTGTACTCTACTGTACTCCACCTCTACTGTGCTCTGCTGTACTCTACCTCTACTATGCACCACTGTACTCTACGTCTACTGTACTCCACTGTACTCTACCTCTACTGTGCTCCACTGTTCTCTACCTCTACTGTACTCTACTGTACTCCACCTCTACTGTGCTCCACTGTACTCCACTGTACTCTACCTCTACTGTGCTCCACTGTACTCTACCTCTACTGTACTCCACTGAACTCTACCTCTACTGTACTCCACTGAACTCTACCTCTACTGTCCTTCACTGTTCTCTACTGTGCTCCACTGTACTCCACTGTACTCTATCTCTACTGTGATCCACTGTACTCTACCTCTGCTGTGCTCCACTGTACTCTACCTCTACTCTACTCCACTGTACTCTACCTCTACTGTACTCCACTGTACTCTACCTCTACTGTGCTCCACTGTACTCTACCTCTACTGTACTCCACTGTACTCTACCTCTACTGTGCTCCACTGTACTCTACCTCTACTGTACTCCACTGTACGCTACCTCTACTGTGCTCCACTGTACTCTACCTCTACTGTACTCCACTCTACTCTACCTCTACTGTCCTCCGCTGTACTCCACTGTACTCTACCTCTACTGTGCTCCACTGTACTCTACCTCTACTGTGCTCCACTGTACTCTACCTCTACTGTGCTCCACTGTACTCTACCTCTACTTTGCTCCAATGTACTCTACCTCTACTGTACTCCACTCTACTCTAACTCTACTGTGCTCCACTGTACTCTATCTCTACTGTACTCCACTGTACTCCACCTCTACTGTGCTCCGCTGTACTCCACTGTACTTTACCTCTACTGTGATCCACTGTACTCTACCTCTACTGTACTCCACCTCTACTGTACTCCACTGTTCTCTACCTCTACTGTACTCTACTGTACTCCACCTCTACTGTGATCCACTGTACTCCACTGTACTCTACCTCGACTGTGCTCCACTGTACTCTACCTCTACTGTACTCCACTCTACTCTATCTCTACTGTACTCCAATGTACTCTACCTCTACTGTATTCTACCTCTACTGTACTCTACTGTTCTCTACCTCTACTGTACTCTACTGTACACCACCTCTACTGTGCTCCACTGTACTCCACTGTACTCTACCTCTACTGTGCTCCACTGTACTCTACCTCTACTGTACTCCACTGTACTCTACCTCTACTGTGCTCCACTGTACTCTACCTCTACTGTACTCCACTGTACTCTACCTCTACTGTACTCCACTGTACTCTACCTCTACTGTGCTCCACTGTACTCTACCTCTACTGTACTCCACTGTTCTCTACCTCTACTGTGCTCCACTGTACTCTACCTCTACTGTACTCCACTCTACTCTAACTCTACTGTGCTCCACTGTACTCTATCTCTACTGTACTCTACTGTACTCCACCTCTACTGTGCTCTGCTGTACTCTACCTCTACTGTGCACCCATGTACTCTAAGTCTACTGTACTCCACTGTACTCTACCTCTACTGTGCTCCACTGTTCTCTACCTCTACTGTACTCTACTGTACTCCACCTCTACTGTGCTCCACTGTACTCCACTGTACTCTACCTCTACTGTGCTCCACTGTACTCTACCTCTACTGTACTCCACTGAACTCTACCTCTACTGTACTCCACTGAACTCTACCTCTACTGTCCTTCACTGTTCTCTACTGTGCTCCACTGTACTCCACTGTACTCTATCTCTACTGTGATCCACTGTACTCTACCTCTGCTGTGCTCCACTGTACTCTACCTCTACTGTGCTCCACTGTACTCTACCTCTACTGTACTCCACTGTACTCTACCTCTACTGTACTCTACTGTACTCCACCTCTAATGCGCTCCACTGTACTCTACCTCTACTGTACTCCACTGTACTCTACCTCTAGTGTACTCCACTGTACTCTACCTCTACTGTGCTCCACTGTACTCTACCTCTACTGTACTCCACTGTACTCTACCTCTACTGTAATCCACTGTACTCTACCTCTACTGTGCTCCAATGTACTCTACCTCTACTGTACTCCACTGTTCTCTACCTCTACTGTGCTCCACTGTACTCTACCTCTACTGTACTCCACTGTACGCTACCTCTACTGTGCTCCACTGTACTCTACCTCTACTGTACTCCACTCTACTCTACCTCTACTGTCCTCCGCTGTACTCCACTGTACTCTACCTCTACTGTGCTCCACTGTACTCTACCTCTACTGTACTCCACTGTACTCTACCTCTACTGTATTCCACTGTACTCTACCTCTACTGTGCTCCACTGTACTCTACCTCTACTTTGCTCCAATGTACTCTACCTCTACTGTACTCCACTCTACTCTACCTCTACTGTGCTCCGCTGTACTCCACTGTACTCTACCTCTACTGTGCTCCACTTTACTCTACCTCTACTGTACTCCACTGTACTCTACCTCTACTGTGCTCCACTGTTCTCTACCTCTACTGTACTCTACTGTACTCCACCTCTACTGTGCTCCACTGTACTCCACTGTACTCCACCTCTACTGTGCTCCATTGTACTCTACCTCTACTGTACTCCACTGTACTCTACCTCTACTGTACTCCACTGAACTCTACCTCTACTGTCCTTCACTGTTCTCTACTGTACTCTACCTCTACTGTGCTCCACTGTACTCCACTCTACTCTATCTCTACTGTGATCCAATGTACTCTACCTCTGCTGTGCTCCACTGTACTCTACCTCTACTGTGCTCCACTGTACTCTACCTCTACTGAACTCCACTGTACTCTACCTCTACTGTACTCCACTGTACTATACCTCTACTGTACTCAACTGTACTCCACCTCTAATGCGCTCCACTGTACTCCACTGTACTCTACCTCTACTGTACTCCACTGTACTCTACCTCTACTGTGCTCCACTGTACTCTACCTCTACTGTACTCCACTGTACTCTACCTCTACTGTGCTCCACTGTACTCTACCTCTACTGTACTCCACTGTACGCTACCTCTACTGTGCTCCACTGTACTCTACCTCTACTGTACTCCACTCTACTCTACCTCTACTGTCCTCCGCTGTACTCCACTGTACTCTACCTCTACTGTGCTCCACTGTACTCTACCTCTACTGTGCTCCACTGTACTCTACCTCTACTGTGCTCCACTGTACTCTACCTCTACTTTGCTCCAATGTACTCTACCTCTACTGTACTCCACTCTACTCTAACTCTACTGTGCTCCACTGTACTCTATCTCTACTGTACTCCACTGTACTCCACCTCTACTGTGCTCCGCTGTACTCCACTGTACTTTACCTCTACTGTGATCCACTGTACTCTACCTCTACTGTACTCCACCTCTACTGTACTCCACTGTTCTCTACCTCTACTGTACTCTACTGTACTCCACCTCTACTGTGATCCACTGTACTCCACTGTACTCTACCTCGACTGTGCTCCACTGTACTCTACCTCTACTGTACTCCACTCTACTCTATCTCTACTGTACTCCAATGTACTCTACCTCTACTGTATTCTACCTCTACTGTACTCTACTGTTCTCTACCTCTACTGTACTCTACTGTACACCACCTCTACTGTGCTCCACTGTACTCCACTGTACTCTACCTCTACTGTGCTCCACTGTACTCTACCTCTACTGTACTCCACTGTACTCTACCTCTACTGTGATCCACTGTACTCTACCTCTACTGTACTCCACTGTACTCTACCTCTACTGTACTCCACTGTACTCTACCTCTACTGTGCTCCACTGTACTCTACCTCTACTGTACTCCACTGTTCTCTACCTCTACTGTGCTCCACTGTACTCTACCTCTACTGTACTCCACTCTACTCTAACTCTACTGTGCTCCACTGTACTCTATCTCTACTGTACTCTACTGTACTCCACCTCTACTGTGCTCTGCTGTACTCTACCTCTACTATGCACCACTGTACTCTACGTCTACTGTACTCCACTGTACTCTACCTCTACTGTGCTCCACTGTTCTCTACCTCTACTGTACTCTACTGTACTCCACCTCTACTGTGCTCCACTGTACTCCACTGTACTCTACCTCTACTGTGCTCCACTGTACTCTACCTCTACTGTACTCCACTGAACTCTACCTCTACTGTACTCCACTGAACTCTACCTCTACTGTCCTTCACTGTTCTCTACTGTGCTCCACTGTACTCCACTGTACTCTATCTCTACTGTGATCCACTGTACTCTACCTCTGCTGTGCTCCACTGTACTCTACCTCTACTCTACTCCACTGTACTCTACCTCTACTGTACTCCACTGTACTCTACCTCTACTGTGCTCCACTGTACTCTACCTCTACTGTACTCCACTGTACTCTACCTCTACTGTGCTCCACTGTACTCTACCTCTACTGTACTCCACTGTACGCTACCTCTACTGTGCTCCACTGTACTCTACCTCTACTGTACTCCACTCTACTCTACCTCTACTGTCCTCCGCTGTACTCCACTGTACTCTACCTCTACTGTGCTCCACTGTACTCTACCTCTACTGTGCTCCACTGTACTCTACCTCTACTGTGCTCCACTGTACTCTACCTCTACTTTGCTCCAATGTACTCTACCTCTACTGTACTCCACTCTACTCTAACTCTACTGTGCTCCACTGTACTCTATCTCTACTGTACTCCACTGTACTCCACCTCTACTGTGCTCCGCTGTACTCCACTGTACTTTACCTCTACTGTGATCCACTGTACTCTACCTCTACTGTACTCCACCTCTACTGTACTCCACTGTTCTCTACCTCTACTGTACTCTACTGTACTCCACCTCTACTGTGATCCACTGTACTCCACTGTACTCTACCTCGACTGTGCTCCACTGTACTCTACCTCTACTGTACTCCACTCTACTCTATCTCTACTGTACTCCAATGTACTCTACCTCTACTGTATTCTACCTCTACTGTACTCTACTGTTCTCTACCTCTACTGTACTCTACTGTACACCACCTCTACTGTGCTCCACTGTACTCCACTGTACTCTACCTCTACTGTGCTCCACTGTACTCTACCTCTACTGTACTCCACTGTACTCTACCTCTACTGTGCTCCACTGTACTCTACCTCTACTGTACTCCACTGTACTCTACCTCTACTGTACTCCACTGTACTCTACCTCTACTGTGCTCCACTGTACTCTACCTCTACTGTACTCCACTGTTCTCTACCTCTACTGTGCTCCACTGTACTCTACCTCTACTGTACTCCACTCTACTCTAACTCTACTGTGCTCCACTGTACTCTATCTCTACTGTACTCTACTGTACTCCACCTCTACTGTGCTCTGCTGTACTCTACCTCTACTGTGCACCCATGTACTCTAAGTCTACTGTACTCCACTGTACTCTACCTCTACTGTGCTCCACTGTTCTCTACCTCTACTGTACTCTACTGTACTCCACCTCTACTGTGCTCCACTGTACTCCACTGTACTCTACCTCTACTGTGCTCCACTGTACTCTACCTCTACTGTACTCCACTGAACTCTACCTCTACTGTACTCCACTGAACTCTACCTCTACTGTCCTTCACTGTTCTCTACTGTGCTCCACTGTACTCCACTGTACTCTATCTCTACTGTGATCCACTGTACTCTACCTCTGCTGTGCTCCACTGTACTCTACCTCTACTGTGCTCCACTGTACTCTACCTCTACTGTACTCCACTGTACTCTACCTCTACTGTACTCTACTGTACTCCACCTCTAATGCGCTCCACTGTACTCTACCTCTACTGTACTCCACTGTACTCTACCTCTAGTGTACTCCACTGTACTCTACCTCTACTGTGCTCCACTGTACTCTACCTCTACTGTACTCCACTGTACTCTACCTCTACTGTAATCCACTGTACTCTACCTCTACTGTGCTCCAATGTACTCTACCTCTACTGTACTCCACTGTTCTCTACCTCTACTGTGCTCCACTGTACTCTACCTCTACTGTACTCCACTGTACGCTACCTCTACTGTGCTCCACTGTACTCTACCTCTACTGTACTCCACTCTACTCTACCTCTACTGTCCTCCGCTGTACTCCACTGTACTCTACCTCTACTGTGCTCCACTGTACTCTACCTCTACTGTACTCCACTGTACTCTACCTCTACTGTATTCCACTGTACTCTACCTCTACTGTGCTCCACTGTACTCTACCTCTACTTTGCTCCAATGTACTCTACCTCTACTGTACTCCACTCTACTCTACCTCTACTGTGCTCCGCTGTACTCCACTGTACTCTACCTCTACTGTGCTCCACTTTACTCTACCTCTACTGTACTCCACTGTACTCTACCTCTACTGTGCTCCACTGTTCTCTACCTCTACTGTACTCTACTGTACTCCACCTCTACTGTGCTCCACTGTACTCCACTGTACTCCACCTCTACTGTGCTCCATTGTACTCTACCTCTACTGTACTCCACTGTACTCTACCTCTACTGTACTCCACTGAACTCTACCTCTACTGTCCTTCACTGTTCTCTACTGTACTCTACCTCTACTGTGCTCCACTGTACTCCACTCTACTCTATCTCTACTGTGATCCAATGTACTCTACCTCTGCTGTGCTCCACTGTACTCTACCTCTACTGTGCTCCACTGTACTCTACCTCTACTGAACTCCACTGTACTCTACCTCTACTGTACTCCACTGTACTATACCTCTACTGTACTCAACTGTACTCCACCTCTAATGCGCTCCACTGTACTCCACTGTACTCTACCTCTACTGTACTCCACTGTTCTCTACCTCTAGTGTACTCCACTGTACTCTACCTCTACTGTACTCCACCGAACTCTACCTCTACTGTCCTTCACTGTACTCTACTGTACTCTACCTCTACTGTGATCCAATGTACTCCACTGTACTCTATCTCTACTGTGATCCACTGTACTCTACCTCTGCTGGGCTCCACTGAACTCTACCTCTACTGTGCTCCACTGCACTCTACCTCTACTCTACGCCACTGTACTCCACCTCTACTGTACTCTACTGTTCTCTACCTCTACTGTACTCTACTGTAATCCACCTCTACTGTGCTCCACTGTACTCCACTGTACTCTACCTCTACTGTGCTCCACTGTACTCTACCTCTACTGTACTCCACTGTACTCTACCTCTACTGTGCTCCAATGTACTACAACTCTGCTGTACTCCACTGTACTCTACCTCTACTGTACTCCACTGTGCTCTACCTCTACTGTGCTCCAATGTACTCCACTGTACGCTACCTCTACTGTGCTCCACTCTACTCTACCTCAACTGTGCTCCGCTGTACTCCACTGTACTCTACCTCTACTGTAATCCACTTTACTCTACCTCTACTGTGCTCCACTGTACTCTACCTCTACTGTACTCTACTGTACGCTACCTCTACTGTGCTCCGCTCTACTCCACTGTACTCCACTGTACTTTACCTCTACTGTGCTCCACTCTACTCTACCTCTACTGTACTCCACCTCTACTGTACTCCACTGTTCTCTACCTCTACTGTACTCTACTGTACTCCACCTCTACTGTGCTCCACTGTACTCCACTGTACTCTACCTCTATTGTGCTCCAGTGTACTCTACCTCTACTGTACTCCACTGTACTCTACCTCTACTCTACTCCACTGTACTCTACCTCTACTGTACTCTACTGTTCTCTACCTCTAATGTACTCTACTATACTCCACCTCTACTGTGCTCCACTGTACTCCACTGTACTCTACCTCTATTGTGCTCCACTGTACTCTACCTCTACTGTACTCTTCTGTACTCCACCTCTAATGTGCTCCACTGTATTCCACTGTACTCTAGCTCTACTGTACTCCACTGTACTCTACCTCTACAGTGCTCCACTGTACTCTACCTCTGCTGTACTCCGCTGTACTCTACCTCTACTGTACTCCACTGTACTCTACTTCTACTATACTCCACTGTACTCTACCTCTTCTGTGCTCCACTGTACTCCACTGTACTCTACGTCTACTGTGCTCCACTGTACTCTACCTCTACTGTACTCCACTGTACTCTACCTCTACTGTAATCCACTGTACACTACCTCTACTGTACTCCACTGTACGCTACCTCTACTGTGCTCCACAGTACTCTACCTCTACTGTACTCCACTCTACTCTACATCTACTGTGCTCCACTGTACTCTACTATACTCCACCTCTACTGTGCTCCGCTGTACTCCACTGTACTCGACCTCTACTGTGCTCCACTGTATTCCACTGTACTCTACCTCTACTGTACTCCACTGTACTCTACCTCCACTGTACTCCACTGTACTCTACCTCTTCTGTGCTCCACTGTACTCCACTGTACTCTACGTCTACTGTGCTCCACTGTACTCTACCTCTACTGTACTCCACTGTACTCTACCTCTACTGTAATTCACTGTACACTACCTCTACTGTACTCCACTGTACGCTACCTCTACTGTGCTCCACAGTACTCTACCTCTACTGTACTCCACTCTACTCTACATCTACTGTGCTCCACTGTACTCTACTGTACTCCACCTCTACTGTGCTCCGCTGTACTCCACTGTACTCTACCTCTACTGTGCTCCACTGTACTCTACCTCTACTGTACTCCACTGTACTCTACCTCTACTGTACTCTACTGTACTCCACCTCTACTGTGCTCCACTGTACTCCACTGTACTCTACCTCTAATGTGCTCCACTGTACTCTACCTCTACTGTACTCCACTCTACTCTACCTCTACTGTCCTCCGCTGTACTCCACTGTATTCTACCTCTAGTGTGCTCCATTGTGCTCTACCTCTACTGTACTCTACTGTACTCCACCTCTACTGTGCTCCACTGTACTCCACTGTACTCTACCTCTACTGTACTCCACTGTACTCTACCTCTAGTGTGCTCCACTGTACTCTACCGCTACTGTACTCCACTGTACTCTACCTCTACTGTGCTCCACTGTACTCTAACTCTACTGTACTCCACTCTACACTACCTCTACTGTGCTCCACTGTACTCTATCTCTACTGTACTCTACTGTACTCCACCTCTACTGTGCTCCGCTGTACTCCACTGTACTCTACCTCTACTGTGCTCCACTGTACTCTACCTCTTCTCTACTCCACTGTACTCTACCTCTACTGTGCTCCACTGTACTCTACCTTTACTGTACTCCACGGTACGCTACCTCTACTGTGCTCCACTGTACTCTACCTCTACTGTACTACACTGTACTCTACATCTACTGTGCTCCACTGTACTCTACTGTACTCCACCTCTACTGTGCTCCGCTGTACTCCACTGTACTCTACCTCTACTGTGCTCCACTGTACTCTACCTCTACTGTACTCCACTGTACTCTACCTCTACTGTACTCTACTGTACTCCACCTCTACTGTGCTCCACTGTACTCCACTGTACTCTACTTCTACTGTGCTCCACTGTACTCTACCTCTACTGTACTCCACTGTACTCTACCTCTAGTGTGCTCCATTGTACTCTACCTCTAGTGTGCTCCATTGTGCTCTACCTCTACTGTACTCTACTATACTCCACCTCTACTGTGCTCCACTGTACTCCACTGTACTCTACCTCTACTGTACTCCACTGTACTCTACCTCTAGTGTGCTCCACTGTACTCTACCTCTACTGTACTCCACTGTACTCTACCTCTACTGTGCTCCACTGTACTCTAAGTCTACTGTACTCCACTCTACACTACCTCTACTGTGCTCCACTGTACTCTATCTCTACTGTACTCTACTGTACTCCACCTCTACTGTGCTCCGCTGTACTCCACTGTACTCTACCTCTACTGTGCTCCACTGTACTCTACCTCTTCTCTACTCCACTGTACTCTACCTCTACTGTGCTCCACTGTACTCTACCTTTACTGTACTCCACGGTACGCTACCTCTACTGTGCTCCACTGTACTCTACCTCTACTGTACTACACTGTACTCTACATCTACTGTGCTCCACTGTACTCTACCTCTACTGTACTCCACTCTACTCTACCTCTACTGTACTCCACTCTACTCTACCTCTAATGTGCTCCACTGTACTCTACATCTATTGTACTCCACTGTACTCTACCTCTACTGTGCTCCACTGTACTCTACCTCTACTGTGCTCCACTGTACTCCACTGTACTCTACCTCTACTGTGCTCCACTGTACTCTATCTCTACTGTGCTCCACTGTACTCTACCTCTTATGTACTCCACTGTACTCTACCTCTACTGTACTCCACGGTACGCTACCTCTACTGTGCTCCACTGTACTCTACCTCTATTGTACTCCACTGTACGCTACCTCTACTGTGCTCCACTGTACTCTACCTCTACTGTACTCCACTCTACTCTGCCTCTACTGTGCTCCACTGTACTCTGTCTCTAATGTACTCCACTGTACTCTACCTCTACTGTAGTCTACTGTTCTCTACCTCTAATGTACTCTACTGTACTCCACCTCTAATGTGCTCCACTGTACTCTACCTCTGCTGTACTCCACTGTACTCTACCTCTACTGTGCTCCACTGTACTCTACCTCTACTGTACTCCACTCTACTCTACCTCTACTGTAATCCGCTGTACTCCACTGTACTCTACCCTCTATTGTGCTCCACTGTACTCCACTGTACTCTACCTCTACTTAGCTCCACTGTACTCTACCTCTACTGTACTCTACTGTACTCTACCTCTACTGTGCTCCACTGTACTCCACTGTACTCCACTGTACTCTATCTCTACTGTACTCTAGTGTACTCCACCTCTACTCTGCTCCGCTGTACTCCACTGTACTCTACCTCTACTGTGCTCCACTGTACTCTACCTCTACTGTACTCCAATGTACTCTACCTCTACTTTGCTCCACTGTTCTCTACCTCAACTGTACTCTACTGTACGCCACCTCTACTGTGCTCCACTGTACTCTACGTCTACTGTGCTCCACTTTACTCTACCTCTACTGTACTCCACTGTACTCTACCTCTACTGTAATCCACTGTACACTACCTCTACTGTACTCCACTGTACGCTACCTCTACTGTGCTCCACAGTACTCTACCTCTACTGTACTCCACTCTACTCTACATCTACTCTGCTCCACTGTACTCTACTGTACTCCACCTCTACTGTGCTCCGCTGTACTCCACTGTACTCTACCTCTACTGTGCTCCACTGTACTCTACCTCTACTGTAGTCCACTGTACTCTACCTCTAGTGTGCTCCATTGTTCTCTAACTCTACTGTACTCTACTGTACTCCACTTCTACTGTGCTCCACTGTACTCTACCTCTACTGTGCTCCACTGTACTCTACCTCTACTGTACTCCACTGTACTCTACCTCTAGTGTGCTCCAATTTACTCTACCTCGACTGTACTCCACTGTACTCTACCTCTACTGTACTCCACTGTACTCTACCTCTAGTGTGCTCCAATTTACTCTACCTCGACTGTACTCCACTGTACTCTATCTCTACTGTACTCTACTGTACTCCACCTCTACTGGGCTCCGCTGTACTCCACTGTACTCAACCTCTACTGTGCTCCACTGTACTCTACCTCTTCTCTACTCCACTGTACTCTACCTCTACTGTGCTCCACTGTACTCTACCTTTACTGTACTCCACGGTACGCTACCTCTACTGTGCTCCACTGTACTCTACCTCTACTGTACTACACTGTACTCTACATCTACTGTGCTCCACTGTACTCTACCTCTACTGTACTCCACTCTACTCTACCTCTACTGTACTCCACTCTACTCTACCTCTACTGTGCTCCACTGTACTCTACATCTACTGTACTCAACTGTACTCTACCTCTACTGTGCTCCACTGTACTCTACCTCTACTGTACTCCACTGTACTCCACTGTACTCTACCTCTACTGTGCTTTACTGTACTCTACCTCTACTTTACTCCACTGTACTCTACCTCTACTCTGCTCCACTGTACTCTACCTCTACTGTGCTCCACTGTACTCTACCTCTACTGTGCTCCACTGTACTCTACCTCTTATGTACTCCACTGTACTCTACCTCTACTGTACTCCACGGTACGCTACCTCTTTTGTGCTCCACTGTACTCTACCTCTATTGTACTCCACTGTACGCTACCTCTACTGTGCTCCACTGTACTCTACCTCTACTGTACTCCACTCTACTCTGCCTCTACTGTGCTCCACTGTACTCTGTCTCTAATGTACTCCACTGTACTCTACCTCTACTGTAGTCTACTGTTCTCTACCTCTACTGTACTCCACCTCTAATGTGCTCCACTGTACCCCACTGTACTCTACCTCTGCTGTACTCCACTGTACTCTACCTCTACTGTGCTCCACTGTACTCTACCTCTACTCTGCTCCACTGTACTCTACCTCTACTCTACTCCACTGTACTCTACCTCTACTGTGCTCCACTGTACTCTACCTCTACTGTACTCCACTGTACTCTACCTCTACTGTACTCCACTGTACGCTACCTTTACTGTGCTCCACTGTACTCTACCTCTACTGTACTCCACCTCTACTGTAGTCCACTGTTCTCTACCTCTACTGTACTCTACTGTACTCCACCCCTACTGTGCTCCGCTGTACTCCACTGTACTCTACCTCTACTGTGATCCACTGTACTCTACCTCTACTGTACTCCACCTCTACTGTAGTCCACTGTTCTCTACCTCTACTGTACTCTACTGTACTCCACCCCTACTGTGATCCACTGTACTCCACTGTACTCTACCTCGACTGTGCTCCACTGTACTCTACATCTACTGTACTCCACTCTACTCTATCTCTACTGTACTCCAATGTACTCTACCTCTACTGTACTCTACTGTTCTCTACCTCTACTGTACTCTACTGTACACCACCTCTACTGTGCTCCACTGTACTCCACTGTACTCTACCTCTACTGTGCTCCACTGTACTCTACCTCTACTGTACTCCACTGTACTCTACCTCTACTGTGCTCCACTGTGCTCTACCTCTACTGTACTCCACTGTACTCTACCTCTACTGTACTCCACTGTACTCTACCTCTACTGTGCTCCACTGTACTCTACCTCTACTGTACTCCACTGTTCTCTACCTCTACTGTGCTCCACTGTACTCTACCTCTACTGTACTCCACTGTACACTACCTTTACTGTGCTCCACTGTGCTCTACCTCTACTGTACTCCATTCTACTCTACCTCTACTTTGCTCCGCTGTACTCCACTGTACTCTACCTCTACTGTGCTCCACTGTACTCTACCTCTACTGTACTCCACGGTACTCTACCTCTACTGTGCTCCACTGTACTCTACCTCTACTGTACTCCACTCTACTCTAACTCTACTGTGCTCCACTGTACTCTCTACTGTACTCTACTGTACTCCACCTCTACTGTGCTCTGCTGTACTCCACTGTACTCTACCTCTACTCTGCTCCACTGTACTCTACCTCTACTGTACTCCACAGTACTCTACCTCTACTGTGCTCCACTGTACTCTACCTCTACTGTACTCCACTGTACTCTACCTCTACTGTACTCCACTGTACGCTACCTTTACTGTGCTCCACTGTACTCTACCTCTACTGTACTCCACTCTACTCTACCTCTACTGTGCTCCGCTGTACTCCACTGTACTCTACCTCTACTGTGCTCCACTGTACTCTACCTCTACTGTACTCCACTGTACTCTACCTCTACTGTGCTCCACTGTACTCTACCTCTACTGTACTCCACTCTACTCTAACTCTACTTTGCTCCACTGTACTCTATCTCTACTGTACTCTACTGTACTCCACCTCTACTGTGCTCTGATGTACTCCACTGTACTCTACCTCTACTGTGCACCACTGTACTCTACCTCTACTGTACTCCACTGTACTCTACCTCTACTGTGCTCCACTGTTCTCTACCTCTACTGTACTCTACTGTACTCCACCTCTACTGTGCTCCACTGTACTCCACTGTACTCTACCTCTACTGTGCTCCACTGTACTCTACCTCTACTGTACTCCACTGAACTCTACCTCTACTGTACTCCACTGAACTCTACCTCTACTGTCCTTCACTGTTCTCTACTGTACTCTACCTCTACTGTGCTCCACTGTACTCCACTGTACTCTATCTCTACTGTGATCCACTGTACTCTACCTCTGCTGTGCTCCACTGTACTCTACCTCTACTGTGCTCCACTGTACTCTACCTCTACTGTACTCCACTGTACTCTACCTCTACTGTACTCTACTGTACTCCACCTCTAATGCGCTCCACTGTACTCTACCTCTACTGTACTCCACTGTACTCTACTTCTAGTGTACTCCACTGTACTCTACCTCTACTGTGCTCCACTGTACTCTACCTCTACTGTACTCCACTGTACTCTACCTCTACTCTACTCCACTGTACTCTACCTCTACTGTACTCCACTGTACTCTACTTCTACTGTGCTCCACTGTACTCTACCTCTACTGTACTCCACTGTACTCTACCTCTACTGTGCTCCACTGTACTCTACCTCTACTGTACTCCACTGTACGCTACCTCTACTGTGCTCCACTGTACTCTACCTCTACTGTACTCCACTCTACTCTACCTCTACTGTCCTCCGCTGTACTCCACTGTACTCTACCTCTACTGTGCTCCATTGTACTCTACCTCTACTGTGCTCCACTGTACTCTACCTCTACTGTGCTCCACTGTACTCTACCTCTACTTTGCTCCAATGTACTCTACCTCTACTGTACTCAACTCTACTCTAACTCTACTGTGCTCCACTGTACTCTATCTCTACTGTACTCCACTGTACTCCACCTCTACTGTGCTCCGCTGTACTCCACTGTACTTTACCTCTACTGTGATCCACTGTACTCTACCTCTACTGTACTCCACCTCTACTGTACTCCACTGTTCTCTACCTCTACTGTACTCTACTGTACTCCACCTCTACTGTGATCCACTGTACTCCACTGTACTCTACCTCGACTGTGCTCCACTGTACTCTACCTCTACTGTACTCCACTCTACTCTATCTCTACTGTACTCCAATGTACTCTACCTCTACTGTATTCTACCTCTACTGTACTCTACTGTTCTCTACCTCTACTGTACTCTACTGTACACCACCTCTACTGTGCTCCACTGTACTCCACTGTACTCTACCTCTACTGTGCTCCACTGTACTCTACCTCTACTGTACTCCACTGTACTCTACCTCTACTGTGCTCCACTGTACTCTACCTCTACTGTACTCCACTGTACTCTACCTCTACTGTACTCCACTGTACTCTACCTCTACTGTGCTCCACTGTACTCTACCTCTACTGTACTCCACTGTTCTCTACCTCTACTGTGCTCCACTGTACTCTACCTCTACTGTACTCCACTCTACTCTAACTCTACTGTGCTCCACTGTACTCTATCTCTACTGTACTCTACTGTACTCCACCTCTACTGTGCTCTGCTGTACTCTACCTCTACTGTGCACCACTGTACTCTAAGTCTACTGTACTCCACTGTACTCTACCTCTACTGTGCTCCACTGTTCTCTACCTCTACTGTACTCTACTGTACTCCACCTCTACTGTGCTCCACTGTACTCCACTGTACTCTACCTCTACTGTGCTCCACTGTACTCTACCTCTACTGTACTCCACTGAACTCTACCTCTACTGTACTCCACTGAACTCTACCTCTACTGTCCTTCACTGTTCTCTACTGTGCTCCACTGTACTCCACTGTACTCTATCTCTACTGTGATCCACTGTACTCTACCTCTGCTGTGCTCCACTGTACTCTACCTCTACTGTGCTCCACTGTACTCTACCTCTACTGTACTCCACTGTACTCTACCTCTACTGTACTCTACTGTACTCCACCTCTAATGCGCTCCACTGTACTCTACCTCTACTGTACTCCACTGTACTCTACCTCTAGTGTACTCCACTGTACTCTACCTCTACTGTGCTCCACTGTACTCTACCTCTACTGTACTCCACTGTACTCTACCTCTACTGTAATCCACTGTACTCTACCTCTACTGTGCTCCAATGTACTCTACCTCTACTGTACTCCACTGTTCTCTACCTCTACTGTGCTCCACTGTACTCTACCTCTACTGTACTCCACTGTACGCTACCTCTACTGTGCTCCACTGTACTCTACCTCTACTGTACTCCACTCTACTCTACCTCTACTGTCCTCCGCTGTACTCCACTGTACTCTACCTCTACTGTGCTCCACTGTACTCTACCTCTACTGTACTCCACTGTACTCTACCTCTACTGTGCTCCACTGTACTCTACCTCTACTTTGCTCCAATGTACTCTACCTCTACTGTACTCCACTCTACTCTACCTCTACTGTGCTCCGCTGTACTCCACTGTACTCTACCTCTACTGTGCTCCACTGTACTCTACCTCTACTGTACTCCACTGTACTCTACCTCTACTGTGCTCCACTGTTCTCTACCTCTACTGTACTCTACTGTACTCCACCTCTACTGTGCTCCACTGTACTCCACTGTACTCCACCTCTACTGTGCTCCATTGTACTCTACCTCTACTGTACTCCACTGTACTCTACCTCTACTGTACTCCACTGAACTCTACCTCTACTGTCCTTCACTGTTCTCTACTGTACTCTACCTCTACTGTGCTCCACTGTACTCCACTCTACTCTATCTCTACTGTGATCCAATGTACTCTACCTCTGCTGTGCTCCACTGTACTCTACCTCTACTGTGCTCCACTGTACTCTACCTCTACTGAACTCCACTGTACTCTACCTCTACTGTACTCCACTGTACTATACCTCTACTGTACTCAACTGTACTCCACCTCTAATGCGCTCCACTGTACTCCACTGTACTCTACCTCTACTGTACTCCACTGTTCTCTACCTCTAGTGTACTCCACTGTACTCTACCTCTACTGTACTCCACCGAACTCTACCTCTACTGTCCTTCACTGTACTCTACTGTACTCTACCTCTACTGTGATCCAATGTACTCCACTGTACTCTATCTCTACTGTGATCCACTGTACTCTACCTCTGCTGGGCTCCACTGAACTCTACCTCTACTGTGCTCCACTGCACTCTACCTCTACTCTACGCCACTGTACTCCACCTCTACTGTACTCTACTGTTCTCTACCTCTACTGTACTCTACTGTAATCCACCTCTACTGTGCTCCACTGTACTCCACTGTACTCTACCTCTACTGTGCTCCACTGTACTCTACCTCTACTGTACTCCACTGTACTCTACCTCTACTGTGCTCCAATGTACTACAACTCTGCTGTACTCCACTGTACTCTACCTCTACTGTACTCCACTGTACTCTACCTCTACTGTGCTCCAATGTACTCCACTGTACGCTACCTCTACTGTGCTCCACTCTACTCTACCTCAACTGTGCTCCGCTGTACTCCACTGTACTCTACCTCTACTGTACTCCACTTTACTCTACCTCTACTGTGCTCCACTGTACTCTACCTCTACTGTACTCTACTGTACGCTACCTCTACTGTGCTCCGCTCTACTCCACTGTACTCCACCACTACTGTGCTCTGCTGTACTCCACTGTACTTTACCTCTACTGTGCTCCACTCTACTCTACCTCTACTGTACTCCACCTCTACTGTACTCCACTGTTCTCTACCTCTACTGTACTCTACTGTACTCCACCTCTACTGTGCTCCACTGTACTCCACTGTACTCTACCTCTATTGTGCTCCAGTGTACTCTACCTCTACTGTACTCCACTGTACTCTACCTCTACTCTACTCCACTGTACTCTACCTCTACTGTACTCTACTGTTCTCTACCTCTAATGTACTCTACTGTACTCCACCTCTACTGTGCTCCACTGTACTCCACTGTACTCTACCTCTATTGTGCTCCACTGTACTCTACCTCTACTGTACTCTTCTGTACTCCACCTCTAATGTGCTCCACTGTATTCCAATGTACTCTACCTCTACTGTACTCCACTGTACTTTACCTCTACAGTGCTCCACTGTACTCTACCTCTGCTGTACTCCGCTGTACTCTATCTCTACTGTACTCCACTGTACTCTACTTCTACTATACTCCACTGTACTCTACCTCTTCTGTGCTCCACTGTACTCCACTGTACTCTACGTCTACTGTGCTCCACTGTACTCTACCTCTACTGTACTCCACTGTACTCTACCTCTACTGTAATCCACTGTACACTACCTCTACTGTACTCCACTGTACGCTACCTCTACTGTGCTCCACAGTACTCTACCTCTACTGTACTCCACTCTACTCTACATCTACTGTGCTCCACTGTACTCTACTGTACTCCACCTCTACTGTTCTCCGCTGTACTCCACTGTACTCGACCTCTACTGTGCTCCACTGTATTCCACTGTACTCTACCTCTACTGTACTCCACTGTACTCTACCTCCACTGTACTCCACTGTACTCTACCTCTTCTGTGCTCCACTGTACTCCACTGTACTCTACGTCTACTGTGCTCCACTGTACTCTACCTCTACTGTACTCCACTGTACTCTACCTCTACTGTAATTCACTGTACACTACCTCTACTGTACTCCACTGTACGCTACCTCTACTGTGCTCCACAGTACTCTACCTCTACTGTACTCCACTCTACTCTACATCTACTGTGCTCCACTGTACTCTACTGTACTCCACCTCTACTGTGCTCCGCTGTACTCCAATGTACTCTACCTCTACTGTGCTCCACTGTACTCTACCTCTACTGTACTCCACTGTACTCTACCTCTACTGTACTCTACTGTACTCCACCTCTACTGTGCTCCACTGTACTCCACTGTACTCTACCTCTAATGTGCTCCACTGTACTCTACCTCTACTGTACTCCACTCTACTCTACCTCTACTGTCCTCCGCTGTACTCCACTGTACTCTACCTCTAGTGTGCTCCATTGTGCTCTACCTCTACTGTACTCTACTGTACTCCACCTCTACTGTGCTCCACTGTACTCCACTGTACTCTACCTCTACTGTACTCCACTGTACTCTACCTCTAGTGTGCTCCACTGTACTCTACCTCTACTGTAATCCACTGTACTCTACCTCTACTGTGCTCCACTGTACTCTAACTCTACTGTACTCCACTCTACACTACCTCTACTGTGCTCCACTGTACTCTATCTCTACTGTACTCTACTGTACTCCACCTCTACTCTGCTCCGCTGTACTCCACTGTACTCTACCTCTCCTGTGCTCCACTGTACTCTACCTCTTCTCTACTCCACTGTACTCTACCTCTACTGTGCTCCACTGTACTCTACCTTTACTGTACTCCACGGTACGCTACCTCTACTGTGCTCCACTGTACTCTACCTCTACTGTACTACACTGTACTCTACATCTACTGTGCTCCACTGTACTCTACTGTACTCCACCTCTACTGTGCTCCGCTGTACTCCACTGTACTCTACCTCTACTGTGCTCCACTGTACTCTACCTCTACTGTACTCCACTGTACTCTACCTCTACTGTACTCTACTGTACTCCACCTCTACTGTGCTCCACTGTACTCCACTGTACTCTACCTCTACTGTGCTCCACTGTACTCTACCTCTACTGTACTCCACTGTACTCTACCTCTAGTGTGCTCCATTGTACTCTACCTCTAGTGTGCTCCATTGTGCTCTACCTCTACTGTACTCTACTGTTCTCCACCTCTACTGTGCTCCACTGTACTCCACTGTACTCTACCTCTACTGTACTCCACTGTACTCTACCTCTAGTGTGCTCCACTGTACTCTACCTCTACTGTACTCCACTGTACTCTACCTCTACTGTGCTCCACTGTACTCTAACTCTACTGTACTCCACTCTAAACTACCTCTACTGTGCTCCACTGTACTCTATCTCTACTGTACTCTACTGTACTCCACCTCTACTGTGCTCCGCTGTACTCCACTGTACTCTACCTCTACTGTGCTCCACTGTACTCTACCTCTTCTCTACTCCACTGTACTCTACCTCTACTGTGCTCCACTGTACTCTACCTTTACTGTACTCCACGGTACGCTACCTCTACTGTGCTCCACTGTACTCTACCTCTACTGTACTACACTGTACTCTACATCTACTGTGCTCCACTGTACTCTACCTCTACTGTACTCCACTCTACTCTACCTCTACTGTACTCCACTCTACTCTACCTCTAATGTGCTCCACTGTACTCTACATCTACTGTACTCCACTGTACTCTACCTCTACTGTGCTCCACTGTACTCTACCTCTACTGTGCTCCACTGTACTCCACTGTACTCTACCTCTACTGTGCTCCACTGTACTCTACCTCTACTGTGCTCCACTGTACTCTACCTCTTATGTACTTCACTGTACTCTACCTCCACTGTACTCCACGGTACGCTACCTCTACTGTGCTCCACTGTACTCTACCTCTATTGTACTCCACTGTACGCTACCTCTACTGTGCTCCACTGTACTCTACCTCTACTGTAATCCACTCTACTCTGCCTCTACTGTGCTCCACTGTACTCTGTCTCTAATGTACTCCACTGTACTCTACCTCTACTGTAGTCTACTGTTCTCTACCTCTAATGTACTCTACTGTACTCCACCTCTAATGTGCTCCACTGTACTCTACCTCTGCTGTACTCCACTGTACTCTACCTCTACTGTGCTCCACTGTACTCTACCTCTACTGTACTCCACTCTACTCTACCTCTACTGTGCTCCGCTGTACTCCACTGTACTCTACCCTCTATTGTGCTCCACTGTACTCCACTGTACTCTACCTCTACTTAGCTCCACTGTACTCTACCTCTACTCTACTCTACTGTACTCTACCTCTACTGTGCTCCACTGTACTCCACTGTACTCCACTGTACTCTATCTCTACTGTACTCTAGTGTACTCCACCTCTACTGTGCTCCGCTGTACTCCACTGTACTCTACCTCTACTGTGCTCCACTGTACTCTACCTCTACTGTACTCCAATGTACTCTACCTCTACTTTGCTCCACTGTTCTCTACCTCAACTGTACTCTACTGTACGCCACCTCTACTGTGCTCCACTGTACTCTACGTCTACTGTGCTCCACTTTACTCTACCTCTACTGTACTCCACTGTACTCTACCTCTACTGTAATCCACTGTACACTACCTCTACTGTACTCCACTGTACGCTACCTCTACTGTGCTCCACAGTACTCTACCTCTACTGTACTCCACTCTACTCTACATCTACTCTGCTCCACTGTACTCTACTGTACTCCACCTCTACTGTGCTCCGCTGTACTCCACTGTACTCTACCTCTACTGTGCTCCACTGTACTCTACCTCTACTGTAGTCCACTGTACTCTACCTCTAGTGTGCTCCATTGTTCTCTACCTCTACTGTACTCTACTGTACTCCACCTCTACTGTGCTCCACTGTACTCCACTGTACTCTACCTCTACTGTGCTCCACTGTACTCTACCTCTACTGTACTCCACTGTACTCTACCTCTAGTGTGCTCCAATTTACTCTACCTCGACTGTACTCCACTGTACTCTACCTCTACTGTGCTCCACTGTACTCTACCTCTACTGTACTCCACTCTACACTACCTCTACTGTGCTCCACTGTACTCTATCTCTACTGTACTCTACTGTACTCCACCTCTACTGTGCTCCGCTGTACTCCACTGTACTCTACCTCTACTGTGCTCCACTGTACTCTACCTCTTCTCTACTCCACTGTACTCTACCTCTACTGTGCTCCACTGTACTCTACCTTTACTGTACTCCACGGTACGCTACCTCTACTGTGCTCCACTGTACTCTACCTCTACTGTACTACACTGTACTCTACATCTACTGTGCTCCACTGTACTCTACCTCTACTGTACTCCACTCTACTCTACCTCTACTGTACTCCACTCTACTCTACCTCTACTGTGCTCCACTGTACTCTACCTCTACTGTACTCCACTGTACTCCACTGTACTCTACCTCTACTGTGCTCCACTGTACTCTACCTCTACTTTACTCCACTGTACTCTACCTCTACTCTGCTCCACTGTACTCCACTGTACTCTACCTCTACTGTGCTCCACTGTACTCTACCTCTACTGTGCTCCACTGTACTCTACCTCTTATGTACTCCACTGTACTCTACCTCTACTGTACTCCACGGTACGCTACCTCTTTTGTGCTCCACTGTACTCTACCTCTATTGTACTCCACTGTACGCTACCTCTACTGTGCTCCACTGTACTCTACCTCTACTGTACTCCACTCTACTCTGCCTCTACTGTGCTCCACTGTACTCTGTCTCTAATGTACTCCACTGTACTCTACCTCTACTGTAGTCTACTGTTCTCTACCTCTACTGTACTCCACCTCTAATGTGCTCCACTGTACCCCACTGTACTCTACCTCTGCTGTACTCCACTGTACTCTACCTCTACTGTGCTCCACTGTACTCTACCTCTACTGTGCTCCACTGTACTCTACCTCTACTGTACTCCACTGTACTCTACCTCTACTGTACTCCACTGTACGCTACCTTTACTGTGCTCCACTGTACTCTACCTCTACTGTACTCCACTCTACTCTACCTCTACTGTGCTCCGCTGTACTCCACTGTACTCTACCTCTACTGTGCTCCACTGTACTCTACCTCTACTGTACTCCACTGTACTCTACCTCTACTGTGCTCCACTGTACTCTACCTCTACTGTACTCTACTGTACTCCACCTCTACTGTGCTCTGATGTACTCCACTGTACTCTACCTCTACTGTGCACCACTGTACTCTACCTCTACTGTACTCCACTGTACGCTACCTCTACTGTGCTCCACTGTACTCTACCTCTACTGTGCTCCACTGTACTCCACTGTACTCTATCTCTACTGTGATCCACTGTACTCTACCTCTGCTGTAATCCACTGTACTCTACCTCTACTGTGCTCCACTGTACTCTACCTCTACTGTACTCCACTGTACTCTACCTCTACTGTACTCTACTGTACTCCACCTCTAATGCGCTCCACTGTACTCTACCTCTACTGTACTCCACTGTACTCTACCTCTAGTGTAATCCACTGTACTCTACCTCTACTCTGCTCCAATGTACTCTACCTCTACTGTACTCCACTGTTCTCTACCTCTACTGTGCTCCACTGTACTCTACCTCTACTGTACTCCACTGTACGCTACCTCTACTGTGCTCCACTGTACTCTACCTCTACTGTACTCCATTCTACTCTACCTCTACTGTCCTCCGCTGTACTCCACTGTACTCTACCTCTACTGTGCTCCACTGTACTCTACCTCTACTGTACTCCACTGTACTCTACCTCTACTGTGCTCCACTGTACTCTACCTCTACTGTGCTCCACTGTACTCTACCTCTACTTTGCTCCAATGTACTCTACCTCTACTGTACTCCACTCTACTCTAACTCTACTGTGCTCCACTGTACTCTATCTCTACTGTACTCTACTGTACTCCACCTCTACTGTGCTCCGCTGTACTCCACTGTACTCTACCTCTACTGTGCTCCACTGTACTCTACCTCTACTGTAATCCACTGTACTCCACCTCTACTGTGCTCCATTGTACTCTACCTCTACTGTACTCCACTGTACTCTACCTCTACTGTACTCCATTGAACTCTACCTCTACTGTCCTTCATTGTTCTCTACTGTACTCTACCTCTACTGTGCTCCACTGTACTCCACTCTACTCTATCTCTACTGTGATCCAATGTACTCTACCTCTGCTGTTCTCCACTGTACTCTACCTCTACTGTGCTCCACTGTACTCTACCTCTACTGTACTCCACTGTACTCTACCTCTACTGTACTCCACTGTACTATACCTCTACTGTACTCAACTGTACTCCACCTCTAATGCGCTCCACTGTACTCCACTGTACTCTACCTCTACTGTACTCCACTGTTCTCTACCTCTAGTGTACTCCACTGTACTCTACCTCTACTGTACTCCACCGAACTCTACCTCTACTGTCCTTCACTGTACTCTACTGTACTCTACCTCTACTGTGATCCAATGTACTCCACTGTACTCTATCTCTACTGTGATCCACTCTACTCTACCTCTGCTGGGCTCCACTGAACTCTACCTCTACTGTGCTCCACTGCACTCTACCTCTACTCTACGCCACTGTACTCCACCTCTACTGTACTCTACTGTTCTCTACCTCTACTGTACTCTACTGTAATCCACCTCTACTGTGCTCCACTGTACTCCACTGTACTCTACCTCTACTGTGCTCCACTGTACTCTACCTCTACTGTACTCCACTTTACTCTACCTCTACTGTGCTCCAATGTACTACAACTCTGCTGTACTCCACTCTACTCTACCTCTACTGTACTCCACTGTACTCTACCTCTACTGTGCTCCACTGTACTCCATTGTACGCTACCTCTACTGTGCTCCACTGTACTCTACCTCTACTGTACTCCATTCTACTCTACCTCTACTGTGCTCCGCTGTACTCCACTGTACTCTACCTCTACTGTGCTCCACTGTACTCTACCTCTACTGTGCTCCACTGTACTCTACCTCTACTTTACTCTACTGTACTCCACCTCTACTGTGCTCCGCTGTACTCCACTGTACTCTACCTCTACTGTGCTCCACTGTACTCTACCTCTACTGTAATCCACTGTACTCCACCTCTACTGTGCTCCATTGTACTCTACCTCTACTGTACTCCACTGTACTCTACCTCTACTGTACTCCATTGAACTCTACCTCTACTGTCCTTCATTGTTCTCTACTGTACTCTACCTCTACTGTGCTCCACTGTACTCCACTCTACTCTATCTCTACTGTGATCCAATGTACTCTACCTCTGCTGTTCTCCACTGTACTCTACCTCTACTGTGCTCCACTGTACTCTACCTCTACTGTACTCCACTGTACTCTACCTCTACTGTACTCCACTGTACTATACCTCTACTGTACTCATTTGTACTCCACCTCTAATGCGCTCCACTGTACTCCACTGTACTCTACCTCTACTGTACTCCACTGTTCTCTACCTCTAGTGTACTCCACTGTACTCTACCTCTACTGTACTCCACCGAACTCTACCTCTACTGTCCTTCACTGTACTCTACTGTACTCTACCTCTACTGTGATCCAATGTACTCCACTGTACTCTATCTCTACTGTGATCCACTCTACTCTACCTCTGCTGGGCTCCACTGAACTCTACCTCTACTGTGCTCCACTGCACTCTACCTCTACTCTACGCCACTGTACTCCACCTCTACTGTACTCTACTGTTCTCTACCTCTACTGTACTCTACTGTAATCCACCTCTACTGTGCTCCACTGTACTCCACTGTACTCTACCTCTACTGTGCTCCACTGTACTCTACCTCTACTGTACTCCACTTTACTCTACCTCTACTGTGCTCCAATGTACTACAACTCTGCTGTACTCCACTCTACTCTACCTCTACTGTACTCCACTGTACTCTACCTCTACTGTGCTCCACTGTACTCCATTGTACGCTACCTCTACTGTGCTCCACTGTACTCTACCTCTACTGTACTCCATTCTACTCTACCTCTACTGTGCTCCGCTGTACTCCACTGTACTCTACCTCTACTGTGCTCCACTGTACTCTACCTCTACTGTGCTCCACTGTACTCTACCTCTACTTTACTCCAATGTATGCTACCTCTACTGTGCTCCACTGTACTCTACCTCTACTGTACTCCACTCCACTCTACTCTACCTCTACTGTGCTCCACTGTACTCTACCTCTACTGTACTCCACTCCACTCTACACTACATCTACTGTGTTCCACTGTACTCTATCTCTACTGTCCTCCACTGTACTCTACCTCTACGATGCTCCGCTGTACTCCACTGTACTCTACCTCTACTGTCCTCCACTGTACTCTACCTCTACTGTGCTCCACTGTACTCTACCTCTGCTGTGCTCCACTGAACTCTACCTCTACTGTGCTCCACTGTACTCTACCTCTACTGTACTCCACTGTACTCTACCTGTACTGTACTCCACTGTACCCTACCTCTACTGTGCTATACCGTACTCCACCTCTACTGTGCTCCACTGTACTCTACCTGTACTGTGCTCCACTGTACTCTACCTCTTCTGTACTCTACTGTTCTCTACCCCTACTGTACTCTACTGTACTCCACCTCTATTGTGCTCCACTGTACTCTACCTCTACTGTACTCCACTCTACACTACCTCTACTGTGTTCCACTGTACTCTATCTCTACTGTACTCTACTGTACTCTACCTCTACTGTGCTCCGCTGTACTCCACTGTACTCTACCTCTACTGTCCTCCACTGTACTCTAAGTCGACTGTGCTCCACTGTACTCTACCTCTACTGTACTCCACTCTACTCTATCTCTACTGTACTCCAATCTACTCTACCTCTACTGTACTCTACTGTTCTCTACCTCTACTGTACTCTACTGTACACCACCTCTACTGTGCTCCACTGTACTCCACTGTACTCTACCTCTACTGTGCTCCACTGTACTCTACCTCTACTGTACTCCACTGTACTCTACCTCTACTGTGCTCCACTGTACTCTACCTCTACTGTACTCCACTGTACTCTACCTATACTGTACTCCACTGTACTCTACCTCTACTGTGCTCCACTGTACTCTACCTCTACTGTACTCCACTGTTCTCTACCTCTACTGTGCTCCACTGTACTCTACCTCTACTGTACTCCACTGTACGCTACCTTTACTGTGCTCCACTGTGCTCTACCTCTACTGTACTCCACTCTACTCTACCTCTACTGTGCTCCGCTGTACTCCACTGTACTCTACCTCTACTGTGCTCCACTGTACTCTACCTCTACTGTACTCCACTGTACTCTACCTCTACTGTGCTCCACTGTACTCTACCTCTACTGTACTCCACTCTACTCTAACTCTACTGTGCTCCACTGTACTCCACCTCTACTGTGCTCTGCTGTACTCCACTGTACTCTACCTCTACTGTGCACCACTGTACTCTACCTCTACTGTACTCCACTGTACTCTACCTCTACTGTGCTCCACTGTTCTCTACCTCTACTGTACTCTACTGTACTCCACCTCTACTGTGCTCCACTGTACTCCACTGTACTCTACCTCTACTGTGCTCCACTGTACTCTACCTCTACTGTACTCCACTGAACTCTACCTCTACTGTAGTCCACTGAACTCTACCTCTACTGTCCTTCACTGTTTTCTACTGTACTCTACCTCTACTGTGCTCCACTGTACTCCACTGTACTCTATCTCTACTGTGATCCACTGTACTCTACCTCTGCTGTAATCCACTGTACTCTACCTCTACTGTGCTCCACTGTATTCTACCTCTACTGTACTCCACTGTACTCTACCTCTACTGTACTCTACTGTACTCCACCTCTAATGCGCTCCACTGTACTCTACCTCTACTGTACTCCACTGTACTCTACCTCTAGTGTACTCCATTGTACTCTACCTCTACTGTGCTCCACTGTACTCTACCTCTACTGTACTCCACTGTACTCTACCTCTACTGTAATCCACTGTACTCTACCTCTACTCTGCTCCAATGTACTCTACCTCTACTGTACTCCACTGTTCTCTACCTCTACTGTGCTCCACTGTACTCTACCTCTACTGTACTCCACTGTACGCTACCTCTACTGTGCTCCACTGTACTCTACCTCTACTGTACTCCACTCTACTCTACCTCTACTGTCCTCCGCTGTACTCCACTGTACTCTACCTCTACTGTGCTCCACTGTACTCTACCTCTACTGTACTCCACTGTACTCTACCTCTACTGTGCTCCACTGTACTCTACCTCTACTGTACTCCACTGTACTCTACCTCTACTGTGCTCTACTGTACTCTACCTCTACTTTGCTCCAATGTACTCTACCTCTACTGTGCTCCACTCTACTCTATCTCTACTGTACTCTACTGTACTCCACCTCTACTGTGCTCCGCTGTACTCCACTGTACTCTACCTCTACTGTGCTCCACTGTACTCTACCTCTACTGTAATCCACTGTACTCCACTTTACTCCACCTCTACTGTGCTCCATTGTACTCTACCTCTACTGTACTCCACTGTACTCTACCTCTACTGTACTCCATTGAACTCTACCTCTACTGTCCTTCATTGTTCTCTACTGTACTCTACCTCTACTGTGCTCCACTGTACTCCACTCTACTCTATCTCTACTGTGATCCAATGTACTCTACCTCTGCTGTGCTCCACTGTACTCTACCTCTACTGTGCTCCACTGTACTCTACCTCTACTGTACTCCACTGTACTCTGCCTCTACTGTACTCCACTGTACTATACCTCTACTGTACTCAACTGTACTCCACCTCTAATGCGCTCCACTGTACTCCACTGTACTCTACCTCTACTGTACTCCACTGTTCTCTACCTCTAGTGTACTCCACTGTACTCTACCTCTACTGTACTCCACCGAACTCTACCTCTACTGTCCTTCACTGTACTCTACTGTACTCTACCTCTACTGTGATCCAATGTACTCCACTGTACTCTATCTCTACTGTGATCCACTGTACTCTACCTCTGCTGGGCTCCACTGAACTCTACCTCTACTGTGCTCCACTGCACTCTACCTCTACTCTACGCCACTGTACTCCACCTCTACTGTACTCTACTGTTCTCTACCTCTACTGTACTCTACTGTAATCCACCTCTACTGTGCTCCACTGTACTCCACTGTACTCTACCTCTACTGTGCTCCACTGTACTCTACCTCTACTGTACTCCACTTTACTCTACCTCTACTGTGCTCCAATGTACTACAACTCTGCTGTACTCCACTGTACTCTACCTCTACTGTACTCCACTGTACTCTACCTCTACTGTGCTCCACTGTACTCCATTGTACGCTACCTCTACTGTGCTCCACTGTACTCTACCTCTACTGTACTCCATTCTACTCTACCTCTACTGTGCTCCGCTGTACTCCACTGTACTCTACCTCTACTGTGCTCCACTGTACTCTACCTCTACTGTGCTCCACTGTACTCTACCTCTACTTTACTCCAATGTATGTTACCTCTACTTTGCTCCACTGTACTCTACCTCTACTGTACTCCACTCCACTCTACTCTACCTCTACTGTGCTCCACTGTACTCTACCTCTACTGTACTCCACTCCACTCTACTCTACCTCTACTGTGCTCCACTCTACTCTACCTCTACTGTACTCCACTGTACGCTACCTCTACTGTGCTCCACTGTACTCCACTGTACTCCACCTCTACTGTGCTCCGCTGTACTCCACTGTACTTTACCTCTACTGTGATCCACTGTACTCTACCAAAACTGTACTCCACCTCTACTGTACTCCACTGTTCTCTACCTCTACTGTACTCTACTGTACTCCACCTCTACTGTGATCCACTGTACTCCACTGTACTCTACCTCGACTGTGCTCCACTGTACTCTACCTCTACTGTACTCCACTCTACTCTATCTCTACTGTACTCCAATGTACTCTACCTCTACTGTACTCTACTGTTCTCTACCTCTACTGTGCTCCACTGTACTCTACCTCTGCTGTGCTCCACTGAACTCTACCTCTACTGTGCTCCACTGTACTCTACCTCTACTGTACTCCACTGTACTCTACCTGTACTGTACTCCACTGTACCCTACCTCTACTGTGCTATACCGTACTCCACCTCTACTGTGCTCCACTGTACTCTACCTGTACTGTGCTCCACTGTACTCTACCTCTTCTGTACTCTACTGTTCTCTACCCCTACTGTACTCTACTGTACTCCACCTCTATTGTGCTCCACTGTACTCTACCTCTACTGTACTCCACTCTACACTACCTCTACTGTGTTCCACTGTACTCTATCTCTAGTGTACTCTACTGTACTCTACCTCTACTGTGCTCCGCTGTACTCCACTGTACTCTACCTCTACTGTCCTCCACTGTACTCTACCTCTACTGTGCTCCACTGTACTCTACCTCTACTGTACTCCACTGTACTCCACCTCTACTTTGCTCCACTGTACTCTACCTCTACTGTACTCCACTGTACTCTACCTCTACTGTACTCCACCTCTACTGTACTCCACTGTACTCTACCTCTACTGTGCTCCACTGTACTCCACTGTACGCTACCTCTACTGTACTCCACTCTACTCTACCTCTACAGTGCTCCGCTATACTCCAATGTACTCTACCTCTACTGTACTCCACTTTACTCTACCTCTACTGTGCTCCACTGTACTCTACCTCTACTGTACTCCACTGTACGCTACCTCTACTGTGCTCCACTGTACTCCACTGTACTCCACCTCTACTGTGCTCCGCTGTACTCCACTGTACTTTACCTCTACTGTGATCCACTGTACTCTACCTCTACTGTACTCCACCTCTACTGTACTCCACTGTTCTCTACCTCTACTGTACTCTACTGTACTCCACCTCTACTGTGCTCCGCTGTACTCCACTGTACTCTACCTCGACTGTGCTCCACTGTACTCTACCTCTACTGTACTCCACTCTACTCTATATCTACTGTACTCCAATGTACTCTACCTCTACTGTACTCTACTGTTCTCTACCTCTACTCTACTCTACTGTACACCACCTCTACTGTGCTCCACTGTACTCTACCTCTACTATGCTCCACTGTACTCTACTTCTACTGTACTCCACTGTACTCTACCTCTACTGTGCTCCACTGTACTCTACCTCTACTGTACTCCACTGTACTCTACCTCTACTGTACTCCACTGTACTCTACCTCTACTGTGCTCCACTGTACTCTACCTCTACTGTACTCCACTGTACTCTACCTCTACTGTACTCCACTGTACGCTACCTTTACTGTGCTCCACTTTACTCTACCTCTACTGTACTCCACTCTACTCTACCTCTACTGTGCTCCGCTGTACTCCACTGTACTCTACCTCTACTGTGCTCCACTGTACTCTACCTCTACTGTACTCCACTGTACTCTACCTCTACTGTGCTCCACTGTACTCTACCTCTACTGTACTCCACTCTACTCTAACTCTACTGTGCTCCACTGTACTCTATCTCTACTGTACTCTACTGTACTCCACCTCTACTGTGCTCTGCTGTACTCCACTGTACTCTACCTCTACTGTGCTCCACTGTTCTCTACCTCTACTGTACTCTACTGTACTCCACCTCTACTGTGCTCCACTGTACTCCACTGTACTCTACCTCTACTGTGCTCCACTGTACTCTACCTCTACTGTACTCCACTGAACTCTACCTCTACTGTACTCCACTGAACTTTACCTCTACTGTCCTTCACTGTTCTCTACTGTACTCTACCTCTACTGTGCTCCACTGTACTCCACTGTACTCTATCTCTACTGTGATCCACTGTACTCTACCTCTGCTGTGCTCCACTGTACTCTACCTCTACTGTGCTCCACTGTACTCTACCTCTACTGTACTCCACTGTACTCTACCTCTACTGTACTCTACTGTACTCCACCTCTAATGCGCTCCACTGTACTCTACCTCTACTGTACTCCACTGTACTCTACTTCTAGTGTACTCCACTGTACTCTACCTCTACTGTGCTCCACTGTACTCTACCTCTAGTGTACTCCACTGTACTCTACCTCTACTCTACTCCACTGTACTCTACCTCTACTGTACTCCACTGTACTCTACCTCTACTGTGCTCCACTGTACTCTACCTCTACTGTACTCCACTGTACTCTACCTCTACTGTGCTCCACTGTACTCTACCTCTACTGTACTCCACTGTACGCTACCTCTACTGTGCTCCACTGTACTCTACCTCTACTGTGCTCCACTGTACTCTACCTCTACTGTACTCCACTGTACTCTACCTCTACTGTGCTCCACTGTACTCTACCTCTACTTTGCTCCAATGTACTCTACCTCTACTGTACTCCACTCTACTCTAACTCTACTGTGCTCCACTGTACTCTATCTCTACTGTACTCCACTGTACTCCACCTCTACTGTGCTCCGCTGTACTCCACTGTACTTTACCTCTACTGTGATCCACTGTACTCTACCTCTACTGTACTCCACCTCTACTCTACTCCACTGTTCTCTACCTCTACTGTACTCTACTGTACTCCACCTCTACTGTGATCCACTGTACTCCACTGTACTCTACCTCGACTGTGCTCCACTGTACTCTACCTCTACTGTACTCCACTCTACTCTATCTCTACTGTACTCCAATGTACTCTACCTCTACTGTACTCTACTGTTCTCTACCTCTACTGTACTCTACTGTACACCACCTCTACTGTGCTCCACTGTACTCCACTGTACTCTACCTCTACTGTGCTCCACTGTACTCTACCTCTACTGTGCTCCACTGTACTCTACCTCTTCTGTACTCCACTGTACTCTACCTCTACTGTACTCCACTGTACTCTACCTCTACTGTGCTCCAATGTACTCTACCTCTACTGTACTCCACTGTTCTCTACCTCTACTGTGCTCCACTGTACTCTACCTCTACTGTACTCCACTGTACGCTACCTTTACTGTGCTCCACTGTACTCTACCTCTACTGTACTCCACTCTACTCTACCTCTACTGTGCTCCGCTGTACTCCACTGTACTCTACCTCTACTGTGCTCCACTGTACTCTACCTCTACTGTACTCCACTGTACTCTACCTCTACTGTGCTCCACTGTACTCTACCTCTACTGTACTCCACTCTACTCTAACTCTACTGTGCTCCACTGTACTCTATCTCTACTGTACTCTACTGTACTCCACCTCTACTGTGCTCTGCTGTACTCCACTGTACTCTACCTCTACTGTGCACCACTGTACTCTACCTCGACTGTACTCCACTGTACTCTACCTCTACTGTGCTCCACTGTTCTCTACCTCTACTGTACTCTACTGTACTCCACCTCTACTGTGCTCCACTGTACTCCACTGTACTCTACCTCTACTGTGTTCCACTGTACTCTACCTCTACTGTACTCCACTGAACTCTACCTCTACTGTCCTTCACTGTTCTCTACTGTGATCCACTGTACTCTACCTCTGCTGTGCTCCACTGTACTCTACCTCTACTGTGCTCCACTGTACTCTACCTCTACTGTACTCCACTGTACTCTACCTCTACTGTACTCTACTGTACTCCACCTCTAATGCGCTCCACTGTACTCTACCTCTACTGTACTCCACTGTACTCTACCTCTAGTGTACTCCACTGTACTCTACCTCTACTGTGCTCCACTGTACTCTACCTCTACTGTACTCCACTGTACTCTACCTCTACTGTAATCCACTGTACTCTACCTCTACTGTGCTCCAATGTACTCTACCTCTACTGTACTCCACTGTTCTCTACCTCTACTGTGCTCCACTGTACTCTACCTCTACTGTACTCCACTGTACGCTACCTCTACTGTGCTCCACTGTACTCTACCTCTACTGTACTCCACTCTACTCTACCTCTACTGTCCTCCGCTGTACTCCACTGTACTCTACCTCTACTGTGCTCCACTGTACTCTACCTCTACTGTACTCCACTGTACTCTACCTCTACTGTGCTCCACTGTACTCTACCTCTACTTTGCTCCAATGTACTCTACCTCTACTGTACTCCACTCTACTCTAACTCTACTGTGCTCCACTGTACTCTATCTCTACTGTACTCTACTGTACTCCACCTCTACTTTGCTCCGCTGTACTCCACTGTACTCTACCTCTACTGTGCTCCACTGTACTCTACCTCTACTGTACTCCACTGTACTCTACCTCTACTGTGCTCCACTGTTCTCTACCTCTACTGTACTCTACTGTACTCCACCTCTACTGTGCTCCACTGTACTCCACTGTACTCCACCTCTACTGTGCTCCATTGTACTCTACCTCTACTGTACTCCACTGTACTCTACCTCTACTGTACTCCACTGAACTCTACCTCTACTGTCCTTCACTGTTCTCTACTGTACTCTACCTCTACTGTGCTCCACTGTACTCCACTCTACTCTATCTCTACTGTGATCAAATGTACTCTACCTCTGCTGTGCTCCACTGTACTCTACCTCTACTGTGCTCCACTGTACTCTACCTCTACTGAACTCCACTGTACTCTACCTCTACTGTACTCCACTGTACTATACCTCTACTGTACTCAACTGTACTCCACCTCTACTGTACTCCACTCTACTCTGCCTCTACTGTGCTCCACTGTACTCTGTCTCTAATGTACTCCACTGTACTCTACCTCTACTGTAGTCTACTATTCTCTACCTCTACTGTACTCCACCTCTAATGTGCTCCACTGTACCCCACTGTACTCTACCTCTGCTGTACTCCACTGCACTCTACCTCTACTGTGCTCCACTGTACTCTACCTCTACTCTGCTCCACTGTACTCTACCTCTACTGTACTCAACTGTACTCTACCTCTACTGTGCTCCACTGTACTCTACCTCTAGTGTACTCCACTGTACTCTACCTCTACTGTACTCCACTGAACTCTAACTCTACTGTCCTTCACTGTACTCTACTGTACTCTACCTCTACTGTGCTCCAATGTACTCCACTGTACTCTATCTCTACTGTGATCCACTGTACTCTACCTCTGCTGGGCTCCACTGAACTCTACCTCTACTGTGCTCCACTGCACTCTACCTCTACTCTACGCCACTGTACTCCACCTCTACTGTACTCTACTGTTCTCTACCTCTACTGTACTCTACTCTAATCCACCTCTACTGTGCTCCACTGTACTCCACTGTACTCTACCTCTACTGTGCTCCACTGTACTCTACCTCTACTGTACTCCACTGTACTCTACCTCTACTGTGCTCCACTGTACTCTACCTCGGCTGTGCTCCACTGTACTCTACCTCTACTGTCCTCCACTGTACTCTACCTCTACTGTACTCCACTCTACTCTGCCTCTACTGTGCTCCACTGTACTCTGTCTCTAATGTACTCCACTGTACTCTACCTCTACTGTAGTCTACTATTCTCTACCTCTACTGTACTCCACCTCTAATGTGCTCCACTGTACCCCACTGTACTCTACCTCTGCTGTACTCCACTGCACTCTACCTCTACTGTGCTCCACTGTACTCTACCTCTACTCTGCTCCACTGTACTCTACCTCTACTGTACTCCACTGTACTCTACCTCTACTGTGCTCCACTGTACTCTACCTCTACTGTACTCCACTGTACTCTACCTCTACTGTACTCCACTGTACGCTACCTTTACTGTGCTCCACTGTACTCTACCTCTACTGTACTCCACTTTACTCTACCTCTACTGTGCTCCGCTGTACTCCACTGTACTCTACCTCTACTGTGCTCCACTGTACTCTATCTCTACTGTACTCCACTGTACTCTACCTCTACTGTGCTCCACTGTACTCTACCTCTACTGTACTCCACTCTACTCTATCTCTACTGTACTCCAATGTACTCTACCTCTACTGTACTCTACTGTTCTCTACCTCTACTGTACTCTACTGTACACCACCTCTACTGTGCTCCACTGTACTCTACCTCTACTATGCTCCACTGTACTCTACCTCTACTGTACTCCACTGTACTCTACCTCTACTGTGCTCCACTGTACTCTACCTCTACTGTACTCCACTGTACTCTACCTCTACTGTACTCCACTGTACTCTACCTCTACTGTGCTCCACTGTACTCTACCTCTACTGTACTCCACTGTACTCTACCTCTACTGTACTCCACTGTACGCTACCTTTACTGTGCTCCACTTTACTCTACCTCTACTGTACTCCACTCTACTCTACCTCTACTGTGCTCCGCTGTACTCCACTGTACTCTACCTCTACTGTGCTCCACTGTACTCTACCTCTACTGTACTCCACTGTACTCTACCTCTACTGTGCTCCACTGTACTCTACCTCTACTGTACTCCACTCTACTCTAACTCTACTGTGCTCCACTGTACTCTATCTCTACTGTACTCTACTGTACTCCACCTCTACTGTGCTCTGCTGTACTCCACTGTACTCTACCTCTACTGTGCTCCACTGTTCTCTACCTCTACTGTACTCTACTGTACTCCACCTCTACTGTGCTCCACTGTACTCCACTGTACTCTACCTCTACTGTGCTCCACTGTACTCTACCTCTACTGTACTCCACTGAACTCTACCTCTACTGTACTCCACTGAACTTTACCTCTACTGTCCTTCACTGTTCTCTACTGTACTCTACCTCTACTGTGCTCCACTGTACTCCACTGTACTCTATCTCTACTGTGATCCACTGTACTCTACCTCTGCTGTGCTCCACTGTACTCTACCTCTACTGTGCTCCACTGTACTCTACCTCTACTGTACTCCACTGTACTCTACCTCTACTGTACTCTACTGTACTCCACCTCTAATGCGCTCCACTGTACTCTACCTCTACTGTACTCCACTGTACTCTACTTCTAGTGTACTCCACTGTACTCTACCTCTACTGTGCTCCACTGTACTCTACCTCTAGTGTACTCCACTGTACTCTACCTCTACTCTACTCCACTGTACTCTACCTCTACTGTACTCCACTGTACTCTACCTCTACTGTGCTCCACTGTACTCTACCTCTACTGTACTCCACTGTACTCTACCTCTACTGTGCTCCACTGTACTCTACCTCTACTGTACTCCACTGTACGCTACCTCTACTGTGCTCCACTGTACTCTACCTCTACTGTGCTCCACTGTACTCTACCTCTACTGTACTCCACTGTACTCTACCTCTACTGTGCTCCACTGTACTCTACCTCTACTGTACTCCACTCTACTCTATCTCTACTGTACTCCAATGTACTCTACCTCTACTGTACTCTACTGTTCTCTACCTCTACTGTACTCTACTGTACACCACCTCTACTGTGCTCCACTGTACTCTACCTCTACTATGCTCCACTGTACTCTACCTCTACTGTACTCCACTGTACTCTACCTCTACTGTGCTCCACTGTACTCTACCTCTACTGTACTCCACTGTACTCTACCTCTACTGTACTCCACTGTACTCTACCTCTACTGTGCTCCACTGTACTCTACCTCTACTGTACTCCACTGTACTCTACCTCTACTGTACTCCACTGTACGCTACCTTTACTGTGCTCCACTTTACTCTACCTCTACTGTACTCCACTCTACTCTACCTCTACTGTGCTCCGCTGTACTCCACTGTACTCTACCTCTACTGTGCTCCACTGTACTCTACCTCTACTGTACTCCACTGTACTCTACCTCTACTGTGCTCCACTGTACTCTACCTCTACTGTACTCCACTCTACTCTAACTCTACTGTGCTCCACTGTACTCTATCTCTACTGTACTCTACTGTACTCCACCTCTACTGTGCTCTGCTGTACTCCACTGTACTCTACCTCTACTGTGCTCCACTGTTCTCTACCTCTACTGTACTCTACTGTACTCCACCTCTACTGTGCTCCACTGTACTCCACTGTACTCTACCTCTACTGTGCTCCACTGTACTCTACCTCTACTGTACTCCACTGAACTCTACCTCTACTGTACTCCACTGAACTTTACCTCTACTGTCCTTCACTGTTCTCTACTGTACTCTACCTCTACTGTGCTCCACTGTACTCCACTGTACTCTATCTCTACTGTGATCCACTGTACTCTACCTCTGCTGTGCTCCACTGTACTCTACCTCTACTGTGCTCCACTGTACTCTACCTCTACTGTACTCCACTGTACTCTACCTCTACTGTACTCTACTGTACTCCACCTCTAATGCGCTCCACTGTACTCTACCTCTACTGTACTCCACTGTACTCTACTTCTAGTGTACTCCACTGTACTCTACCTCTACTGTGCTCCACTGTACTCTACCTCTAGTGTACTCCACTGTACTCTACCTCTACTCTACTCCACTGTACTCTACCTCTACTGTACTCCACTGTACTCTACCTCTACTGTGCTCCACTGTACTCTACCTCTACTGTACTCCACTGTACTCTACCTCTACTGTGCTCCACTGTACTCTACCTCTACTGTACTCCACTGTTCTCTACCTCTACTGTGCTCCACTGTACTCTACCTCTACTGTACTCCACTGTACGCTACCTCTACTGTGCTCCACTGTACTCTACCTCTACTGTACTCCACTCTACTCTACCTCTACTGTCCTCCGCTGTACTCCACTGTACTCTACCTCTACTGTGCTCCACTGTACTCTACCTCTACTGTACTCCACTGTACTCTACCTCTACTGTGCTCCACTGTACTCTACCTCTACTTTGCTCCAATGTACTCTACCTCTACTGTACTCCACTCTACTCTAACTCTACTGTGCTCCACTGTACTCTATCTCTACTGTACTCTACTGTACTCCACCTCTACTTTGCTCCGCTGTACTCCACTGTACTCTACCTCTACTGTGCTCCACTGTACTCTACCTCTACTGTACTCCACTGTACTCTACCTCTACTGTGCTCCACTGTTCTCTACCTCTACTGTACTCTACTGTACTCCACCTCTACTGTGCTCCACTGTACTCCACTGTACTCCACCTCTACTGTGCTCCATTGTACTCTACCTCTACTGTACTCCACTGTACTCTACCTCTACTGTACTCCACTGAACTCTACCTCTACTGTCCTTCACTGTTCTCTACTGTACTCTACCTCTACTGTGCTCCACTGTACTCCACTCTACTCTATCTCTACTGTGATCAAATGTACTCTACCTCTGCTGTGCTCCACTGTACTCTACCTCTACTGTGCTCCACTGTACTCTACCTCTACTGAACTCCACTGTACTCTACCTCTACTGTACTCCACTGTACTATACCTCTACTGTACTCAATTGTACTCCACCTCTACTGTACTCCACTCTACTCTGCCTCTACTGTGCTCCACTGTACTCTGTCTCTAATGTACTCCACTGTACTCTACCTCTACTGTAGTCTACTATTCTCTACCTCTACTGTACTCCACCTCTAATGTGCTCCACTGTACCCCACTGTACTCTACCTCTGCTGTACTCCACTGCACTCTACCTCTACTGTGCTCCACTGTACTCTACCTCTACTCTGCTCCACTGTACTCTACCTCTACTGTACTCAACTGTACTCTACCTCTACTGTGCTCCACTGTACTCTACCTCTAGTGTACTCCACTGTACTCTACCTCTACTGTACTCCACTGAACTCTAACTCTACTGTCCTTCACTGTACTCTACTGTACTCTACCTCTACTGTGCTCCAATGTACTCCACTGTACTCTATCTCTACTGTGATCCACTGTACTCTACCTCTGCTGGGCTCCACTGAACTCTACCTCTACTGTGCTCCACTGCACTCTACCTCTACTCTACGCCACTGTACTCCACCTCTACTGTACTCTACTGTTCTCTACCTCTACTGTACTCTACTCTAATCCACCTCTACTGTGCTCCACTGTACTCCACTGTACTCTACCTCTACTGTGCTCCACTGTACTCTACCTCTACTGTACTCCACTGTACTCTACCTCTACTGTGCTCCACTGTACTCTACCTCGGCTGTGCTCCACTGTACTCTACCTCTACTGTCCTCCACTGTACTCTACCTCTACTGTACTCCACTCTACTCTGCCTCTACTGTGCTCCACTGTACTCTGTCTCTAATGTACTCCACTGTACTCTACCTCTACTGTAGTCTACTATTCTCTACCTCTACTGTACTCCACCTCTAATGTGCTCCACTGTACCCCACTGTACTCTACCTCTGCTGTACTCCACTGCACTCTACCTCTACTGTGCTCCACTGTACTCTACCTCTACTCTGCTCCACTGTACTCTACCTCTACTGTACTCCACTGTACTCTACCTCTACTGTGCTCCACTGTACTCTACCTCTACTGTACTCCACTGTACTCTACCTCTACTGTACTCCACTGTACGCTACCTTTACTGTGCTCCACTGTACTCTACCTCTACTGTACTCCACTTTACTCTACCTCTACTGTGCTCCGCTGTACTCCACTGTACTCTACCTCTACTGTGCTCCACTGTACTCTATCTCTACTGTACTCCACTGTACTCTACCTCTACTGTGCTCCACTGTACTCTACCTCTACTGTACTCCACTCTACTCTATCTCTACTGTACTCCAATGTACTCTACCTCTACTGTACTCTACTGTTCTCTACCTCTACTGTACTCTACTGTACACCACCTCTACTGTGCTCCACTGTACTCTACCTCTACTATGCTCCACTGTACTCTACCTCTACTGTACTCCACTGTACTCTACCTCTACTGTGCTCCACTGTACTCTACCTCTACTGTACTCCACTGTACTCTACCTCTACTGTACTCCACTGTACTCTACCTCTACTGTGCTCCACTGTACTCTACCTCTACTGTACTCCACTGTACTCTACCTCTACTGTACTCCACTGTACGCTACCTTTACTGTGCTCCACTTTACTCTACCTCTACTGTACTCCACTCTACTCTACCTCTACTGTGCTCCGCTGTACTCCACTGTACTCTACCTCTACTGTGCTCCACTGTACTCTACCTCTACTGTACTCCACTGTACTCTACCTCTACTGTGCTCCACTGTACTCTACCTCTACTGTACTCCACTCTACTCTAACTCTACTGTGCTCCACTGTACTCTATCTCTACTGTACTCTACTGTACTCCACCTCTACTGTGCTCTGCTGTACTCCACTGTACTCTACCTCTACTGTGCTCCACTGTTCTCTACCTCTACTGTACTCTACTGTACTCCACCTCTACTGTGCTCCACTGTACTCCACTGTACTCTACCTCTACTGTGCTCCACTGTACTCTACCTCTACTGTACTCCACTGAACTCTACCTCTACTGTACTCCACTGAACTTTACCTCTACTGTCCTTCACTGTTCTCTACTGTACTCTACCTCTACTGTGCTCCACTGTACTCCACTGTACTCTATCTCTACTGTGATCCACTGTACTCTACCTCTGCTGTGCTCCACTGTACTCTACCTCTACTGTGCTCCACTGTACTCTACCTCTACTGTACTCCACTGTACTCTACCTCTACTGTACTCTACTGTACTCCACCTCTAATGCGCTCCACTGTACTCTACCTCTACTGTACTCCACTGTACTCTACTTCTAGTGTACTCCACTGTACTCTACCTCTACTGTGCTCCACTGTACTCTACCTCTAGTGTACTCCACTGTACTCTACCTCTACTCTACTCCACTGTACTCTACCTCTACTGTACTCCACTGTACTCTACCTCTACTGTGCTCCACTGTACTCTACCTCTACTGTACTCCACTGTACTCTACCTCTACTGTGCTCCACTGTACTCTACCTCTACTGTACTCCACTGTACGCTACCTCTACTGTGCTCCACTGTACTCTACCTCTACTGTGCTCCACTGTACTCTACCTCTACTGTACTCCACTGTACTCTACCTCTACTGTGCTCCACTGTACTCTACCTCTACTGTACTCCACTCTACTCTATCTCTACTGTACTCCAATGTACTCTACCTCTACTGTACTCTACTGTTCTCTACCTCTACTGTACTCTACTGTACACCACCTCTACTGTGCTCCACTGTACTCTACCTCTACTATGCTCCACTGTACTCTACCTCTACTGTACTCCACTGTACTCTACCTCTACTGTGCTCCACTGTACTCTACCTCTACTGTACTCCACTGTACTCTACCTCTACTGTACTCCACTGTACTCTACCTCTACTGTGCTCCACTGTACTCTACCTCTACTGTACTCCACTGTACTCTACCTCTACTGTACTCCACTGTACGCTACCTTTACTGTGCTCCACTTTACTCTACCTCTACTGTACTCCACTCTACTCTACCTCTACTGTGCTCCGCTGTACTCCACTGTACTCTACCTCTACTGTGCTCCACTGTACTCTACCTCTACTGTACTCCACTGTACTCTACCTCTACTGTGCTCCACTGTACTCTACCTCTACTGTACTCCACTCTACTCTAACTCTACTGTGCTCCACTGTACTCTATCTCTACTGTACTCTACTGTACTCCACCTCTACTGTGCTCTGCTGTACTCCACTGTACTCTACCTCTACTGTGCTCCACTGTTCTCTACCTCTACTGTACTCTACTGTACTCCACCTCTACTGTGCTCCACTGTACTCCACTGTACTCTACCTCTACTGTGCTCCACTGTACTCTACCTCTACTGTACTCCACTGAACTCTACCTCTACTGTACTCCACTGAACTTTACCTCTACTGTCCTTCACTGTTCTCTACTGTACTCTACCTCTACTGTGCTCCACTGTACTCCACTGTACTCTATCTCTACTGTGATCCACTGTACTCTACCTCTGCTGTGCTCCACTGTACTCTACCTCTACTGTGCTCCACTGTACTCTACCTCTACTGTACTCCACTGTACTCTACCTCTACTGTACTCTACTGTACTCCACCTCTAATGCGCTCCACTGTACTCTACCTCTACTGTACTCCACTGTACTCTACTTCTAGTGTACTCCACTGTACTCTACCTCTACTGTGCTCCACTGTACTCTACCTCTAGTGTACTCCACTGTACTCTACCTCTACTCTACTCCACTGTACTCTACCTCTACTGTACTCCACTGTACTCTACCTCTACTGTGCTCCACTGTACTCTACCTCTACTGTACTCCACTGTACTCTACCTCTACTGTGCTCCACTGTACTCTACCTCTACTGTACTCCACTGTACGCTACCTCTACTGTGCTCCACTGTACTCTACCTCTACTGTGCTCCACTGTACTCTACCTCTACTGTACTCCACTGTACTCTACCTCTACTGTGCTCCACTGTACTCTACCTCTACTTTGCTCCAATGTACTCTACCTCTACTGTACTCCACTCTACTCTAACTCTACTGTGCTCCACTGTACTCTATCTCTACTGTACTCCACTGTACTCCACCTCTACTGTGCTCCGCTGTACTCCACTGTACTTTACCTCTACTGTGATCCACTGTACTCTACCTCTACTGTACTCCACCTCTACTCTACTCCACTGTTCTCTACCTCTACTGTACTCTACTGTACTCCACCTCTACTGTGATCCACTGTACTCCACTGTACTCTACCTCGACTGTGCTCCACTGTACTCTACCTCTACTGTACTCCACTCTACTCTATCTCTACTGTACTCCAATGTACTCTACCTCTACTGTACTCTACTGTTCTCTACCTCTACTGTACTCTACTGTACACCACCTCTACTGTGCTCCACTGTACTCCACTGTACTCTACCTCTACTGTGCTCCACTGTACTCTACCTCTACTGTGCTCCACTGTACTCTACCTCTACTGTACTCCACTGTACTCTACCTCTACTGTACTCCACTGTACTCTACCTCTACTGTGCTCCAATGTACTCTACCTCTACTGTACTCCACTGTTCTCTACCTCTACTGTGCTCCACTGTACTCTACCTCTACTGTACTCCACTGTACGCTACCTTTACTGTGCTCCACTGTACTCTACCTCTACTGTACTCCACTCTACTCTACCTCTACTGTGCTCCGCTGTACTCCACTGTACTCTACCTCTACTGTGCTCCACTGTACTCTACCTCTAATGTACTCCACTGTACTCTACCTCTACTGTGCTCCACTGTACTCTACCTCTACTGTACTCCACTCTACTCTAACTCTACTGTGCTCCACTGTACTCTATCTCTACTGTACTCTACTGTACTCCACCTCTACTGTGCTCTGCTGTACTCCACTGTACTCTACCTCTACTGTGCACCACTGTACTCTACCTCGACTGTACTCCACTGTACTCTACCTCTACTGTGCTCCACTGTTCTCTACCTCTACTGTACTCTACTGTACTCCACCTCTACTGTGCTCCACTGTACTCCACTGTACTCTACCTCTACTGTGTTCCACTGTACTCTACCTGTACTCCACTGAACTCTACCTCTACTGTCCTTCACTGTTGTCTACTGTGCTCCACTGTACTCCACTGTACTCTATCTCTACTGTGATCCACTGTACTCTACCTCTGCTGTGCTCCACTGTACTCTACCTCTACTGTGCTCCACTGTACTCTACCTCTACTGTACTCCACTGTACTCTACCTCTACTGTACTCTACTGTACTCCACCTCTAATGCGCTCCACTGTACTCTACCTCTACTGTACTCCACTGTACTCTACCTCTAGTGTACTCCACTGTACTCTACCTCTACTGTGCTCCACTGTACTCTACCTCTACTGTACTCCACTGTACTCTACCTCTACTGTAATCCACTGTACTCTACCTCTACTGTGCTCCAATGTACTCTACCTCTACTGTACTCCACTGTTCTCTACCTCTACTGTGCTCCACTGTACTCTACCTCTACTGTACTCCACTGTACGCTACTTCTACTGTGCTCCACTGTACTCTACCTCTACTGTACTCCACTCTACTCTACCTCTACTGTCCTCCGCTGTACTCCACTGTACTCTACCTCTACTGTGCTCCACTGTACTCTACCTCTACTGTACTCCACTGTACTCTACCTCTACTGTGCTCCACTGTACTCTACCTCTACTTTGCTCCAATGTACTCTACCTCTACTGTACTCCACTCTACTCTAACTCTACTGTGCTCCACTGTACTCTATCTCTACTGTACTCTACTGTACTCCACCTCTACTTTGCTCCGCTGTACTCCACTGTACTCTACCTCTACTGTGCTCCACTGTACTCTACCTCTACTGTACTCCACTGTACTCTACCTCTACTGTGCTCCACTGTTCTCTACCTCTACTGTACTCTACTGTACTCCACCTCTACTGTGCTCCACTGTACTCCACTGTACTCCACCTCTACTGTGCTCCATTGTACTCTACCTCTACTGTCCTTCACTGTTCTCTACTGTACTCTACCTCTACTGTGCTCCACTGTACTCCACTCTACTCTATCTCTACTGTGATCAAATGTACTCTACCTCTGCTGTGCTCCACTGTACTCTACCTCTACTTTGCTCCACTGTACTCTACCTCTACTGAACTCCACTGTACTCTACCTCTACTGTACTCCACTGTACTATACCTCTACTGTACTCAACTGTACTCCACCTCTAATGCACTCCACTGTACTCCACGGTACTCTACCTCTACTGTACTCCACTGTTCTCTACCTCTAGTGTACTCCACTGTACTCTACCTCTACTGTACTCCACCGAACTCTACCTCTACTGTAATGGAATTTTTCCATGTAGTATTCTTATTTCAGTTATTCCTAATGTTGGCCTCATCTGTTTCTCTAACTTGTAGTGAGAGGGGGGCTGTGTGATAATTTACTGTGTTATGTTTGTCAGTGGAGGTAAGGGAAAAGCAGGTGGTCAAGGGGTCATCCTGAGTGCATTTGTATTTTATAGCCTAAAGGGTTAAAGGGGGGCATTAAGATCTCAGGGCCAGGGAGGAATGAAGAGACAAAGTATATCTCTCTCCCTGAGGGGAGGGAAGAAATAAGGCCTTGGGGTATAAGAAAGACAGGCACTGCTTTCTCCTTATCTGTCCTCACTGACTCACGAATGTGTATTGGTGACGAGGATCTCTCTTGCAAGAGAAATAAATACTTTTTAAACTATTGATTTGGACTCAGTCGCTTACTCAGTGGTGGTGTTTGTTGAATGATAAAAATAGCCACAACACTACTGTCCTTCACTGTACTCTACTGTACTCTACCTCTACTGTGATCCAATGTACTCCACTGTACTCTATCTCTACTGTGATCCACTGTACTCTACCTCTGCTGGGCTCCACTGAACTCTACCTCTACTGTGCTCCACTGCACTCTACCTCTACTCTACGCCACTGTACTCCACCTCCACTGTACTCTACTGTTCTCTACCTCTACTGTACTCTACTGTAATCCACCTCTACTGTGCTCCACTGTACTCCACTGTACTCTACCTCTACTGTGCTCCACTGTACTCTACCTCTACTGTACTCCACTGTACTCTACCTCCACTGTGCTCCAATGTACTACAACTCTGCTGTACTCCACTGTACTCTACCTCTACTGTACTCCACTGTACTCTACCTCTACTGTGCTCCACTGTACTCCACTGTACGCTACCTCTACTGTGCTCCACTGTACTCTACCTCTACTGTACTCCACTCTACTCTACCTCTACTGTGCTCCGCTGTACTCTACCTCTACTGTGCTCCACTGTACTCTACCTCTACTGTGCTCCACTGTACTCTACCTCTACTGTACTCCAATGTATGCTACCTCTACTGTGCTCCACTGTACTCTACCTCTACTGTACTCCACTCCACTCTATTGCGACTGTACTCTACTGTACTCCACCTCTACTGTGCTCTGCTGTACTCCACTGTACTCTACCTCTACTGTGCTCCACTGTACTCTACCTCTACTGTACTCTACCTCTACTGTACTCCACTGTACCCTACCTCTACTGTGCTATACCGTACTCCACCTCTACTGTGCTCCACTGTACTCTACCTCTACTGTGCTCCACTGTACCCTACCTCTACTGTGCTATACCGTACTCCACCTCTACTGTGCTCCACTGTACTCTACCTCTACTGTACTCCACTGTACTCTACCTCTACTGTGCTCCACTGTACTCTACCTCTACTGTACTCCACTCTACTCTAACTCTACTGTGCTCCACTCTACTCTATCTCTACTGTACTCTACTGTACTCCACCTCTACTGTGCTCCGCTGTACTCCACTGTACTCTACCTCTACTGTGCTCCACTGTACTCTACCTCTACTGTACTCCACTGTACTCTACCTCTATAGTGCTCCACTGTTCTCTACCTCTACTGTACTCTACTGTACTCCACCTCTACTGTGCTCCACTGTACTCCACTGTACTCTACCTCTACTGTGCTCCATTGTACTCTACCTCTACTGTACTCCACTGTACTCTACCTCTACTGTACTCCACTGAACTCTACCTCTACTGTCCTTCACTGTTCTCTACTGTACTCTACCTCTACTGTGCTCCACTGTACTCCACTCTATCTCTACTGTGATCCACTGTACTCTACCTCTGCTGTGCTCCACTGTACTCTACCTCTACTGTAATCCACTGTACTCTACCTCTACTGTACTCCACTGTACTCTACCTCTACTGTACTCCACTGTACTCTACCTCTACTGTACTCAACTGTTTTCCACCTCTAATGCGCTCCACTGTACTCCACTGTACTCTACCTCTACTGTACTCCACTGTACTCTACCTCTAGTGTACTCCACTGTACTCTACCTCTACTGTACTCCACTGAACTCTAACTCTACTGTCCTTCACTGTACTCTACTGTACTCTACCTCTACTGTGCTCCAATGTACTCCACTGTACTCTATCTCTACTGTGATCCACTGTACTCTACCTCTGCTGGGCTCCACTGAACTCTACCTCTACTGTGCTCCACTGCACTCTACCTCTACTCTACGCCACTGTACTCCACCTCTACTGTACTCTACTGTTCTCTACCTCTACTGTACTCTACTCTAATCCACCTCTACTGTGCTCCACTGTACTCCACTGTACTCTACCTCTACTGTGCTCCACTGTACTCTACCTCTACTGTACTCCACTGTACTCTACCTCTACTGTGCTCCACTGTACTCTACCTCGGCTGTGCTCCACTGTACTCTACCTCTACTGTCCTCCACTGTACTCTACCTCTACTGTACTCCACTCTACTCTGCCTCTACTGTGCTCCACTGTACTCTGTCTCTAATGTACTCCACTGTACTCTACCTCTACTGTAGTCTACTATTCTCTACCTCTACTGTACTCCACCTCTAATGTGCTCCACTGTACCCCACTGTACTCTACCTCTGCTGTACTCCACTGTACTCTACCTCTACTGTGCTCCACTGTACTCTACCTCTACTCTGCTCCACTGTACTCTACCTCTACTGTACTCCACTCCACTCTATTGCGACTGTACTCTACTGTACTCCACCTCTACTGTGCTCTGCTGTACTCCACTGTACTCTACCTCTACTGTGCTCCACTGTACTCTACCTCTACTGTACTCTACCTCTACTGTACTCCACTGTACCCTACCTCTACTGTGCTATACCGTACTCCACCTCTACTGTGCTCCACTGTACTCTACCTCTACTGTGCTCCACTGTACCCTACCTCTACTGTGCTATACCGTACTCCACCTCTACTGTGCTCCACTGTACTCTACCTCTACTGTACTCCACTGTACTCTACCTCTACTGTGCTCCACTGTACTCTACCTCTACTGTACTCCACTCTACTCTAACTCTACTGTGCTCCACTGTACTCTATCTCTACTGTACTCTACTGTACTCCACCTCTACTGTGCTCCGCTGTACTCCACTGTACTCTACCTCTACTGTGCTCCACTGTACTCTACCTCTACTGTACTCCACTGTACTCTACCTCTATAGTGCTCCACTGTTCTCTACCTCTACTGTACTCTACTGTACTCCACCTCTACTGTGCTCCACTGTACTCCACTGTACTCTACCTCTACTGTGCTCCATTGTACTCTACCTCTACTGTACTCCACTGTACTCTACCTCTACTGTACTCCACTGAACTCTACCTCTACTGTCCTTCACTGTTCTCTACTGTACTCTACCTCTACTGTGCTCCACTGTACTCCACTCTATCTCTACTGTGATCCACTGTACTCTACCTCTGCTGTGCTCCACTGTACTCTACCTCTACTGTAATCCACTGTACTCTACCTCTACTGTACTCCACTGTACTCTACCTCTACTGTACTCCACTGTACTCTACCTCTACTGTACTCAACTGTTTTCCACCTCTAATGCGCTCCACTGTACTCCACTGTACTCTACCTCTACTGTACTCCACTGTACTCTACCTCTAGTGTACTCCACTGTACTCTACCTCTACTGTACTCCACTGAACTCTAACTCTACTGTCCTTCACTGTACTCTACTGTACTCTACCTCTACTGTGCTCCAATGTACTCCACTGTACTCTATCTCTACTGTGATCCACTGTACTCTACCTCTGCTGGGCTCCACTGAACTCTACCTCTACTGTGCTCCACTGCACTCTACCTCTACTCTACGCCACTGTACTCCACCTCTACTGTACTCTACTGTTCTCTACCTCTACTGTACTCTACTCTAATCCACCTCTACTGTGCTCCACTGTACTCCACTGTACTCTACCTCTACTGTGCTCCACTGTACTCTACCTCTACTGTACTCCACTGTACTCTACCTCTACTGTGCTCCACTGTACTCTACCTCGGCTGTGCTCCACTGTACTCTACCTCTACTGTCCTCCACTGTACTCTACCTCTACTGTACTCCACTCTACTCTGCCTCTACTGTGCTCCACTGTACTCTGTCTCTAATGTACTCCACTGTACTCTACCTCTACTGTAGTCTACTATTCTCTACCTCTACTGTACTCCACCTCTAATGTGCTCCACTGTACCCCACTGTACTCTACCTCTGCTGTACTCCACTGTACTCTACCTCTACTGTGCTCCACTGTACTCTACCTCTACTCTGCTCCACTGTACTCTACCTCTACTGTACTCCACTGTACTCTACCTCTACTGTGCTCCACTGTACTCTACCTCTACTGTACTCCACTGTACGCTACCTTTACTGTGCTCCACTGTACTCTACCTCTACTGTACTCCACTCTACTCTACCTCTACTGTGCTCCGCTGTACTCCACTGTACTCTACCTCTACTGTGCTCCACTGTACTCTATCTCTACTGTACTCCACTGTACTCTACCTCTACTGTGCTCCACTGTACTCTACCTCTACTGTACTCCACTCTACTCTAACTCTACTGTGCTCCACTGTACTCTATCTCTACTGTACTCTACTGTACTCCACCTCTACTGTGCTCTGATGTACTCCACTGTACTCTACCTCTACTGTGCACCACTGTACTCTACCTCTACTGTACTCCACTGTACTCTACCTCTACTGTGCTCCACTGTTCTCTACCTCTACTGTACTCTACTGTACTCCACCTCTACTGTGCTCCACTGTACTCCACTGTACTCTACCTCTACTGTGCTCCACTGTACTCTACCTCTACTGTACTCCACTGAACTCTACCTCTACTGTACTCCACTGAACTCTACCTCTACTGTCCTTCACTGTTCTCTACTGTACTCTACCTCTACTGTGCTCCACTGTACTCCACTGTACTCTATCTCTACTGTGATCCACTGTACTCTACCTCTGCTGTGCTCCACTGTACTCTACCTCTACTGTGCTCCACTGTACTCTACCTCTACTGTACTCCACTGTACCCTACCTCTACTGTACTCTACTGTACTCCACCTCTAATGCGCTCCACTGTACTCTACCTCTACTGTACTCCACTGTACTCTACTTCTAGTGTACTCCACTGTACTCTACCTCTACTGTGCTCCACTGTACTCTACCTGTACTGTACTCCACTGTACTCTACCTCTACTCTACTCCACTGTACTCTACCTCTACTGTGCTCCAATGTACTCTACCTCTACTGTACTCCACTGTTCTCTACCTCTACTGTGCTCCACTGTACTCTACCTCTACTGTACTCCACTGTACGCTACCTCTACTGTGCTCCACTGTACTCTACCTCTACTGTACTCCACTCTACTCTACCTCTACTGTCCTCCGCTGTACTCCACTGTACTCTACCTCTACTGTGCTCCACTGTACTCTACCTCTACTGTACTCCACTGTACTCTACCTCTACTGTGCTCCACTGTACTCTACCTCTACTTTGCTCCAATGTACTCTACCTCTACTGTACTCCACTCTACGCTAACTCTACTGTGCTCCACTGTACTCTATCTCTACTGTACTCCACTGTACTCCACCTCTACTGTGCTCCGCTGTACTCCACTGTACTTTACCTCTACTGTGATCCACTGTACTCTACCTCTATTGTACTCCACCTCTACTGTAGTCCACTGTTCTCTACCTCTACTGTACTCTACTGTACTCCACCCCTACTGTGATCCACTGTACTCCACTGTACTCTACCTCGACTGTGCTCCACTGTACTCTACCTCTACTGTACTCCACTCTACTCTATCTCTACTGTACTCCAATGTACTCTACCTCTACTGTACTCTACTGTTCTCTACCTCTACTGTACTCTACTGTACACCACCTCTACTGTGCTCCACTGTACTCCACTGTACTCTACCTCTACTGTGCTCCACTGTACTCTACCTCTACTGTACTCCACTGTACTCTACCTCTACTGTGCTCCACTGTACTCTACCTCTAATGTACTCCACTGTACTCTACCTCTACTGTACTCCACTGTACTCTACCTCTACTGTGCTCCACTGTACTCTACCTCTACTGTACTCCACTGTTCTCTACCTCTACTGTGCTCCACTGTACTCTACCTCTACTGTACTCCACTGTACGCTACATTTACTGTGCTCCACTGTGCTCTACCTCTACTGTACTCCACTCTACTCTACCTCTACTGTGCTCCGCTGTACTCCACTGTACTCTACCTCTACTGTGCTCCACTGTACTCTACCTCTACTGTACTCCACTGTACTCTACCTCTACTGTGCTCCACTGTACTCTACCTCTACTGTACTCCACTCTACTCTAACTCTACTGTGCTCCACTGTACTCTCTACTGTACTCTACTGTACTCCACCTCTACTGTGCTCTGCTGTACTCCACTGTAATCTACCTCTACTGTGCACCACTGTACTCTACCTCTAATGTACTCCACTGTACTCTACCTCTACTGTGCTCCACTGTTCTCTACCTCTACTGTACTCTACTGTACTCCACCTCTACTGTGCTCCACTGTACTCCACTGTACTCTACCTCTACTGTGCTCCACTGTACTCTACCTCTACTGTACTCCACTGAACTCTACCTCTACTGTAGTCCACTGAACTCTACCTCTACTGTCCTTCACTGTTCTCTACTGTACTCTACCTCTACTGTGCTCCACTGTACTCCACTGTAATCTATCTCTACTGTGATCCACTGTACTCTACCTCTACTGTAATCCACTGTACTCTACCTCTACTGTACTCCACTGTACTCTACCTCTACTGTACTCCACTGTACTCTATCTCTACTGTACTCTACTGTACTCCACCTCTACATTGCTCCGCTGTACTCCACTGTACTCTACCTCTACTGTGCTCCACTGTACTCTACCTCTACTGTACTCCACTGTACTCTACCTCTACTGTGCTCCACTGTTCTCTACCTCTACTGTACTCTACTGTACTCCACCTCTACTGTGCTCCACTGTACTCCACTGTACTCCACCTCTACTGTGCTCCATTGTACTCTACCTCTACTGTACTCCACTGTACTCTACCTCTACTGTACTCCACTGAACTCTACCTCTACTGTCCTTCACTGTTCTCTACTCTACTCTACCTCTACTGTGCTCCACTGTACTCCACTCTACTCTATCTCTACTGTGATCCAATGTACTCTACCTCTGCTGTGCTCCACTGTACTCTACCTCTACTGTGCTCCACTGTACTCTACCTCTACTGAACTCCACTGTACTCTACCTCTACTGTACTCCACTGTACTATACCTCTACTGTACTCAACTGTACTCCACCTCTAATGCGCTCCACTGTACTCCACTGTACTCTACCTCTACTGTACTCCACTGTTCTCTACCTCTAGTGTACTCTACCTCTACTGTACTCCACTGAACTCTACCTCTACTGTCCTTCACTGTTCTCTACTGTACTCTACCTCTACTGTGCTCCACTGTACTCCACTCTACTCTATCTCTACTGTGATCCAATGTACTCTACCTCTGCTGTGCTCCACTGTACTCTACCTCTACTGTGCTCCACTGTACTTTACCTCTACTGAACTCCACTGTACTCTACCTCTACTGTACTCCACTGTACTATACCTCTACTGTACTCAACTGTACTCCACCTCTAATGCGCTCCACTGTACTCCACTGTACTCCACTGTACTCTACCTCTACTGTACTCCACTGTTCTCTACCTCTAGTGTACTCCACTGTACTCTACCTCTACTGTACTCCACCGAACTCTACCTCTACTGTCCTTCACTGTACTCTACTGTACTCTACCTCTACTGTGATCCAATGTACTCCACTGTACTCTATCTCTACTGTGATCCACTGTACTCTACCTCTGCTGGGCTCCACTGAACTCTACCTCTACTGTGCTCCACTGCACTCTACCTCTACTCTACGCCACTGTACTCCACCTCTACTGTACTCTACTGTTCTCTACCTCTACTGTACTCTACTGTAATCCACCTCTACTGTGCTCCACTGTACTCCACTGTACTCTACCTCTACTGTGCTCCACTGTACTCTACCTCTACTGTACTCCACTGTACTCTACCTCCACTGTGCTCCAATGTACTACAACTCTGCTGTACTCCACTGTACTCTACCTCTACTGTACTCCACTGTACTCTACCTCTACTGTGCTCCACTGTACTCCACTGTACGCTACCTCTACTGTGCACCACTGTACTCTACCTCTACTGTACTCCACTGTACTCTACCTCTACTGTGCTCCACTGTTCTCTACCTCTACTGTACTCTACTGTACTCCACCTCTACTGTGCTCCACTGTACTCCACTGTACTCTACCTCTACTGTGTTCCACTGTACTCTACCTCTACTGTACTCCACTGAACTCTACCTCTACTGTACTCCACTGTACTCTACCTCTACTGTGCTCCGCTGTACTCCACTGTACTCTACCTCTACTGTGCTCCACTGTACTCTATCTCTACTGTACTCCACTGTACTCTACCTCTACTGTGCTCCACTGTACTCTACCTCTACTGTACTCCACTCTACTCTAACTCTACTGTGCTCCACTGTACTCTATCTCTACTGTACTCTACTGTACTCCACCTCTACTGTGCTCTGATGTACTCCACTGTACTCTACCTCTACTGTGCACCACTGTACTCTACCTCTACTGTACTCCACTGTACTCTACCTCTACTGTGCTCCACTGTTCTCTACCTCTACTGTACTCCACCTCTACTGTGCTCCACTGTACTCCACTGTACTCTACCTCTACTGTGCTCCACTGTACTCTACCTCTACTGTACTCCACTGAACTCTACCTCTACTGTACTCCACTGAACTCTACCTCTACTGTCCTTCACTGTTCTCTACTGTGCTCCACTGTACTCCACTGTACTCTATCTCTACTGTGATCCACTGTACTCTACCTCTGCTGTGCTCCACTGTACTCTACCTCTACTGTGCTCCACTGTACTCTACCTCTACTGTACTCCACTGTACTCTACCTCTACTGTACTCTACTGTACTCCACCTCTAATGCGCTCCACTGTACTCTACCTCTACTGTACTCCACTGTACTCTACCTCTAGTGTACTCCACTGTACTCTACCTCTACTGTGCACCACTGTACTCTACCTCTACTGTACTCCACTGTACTCTACCTCTACTGTAATCCACTGTACTCTACCTCTACTGTGCTCCAATGTACTCTACCTCTACTGTACTCCACTGTTCTCTACCTCTACTGTGCTCCACTGTACTCTACCTCTACTGTACTCCACTGTACGCTACCTCTACTGTGCTCCACTGTACTCTACCTCTACTGTACTCCACTCTACTCTACCTCTACTGTCCTCCGCTGTACTCCACTGTACTCTACCTCTACTGTGCTCCACTGTACTCTACCTCTACTGTACTCCACTGTACTCTACCTCTACTGTGCTCCACTGTACTCTACCTCTACTTTGCTCCAATGTACTCTACCTCTACTGTACTCCACTCTACTCTAACTCTACTGTGCTCCACTGTACTCTATCTCTACTGTACTCTACTGTACTCCACCTCTACTTTGCTCCGCTGTACTCCACTGTACTCTACCTCTACTGTGCTCCACTGTACTCTACCTCTACTGTACTCCACTGTACTCTACCTCTACTGTGCTCCACTGTTCTCTACCTCTACTGTACTCTACTGTACTCCACCTCTACTGTGCTCCACTGTACTCCACTGTACTCTACCTCTAGTGTACTCCACTGTACTCTACCTCTACTGTGCACCACTGTACTCTACCTCTACTGTACTCCACTGTACTCTACCTCTACTGTAATCCACTGTACTCTACCTCTACTGTGCTCCAATGTACTCTACCTCTACTGTACTCCACTGTTCTCTACCTCTACTGTGCTCCACTGTACTCTACCTCTACTGTACTCCACTGTACGCTACCTCTACTGTGCTCCACTGTACTCTACCTCTACTGTACTCCACTCTACTCTACCTCTACTGTCCTCCGCTGTACTCCACTGTACTCTACCTCTACTGTGCTCCACTGTACTCTACCTCTACTGTACTCCACTGTACTCTACCTCTACTGTGCTCCACTGTACTCTACCTCTACTTTGCTCCAATGTACTCTACCTCTACTGTACTCCACTCTACTCTAACTCTACTGTGCTCCACTGTACTCTATCTCTACTGTACTCTACTGTACTCCACCTCTACTTTGCTCCGCTGTACTCCACTGTACTCTACCTCTACTGTGCTCCACTGTACTCTACCTCTACTGTACTCCACTGTACTCTACCTCTACTGTGCTCCACTGTTCTCTACCTCTACTGTACTCTACTGTACTCCACCTCTACTGTGCTCCACTGTACTCCACTGTACTCCACCTCTACTGTGTTCCATTGTACTCTACCTCTACTGTACTCCACTGTACTCTACCTCTACTGTACTCCACTGAACTCTACCTCTACTGTCCTTCACTGTTCTCTACTGTACTCTACCTCTACTGTGCTCCACTGTACTCCACTCTACTCTATCTCTACTGTGATCAAATGTACTCTACCTCTGCTGTGCTCCACTGTACTCTACCTCTACTGTGCTCCACTGTACTCTACCTCTACTGAACTCCACTGTACTCTACCTCTACTGTACTCCACTGTACTATACCTCTACTGTACTCAACTGTACTCCACCTCTAATGCGCTCCACTGTACTCCACTGTACTCTACCTCTACTGTACTCCACTGTTCTCTACCTCTAGTGTACTCCACTGTACTCTACCTCTACTGTACTCCACCGAACTCTACCTCTACTGTAATGGAATTTTTCCATGTAGTATTCTTATTTCAGTTATTCCTAATGTTGGCCTCATCTGTTTCTCTCACTTGTAGTGAGAGGGGGGCTGTGTGATAATTTACTGTGTTATGTTTGTCAGTGGAGGTAAGGGAAAAGCAGGTGGTCAAGGGGTCATCCTGAGTGCATTTGTATTTTATAGCCTAAAGGGTTAAAGGGGGGCATTAAGATCTCAGGGCCAGGGAGGAATGAAGAGACAAAGTATATCTCTCTCCCTGAGGGGAGGGAAGAAATAAGGCCTTGGGGTATAAGAAAGACAGGCACTGCTTTCTCCTTATCTGTCCTCACTGACTCACGAATGTGTATTGGTGACGAGGATCTCTCTTGCAAGAGAAATAAATACTTTTTAAACTATTGATTTGGACTCAGTCGCTTACTCAGTGGTGGTGTTTGTTGAATGATAAAAATAGCCACAACACTACTGTCCTTCACTGTACTCTACTGTACTCTACCTCTACTGTGATCCAATGTACTCCACTGTACTCTATCTCTACTGTGATCCACTGTACTCTACCTCTGCTGGGCTCCACTGAACTCTACCTCTACTGTACTCCACTGTACTCTACCTCTACTGTACTCCACTGTACTCTACCTCTACTGTACTCCACTGTACTCTATCTCTACTGTACTCTACTGTACTCCACCTCTACATTGCTCCGCTGTACTCCACTGTACTCTACCTCTACTGTGCTCCACTGTACTCTACCTCTACTGTACTCCACTGTACTCTACCTCTACTGTGCTCCACTGTTCTCTACCTCTACTGTACTCTACTGTACTCCACCTCTACTGTGCTCCACTGTACTCCACTGTACTCCACCTCTACTGTGCTCCATTGTACTCTACCTCTACTGTACTCCACTGTACTCTACCTCTACTGTACTCCACTGAACTCTACCTCTACTGTCCTTCACTGTTCTCTACTCTACTCTACCTCTACTGTGCTCCACTGTACTCCACTCTACTCTATCTCTACTGTGATCCAATGTACTCTACCTCTGCTGTGCTCCACTGTACTCTACCTCTACTGTGCTCCACTGTACTCTACCTCTACTGAACTCCACTGTACTCTACCTCTACTGTACTCCACTGTACTATACCTCTACTGTACTCAACTGTACTCCACCTCTAATGCGCTCCACTGTACTCCACTGTACTCTACCTCTACTGTACTCCACTGTTCTCTACCTCTAGTGTACTCTACCTCTACTGTACTCCACTGAACTCTACCTCTACTGTCCTTCACTGTTCTCTACTGTACTCTACCTCTACTGTGCTCCACTGTACTCCACTCTACTCTATCTCTACTGTGATCCAATGTACTCTACCTCTGCTGTGCTCCACTGTACTCTACCTCTACTGTGCTCCACTGTACTTTACCTCTACTGAACTCCACTGTACTCTACCTCTACTGTACTCCACTGTACTATACCTCTACTGTACTCAACTGTACTCCACCTCTAATGCGCTCCACTGTACTCCACTGTACTCCACTGTACTCTACCTCTACTGTACTCCACTGTTCTCTACCTCTAGTGTACTCCACTGTACTCTACCTCTACTGTACTCCACCGAACTCTACCTCTACTGTCCTTCACTGTACTCTACTGTACTCTACCTCTACTGTGATCCAATGTACTCCACTGTACTCTATCTCTACTGTGATCCACTGTACTCTACCTCTGCTGGGCTCCACTGAACTCTACCTCTACTGTGCTCCACTGCACTCTACCTCTACTCTACGCCACTGTACTCCACCTCTACTGTACTCTACTGTTCTCTACCTCTACTGTACTCTACTGTAATCCACCTCTACTGTGCTCCACTGTACTCCACTGTACTCTACCTCTACTGTGCTCCACTGTACTCTACCTCTACTGTACTCCACTGTACTCTACTCTCCACTGTGCTCCAATGTACTACAACTCTGCTGTACTCCACTGTACTCTACCTCTACTGTACTCCACTGTACTCTACCTCTACTGTGCTCCACTGTACTCCACTGTACGCTACCTCTACTGTGCACCACTGTACTCTACCTCTACTGTACTCCACTGTACTCTACCTCTACTGTGCTCCACTGTTCTCTACCTCTACTGTACTCTACTGTACTCCACCTCTACTGTGCTCCACTGTACTCCACTGTACTCTACCTCTACTGTGTTCCACTGTACTCTACCTCTACTGTACTCCACTGAACTCTACCTCTACTGTACTCCACTGAACTCTACCTCTACTGTCCTTCACTGTTCTCTACTGTGCTCCACTGTACTCCACTGTACTCTATCTCTACTGTGATCCACTGTACTCTACCTCTGCTGTGCTCCACTGTACTCTACCTCTACTGTGCTCCACTGTACTCTACCTCTACTGTACTCCACTGTACTCTACCTCTACTGTACTCTACTGTACTCCACCTCTAATGCGCTCCACTGTACTCTACCTCTACTGTACTCCACTGTACTCTACCTCTAGTGTACTCCACTGTACTCTACCTCTACTGTGCTCCACTGTACTCTACCTCTACTGTACTCCACTGTACTCTACCTCTACTGTAATCCACTGTACTCTACCTCTACTGTGCTCCAATGTACTCTACCTCTACTGTACTCCACTGTTCTCTACCTCTACTGTGCTCCACTGTACTCTACCTCTACTGTACTCCACTGTACGCTACCTCTACTGTGCTCCACTGTACTCTACCTCTACTGTACTCCACTCTACTCTACCTCTACTGTCCTCCGCTGTACTCCACTGTACTCTACCTCTACTGTGCTCCACTGTACTCTACCTCTACTGTACTCCACTGTACTCTACCTCTACTGTGCTCCACTGTACTCTACCTCTACTTTGCTCCAATGTACTCTACCTCTACTGTACTCCACTCTACTCTAACTCTACTGTGCTCCACTGTACTCTATCTCTACTGTACTCTACTGTACTCCACCTCTACTTTGCTCCGCTGTACTCCACTGTACTCTACCTCTACTGTGCTCCACTGTACTCTACCTCTACTGTACTCCACTGTACTCTACCTCTACTGTGCTCCACTGTTCTCTACCTCTACTGTACTCTACTGTACTCCACCTCTACTGTGCTCCACTGTACTCCACTGTACTCCACCTCTACTGTGCTCCATTGTACTCTACCTCTACTGTACTCCACTGTACTCTACCTCTACTGTACTCCACTGAACTCTACCTCTACTGTCCTTCACTGTTCTCTACTGTACTCTACCTCTACTGTGCTCCACTGTACTCCACTCTACTCTATCTCTACTGTGATCAAATGTACTCTACCTCTGCTGTGCTCCACTGTACTCTACCTCTACTGTGCTCCACTGTACTCTACCTCTACTGAACTCCACTGTACTCTACCTCTACTGTACTCCACTGTACTATACCTCTACTGTACTCAACTGTACTCCACCTCTAATGCGCTCCACTGTACTCCACTGTACTCTACCTCTACTGTACTCCACTGTTCTCTACCTCTAGTGTACTCCACTGTACTCTACCTCTACTGTACTCCACCGAACTCTACCTCTACTGTAATGGAATTTTTCCATGTAGTATTCTTATTTCAGTTATTCCTAATGTTGGCCTCATCTGTTTCTCTCACTTGTAGTGAGAGAGGGGGCTGTGTGATAATTTACTGTGTTATGTTTGTCAGTGGAGGTAAGGGAAAAGCAGGTGGTCAAGGGGTCATCCTGAGTGCATTTGTATTTTATAGCCTAAAGGGTTAAAGGGGGGCATTAAGATCTCAGGGCCAGGGAGGAATGAAGAGACAAAGTATATCTCTCTCCCTGAGGGGAGGGAAGAAATAAGGCCTTGGGGTATAAGAAAGACAGGCACTGCTTTCTCCTTATCTGTCCTCACTGACTCACGAATGTGTATTGGTGACGAGGATCTCTCTTGCAAGAGAAATAAATACTTTTTAAACTATTGATTTGGACTCAGTCGCTTACTCAGTGGTGGTGTTTGTTGAATGATAAAAATAGCCACAACACTACTGTCCTTCACTGTACTCTACTGTACTCTACCTCTACTGTGATCCAATGTACTCCACTGTACTCTATCTCTACTGTGATCCACTGTACTCTACCTCTGCTGGGCTCCACTGAACTCTACCTCTACTGTGCTCCACTGCACTCTACCTCTACTCTACGCCACTGTACTCCACCTCCACTGTACTCTACTGTTCTCTACCTCTACTGTACTCTACTGTAATCCACCTCTACTGTGCTCCACTGTACTCCACTGTACTCTACCTCTACTGTGCTCCACTGTACTCTACCTCTACTGTACTCCACTGTACTCTACCTCCACTGTGCTCCAATGTACTACAACTCTGCTGTACTCCACTGTACTCTACCTCTACTGTACTCCACTGTACTCTACCTCTACTGTGCTCCACTGTACTCCAATGTACGCTACCTCTACTGTGCTCCACTGTACTCTACCTCTACTGTACTCCACTCTACTCTACCTCTACTGTGCTCCGCTGTACTCCACTGTACTCTACCTCTACTGTGCTCCACTGTACTCTACCTCTACTGTGCTCCACTGTACTCTACCTCTACTGTACTCCAATGTATGCTACCTCTACTGTGCTCCACTGTACTCTACCTCTACTGTACTCCACTCCACTCTATTGCGACTGTACTCTACTGTACTCCACCTCTACTGTGCTCTGCTGTACTCCACTGTACTCTACCTCTACTGTGCTCCACTGTACTCTACCTCTACTGTACTCCACTGTACTCTACCTCTACTGTACTCCACTGTACCCTACCTCTACTGTGCTATACCGTACTCCACCTCTACTGTGCTCCACTGTACTCTACCTCTACTGTGCTCCACTGTACCCTACCTCTACTGTGCTATACCGTACTCCACCTCTACTGTGCTCCACTGTACTCTACCTCTACTGTACTCCACTGTACTCTACCTCTACTGTGCTCCACTGTACTCTACCTCTACTGTACTCCACTCTACTCTAACTCTACTGTGCTCCACTGTACTCTATCTCTACTGTACTCTACTGTACTCCACCTCTACTGTGCTCCGCTGTACTCCACTGTACTCTACCTCTACTGTGCTCCACTGTACTCTACCTCTACTGTACTCCACTGTACTCTACCTCTATAGTGCTCCACTGTTCTCTACCTCTACTGTACTCTACTGTACTCCACCTCTACTGTGCTCCACTGTACTCCACTGTACTCTACCTCTACTGTGCTCCATTGTACTCTACCTCTACTGTACTCCACTGTACTCTACCTCTACTGTACTCCACTGAACTCTACCTCTACTGTCCTTCACTGTTCTCTACTGTACTCTACCTCTACTGTGCTCCACTGTACTCCACTCTATCTCTACTGTGATCCACTGTACTCTACCTCTGCTGTGCTCCACTGTACTCTACCTCTACTGTAATCCACTGTACTCTACCTCTACTGTACTCCACTGTACTCTACCTCTACTGTACTCCACTGTACTCTACCTCTACTGTACTCAACTGTTTTCCACCTCTAATGCGCTCCACTGTACTCCACTGTACTCTACCTCTACTGTACTCCACTGTACTCTACCTCTAGTGTACTCCACTGTACTCTACCTCTACTGTACTCCACTGAACTCTAACTCTACTGTCCTTCACTGTACTCTACTGTACTCTACCTCTACTGTGCTCCAATGTACTCCACTGTACTCTATCTCTACTGTGATCCACTGTACTCTACCTCTGCTGGGCTCCACTGAACTCTACCTCTACTGTGCTCCACTGCACTCTACCTCTACTCTACGCCACTGTACTCCACCTCTACTGTACTCTACTGTTCTCTACCTCTACTGTACTCTACTCTAATCCACCTCTACTGTGCTCCACTGTACTCCACTGTACTCTACCTCTACTGTGCTCCACTGTACTCTACCTCTACTGTACTCCACTGTACTCTACCTCTACTGTGCTCCACTGTACTCTACCTCGGCTGTGCTCCACTGTACTCTACCTCTACTGTCCTCCACTGTACTCTACCTCTACTGTACTCCACTCTACTCTGCCTCTACTGTGCTCCACTGTACTCTGTCTCTAATGTACTCCACTGTACTCTACCTCTACTGTAGTCTACTATTCTCTACCTCTACTGTACTCCACCTCTAATGTGCTCCACTGTACCCCACTGTACTCTACCTCTGCTGTACTCCACTGTACTCTACCTCTACTGTGCTCCACTGTACTCTACCTCTACTCTGCTCCACTGTACTCTACCTCTACTTTACTCCACTGTACTCTACCTCTACTGTGCTCCACTGTACTCTACCTCTACTGTACTCCACTGTACTCTACCTCTACTGTACTCCACTGTACGCTACCTTTACTGTGCTCCACTGTACTCTACCTCTACTGTACTCCACTCTACTCTACCTCTACTGTGCTCCGCTGTACTCCACTGTACTCTACCTCTACTGTGCTCCACTGTACTCTATCTCTACTGTACTCCACTGTACTCTACCTCTACTGTGCTCCACTGTACTCTACCTCTACTGTACTCCACTCTACTCTAACTCTACTGTGCTCCACTGTACTCTATCTCTACTGTACTCTACTGTACTCCACCTCTACTGTGCTCTGATGTACTCCACTGTACTCTACCTCTACTGTGCACCACTGTACTCTACCTCTACTGTACTCCACTGTACTCTACCTCTACTGTGCTCCACTGTTCTCTACCTCTACTGTACTCTACTGTACTCCACCTCTACTGTGCTCCACTGTACTCCACTGTACTCTACCTCTACTGTGCTCCACTGTACTCTACCTCTACTGTACTCCACTGAACTCTACCTCTACTGTACTCCACTGAACTCTACCTCTACTGTCCTTCACTGTTCTCTACTGTACTCTACCTCTACTGTGCTCCACTGTACTCCACTGTACTCTATCTCTACTGTGATCCACTGTACTCTACCTCTGCTGTGCTCCACTGTACTCTACCTCTACTGTGCTCCACTGTACTCTACCTCTACTGTACTCCACTGTACCCTACCTCTACTGTACTCTACTGTACTCCACCTCTAATGCGCTCCACTGTACTCTACCTCTACTGTACTCCACTGTACTCTACTTCTAGTGTACTCCACTGTACTCTACCTCTACTGTGCTCCACTGTACTCTACCTGTACTGTACTCCACTGTACTCTACCTCTACTCTACTCCACTGTACTCTACCTCTACTGTGCTCCAATGTACTCTACCTCTACTGTACTCCACTGTTCTCTACCTCTACTGTGCTCCACTGTACTCTACCTCTACTGTACTCCACTGTACGCTACCTCTACTGTGCTCCACTGTACTCTACCTCTACTGTACTCCACTCTACTCTACCTCTACTGTCCTCCGCTGTACTCCACTGTACTCTACCTCTACTGTGCTCCACTGTACTCTACCTCTACTGTACTCCACTGTACTCTACCTCTACTGTGCTCCACTGTACTCTACCTCTACTTTGCTCCAATGTACTCTACCTCTACTGTACTCCACTCTACGCTAACTCTACTGTGCTCCACTGTACTCTATCTCTACTGTACTCCACTGTACTCCACCTCTACTGTGCTCCGCTGTACTCCACTGTACTTTACCTCTACTGTGATCCACTGTACTCTACCTCTATTGTACTCCACCTCTACTGTAGTCCACTGTTCTCTACCTCTACTGTACTCTACTGTACTCCACCCCTACTGTGATCCACTGTACTCCACTGTACTCTACCTCGACTGTGCTCCACTGTACTCTACCTCTACTGTACTCCACTCTACTCTATCTCTACTGTACTCCAATGTACTCTACCTCTACTGTACTCTACTGTTCTCTACCTCTACTGTACTCTACTGTACACCACCTCTACTGTGCTCCACTGTACTCCACTGTACTCTACCTCTACTGTGCTCCACTGTACTCTACCTCTACTGTACTCCACTGTACTCTACCTCTACTGTGCTCCACTGTACTCTACCTCTACTGTACTCCACTGTACTCTACCTCTACTGTACTCCACTGTACTCTACCTCTACTGTGCTCCACTGTACTCTACCTCTACTGTACTCCACTGTTCTCTACCTCTACTGTGCTCCACTGTACTCTACCTCTACTGTACTCCACTGTACGCTACCTTTACTGTGCTCCACTGTGCTCTACCTCTACTGTACTCCACTGTACTCTACCTCTACTGTACTCCACTGTACTCCAGGTACACAGTAGAGGTAGAGTACTCCACAGTAGAGGTAGAGTACTCTACTCTACCTCTACTGTGCTCCGCTGTACTCCACTGTACTCTACCTCTACTGTGCTCCACTGTACTCTACCTCTACTGTACTCCACTGTACTCTACCTCTACTGTACTCCACTCTACTCCACTCTACTCTACCTCTACTGTGCTCCGCTGTACTCCACTGTACTCTACCTCTACTGTGCTCCACTGTACTCTACCTCTACTGTACTCCACTGTACTCTACCTCTACTGTACTCCACTCTACTCTATCTCTACTGTACTCCAATGTACTCTACCTCTACTGTACTCTACTGTTCTCTACCTCTACTGTACTCTACTGTACACCACCTCTACTGTGCTCCACTGTACTCCACTGTACTCTACCTCTACTGTGCTCCACTGTACTCTACCTCTACTGTACTCCACTGTACTCTACCTCTACTGTGCTCCACTGTACTCTACCTCTACTGTACTCCACTGTACTCTACCTCTACTGTACTCCACTGTACTCTACCTCTACTGTGCTCCACTGTACTCTACCTCTACTGTACTCCACTGTTCTCTACCTCTACTGTGCTCCACTGTACTCTACCTCTACTGTACTCCACTGTACGCTACCTTTACTGTGCTCCACTGTGCTCTACCTCTACTGTACTCCACTCTACTCTACCTCTACTGTGCTCCGCTGTACTCCACTGTACTCTACCTCTACTGTGCTCCACTGTACTCTACCTCTACTGTACTCCACTGTACTCTACCTCTACTGTGCTCCACTGTACTCTACCTCTACTGTACTCCACACTACTCTAACTCTACTGTGCTCCACTGTACTCTCTACTGTACTCTACTGTACTCCACCTCTACTGTGCTCTGCTGTACTCCACTGTAATCTACCTCTACTGTGCACCACTGTACTCTACCTCTAATGTACTCCACTGTACTCTACCTCTACTGTGCTCCACTGTTCTCTACCTCTACTGTACTCTACTGTACTCCACCTCTACTGTGCTCCACTGTACTCCACTGTACTCTACCTCTACTGTGCTCCACTGTACTCTACCTCTACTGTAATCCACTGTACTCTACCTCTACTGTACTCCACTGTACTCTACCTCTACTGTACTCCACTGTACTCTATCTCTACTGTACTCTACTGTACTCCACCTCTACATTGCTCCGCTGTACTCCACTGTACTCTACCTCTACTGTGCTCCACTGTACTCTACCTCTACTGTACTCCACTGTACTCTACCTCTACTGTGCTCCACTGTTCTCTACCTCTACTGTACTCTACTGTACTCCACCTCTACTGTGCTCCACTGTACTCCACTGTACTCCACCTCTACTGTGCTCCATTGTACTCTACCTCTACTGTACTCCACTGTACTCTACCTCTACTGTACTCCACTGAACTCTACCTCTACTGTCCTTCACTGTTCTCTACTCTACTCTACCTCTACTGTGCTCCACTGTACTCCACTCTACTCTATCTCTACTGTGATCCAATGTACTCTACCTCTGCTGTGCTCCACTGTACTCTACCTCTACTGTGCTCCACTGTACTCTACCTCTACTGAACTCCACTGTACTCTACCTCTACTGTACTCCACTGTACTATACCTCTACTGTACTCAACTGTACTCCACCTCTAATGCGCTCCACTGTACTCCACTGTACTCTACCTCTACTGTACTCCACTGTTCTCTACCTCTAGTGTACTCCACTGTACTCTACCTCTACTGTACTCCACTGAACTCTACCTCTACTGTCCTTCACTGTTCTCTACTGTACTCTACCTCTACTGTGCTCCACTGTACTCCACTCTACTCTATCTCTACTGTGATCCAATGTACTCTACCTCTGCTGTGCTCCACTGTACTCTACCTCTACTGTGCTCCACTGTACTTTACCTCTACTGAACTCCACTGTACTCTACCTCTACTGTACTCCACTGTACTATACCTCTACTGTACTCAACTGTACTCCACCTCTAATGCGCTCCACTGTACTCCACTGTACTCTACCTCTACTGTACTCCACTGTTCTCTACCTCTAGTGTACTCCACTGTACTCTACCTCTACTGTACTCCACCGAACTCTACCTCTACTGTCCTTCACTGTACTCTACTGTACTCTACCTCTACTGTGATCCAATGTACTCCACTGTACTCTATCTCTACTGTGATCCACTGTACTCTACCTCTGCTGGGCTCCACTGAACTCTACCTCTACTGTGCTCCACTGCACTCTACCTCTACTCTACGCCACTGTACTCCACCTCTACTGTACTCTACTGTTCTCTACCTCTACTGTACTCTACTGTAATCCACCTCTACTGTGCTCCACTGTACTCCACTGTACTCTACCTCTACTGTGCTCCACTGTACTCTACCTCTACTGTACTCCACTGTACTCTACCTCCACTGTGCTCCAATGTACTACAACTCTGCTGTACTCCACTGTACTCTACCTCTACTGTACTCCACTGTACTCTACCTCTACTGTGCTCCACTGTACTCCACTGTACGCTACCTCTACTGTGCTCCACTGTACTCTACCTCTACTGTACTCCACTCTACTCTACCTCTACTGTGCTCCGCTGTACTCCACTGTACTCTACCTCTACTGTGCTCCACTGTACTCTACCTCTACTGTGCTCCACTGTACTCTACCTCTACTGTACTCCAATGTATGCTACCTCTACTGTACTCCAATGTATGCTACCTCTACTGTGCTCCACTGTACTCTACCTCTACTGTACTCCACTCCACTCTATTGCGACTGTACTCTACTGTACTCCACCTCTACTGTGCTCTGCTGTACTCCACTGTACTCTACCTCTACTGTGCTCCACTGTACTCTACCTCTACTGTACTCCACTGTACTCTACCTCTACTGTACTCCACTGTACCCTACCTCTACTGTGCTATACCGTACTCCACCTCTACTGTGCTCCACTGTACTCTACCTCTACTGTGCTCCACTGTACCCTACCTCTACTGTGCTATACCGTACTCCACCTCTACTGTGCTCCACTGTACTCTACCTCTACTGTACTCCACTGTACTCTACCTCTACTGTGCTCCACTGTACTCTACCTCTACTGTACTCCACTCTACTCTAACTCTACTGTGCTCCACTGTACTCTATCTCTACTGTACTCTACTGTACTCCACCTCTACTGTGCTCCGCTGTACTCCACTGTACTCTACCTCTACTGTGCTCCACTGTACTCTACCTCTACTGTACTCCACTGTACTCTACCTCTATTGTGCTCCACTGTTCTCTACCTCTACTGTACTCTACTGTACTCCACCTCTACTGTGCTCCACTGTACTCCACTGTACTCTACCTCTACTGTGTTCCATTGTACTCTACCTCTACTGTACTCCACTGTACTCTACCTCTACTGTACTCCACTGAACTCTACCTCTACTGTCCTTCACTGTTCTCTACTGTACTCTACCTCTACTGTGCTCCACTGTACTCCACTCTATCTCTACTGTGATCCACTGTACTCTACCTCTGCTGTGCTCCACTGTACTCTACCTCTACTGTAATCCACTGTACTCTACCTCTACTGTACTCCACTGTACTCTACCTCTACTGTACTCCACTGTACTCTACCTCTACTGTACTCAACTGTTTTCCACCTCTAATGCGCTCCACTGTACTCCACTGTACTCTACCTCTACTGTACTCCACTGTACTCTACCTCTAGTGTACTCCACTGTACTCTACCTCTACTGTACTCCACTGAACTCTAACTCTACTGTCCTTCACTGTACTCTACTGTACTCCACTGTACTCTACCTCTACTGTACTCCACTGTTCTCTACCTCTAGTGTACTCCACTGTACTCTACCTCTACTGTACTCCACCGAACTCTACCTCTACTGTCCTTCACTGTACTCTACTGTACTCTACAGTGGAGTACATTGGATCACAGTAGAGGTACTCTATCTCTACTGTGATCCACTGTACTCTACCTCTGCTGGGCTCCACTGAACTCTACCTCTACTGTGCTCCACTGCACTCTACCTCTACTCTACGCCACTGTACTCCACCTCTACTGTACTCTACTGTTCTCTACCTCTACTGTACTCTACTGTAATCCACCTCTACTGTGCTCCACTGTACTCCACTGTACTCTACCTCTACTGTGCTCCACTGTACTCTACCTCTACTGTACTCCACTGTACTCTACCTCCACTGTGCTCCAATGTACTACAACTCTGCTGTACTCCACTGTACTCTACCTCTACTGTACTCCACTGTACTCTACCTCTACTGTGCTCCACTGTACTCCACTGTACGCTACCTCTACTGTGCTCCACTGTACTCTACCTCTACTGTACTCCACTCTACTCTACCTCTACTGTGCTCCGCTGTACTCCACTGTACTCTACCTCTACTGTGCTCCACTGTACTCTACCTCTACTGTGCTCCACTGTACTCTACCTCTACTGTACTCCAATGTATGCTACCTCTACTGTACTCCAATGTATGCTACCTCTACTGTGCTCCACTGTACTCTACCTCTACTGTACTCCACTCCACTCTATTGCGACTATACTCTACTGTACTCCACCTCTACTGTGCTCTGCTGTACTCCACTGTACTCTACCTCTACTGTGCTCCACTGTACTCTACCTCTACTGTACTCCACTGTACTCTACCTCTACTGTACTCCACTGTACCCTACCTCTACTGTGCTATACCGTACTCCACCTCTACTGTGCTCCACTGTACTCTACCTCTACTGTGCTCCACTGTACCCTACCTCTACTGTGCTATACCGTACTCCACCTCTACTGTGCTCCACTGTACTCTACCTCTACTGTACTCCACTGTACTCTACCTCTACTGTGCTCCACTGTACTCTACCTCTACTGTACTCCACTCTACTCTAACTCTACTGTGCTCCACTGTACTCTATCTCTACTGTACTCTACTGTACTCCACCTCTACTGTGCTCCGCTGTACTCCACTGTACTCTACCTCTACTGTGCTCCACTGTACTCTACCTCTACTGTACTCCACTGTACTCTACCTCTATTGTGCTCCACTGTTCTCTACCTCTACTGAACTCTACTGTACTCCACCTCTACTGTGCTCCACTGTACTCCACTGTACTCTACCTCTACTGTGTTCCATTGTACTCTACCTCTACTGTACTCCACTGTACTCTACCTCTACTGTACTCCACTGAACTCTACCTCTACTGTCCTTCACTGTTCTCTACTGTACTCTACCTCTACTGTGCTCCACTGTACTCCACTCTATCTCTACTGTGATCCACTGTACTCTACCTCTGCTGTGCTCCACTGTACTCTACCTCTACTGTAATCCACTGTACTCTACCTCTACTGTACTCCACTGTACTCTACCTCTACTGTACTCCACTGTATTCTACCTCTACTGTACTCAACTGTTTTCCACCTCTAATGCGCTCCACTGTACTCCACTGTACTCTACCTCTAATGTACTCCACTGTACTCTACCTCTAGTGTACTCCACTGTACTCTACCTCTACTGTACTCCACTGAACTCTAACTCTACTGTCCTTCACTGTACTCTACTGTACTCTACCTCTACTGTGCTCCAATGTACTCCACTGTACTCTATCTCTACTGTGATCCACTGTACTCTACCTCTGCTGGGCTCCACTGAACTCTACCTCTACTGTGCTCCACTGCACTCTACCTCTACTCTACGCCACTGTACTCCACCTCTACTGTACTCTACTGTTCTCTACCTCTACTGTACTCTACTCTAATCCACCTCTACTGTGCTCCATTGTACTCCACTGTACTCTACCTCTACTGTGCTCCACTGTACTCTACCTCTACTGTACTCCACTGTACTCTACCTCTACTGTGCTCCACTGTACTCTACCTCTGCTGTGCTCCACTGTACTCTACCTCTACTGTACTCCACTGTACTCTACCTCTACTGTACTCCACTCTACTCTGCCTCTACTGTGCTCCACTGTACTCTGTCTCTAATGTACTCCACTGTACTCTACCTCTACTGTAGTCTACTGTTCTCTACCTCTACTGTACACCACCTCTAATGTGCTCCACTGTACCCCACTGTACTCTACCTCTGCTGTACTCCACTGTACTCTACCTCTACTGTGCTCCACTGTACTCTACCTCTAAACTGCTCCACTGTACTCTACCTCTACTGTACTCCACTGTACTCTACCTCTACTGTGCTCCACTGTACTCTACCTCTACTGTACTCCACTGTACTCTACCTCTACTGTACTCCACTGTACGCTACCTTTACTGTGCTCCACTGTACTCTACCTCTACTGTACTCCACTCTACTCTACCTCTACTGTGCTCCGCTGTACTCCACTGTACTCTACCTCTACTGTGCTCCACTGTACTCTATCTCTACTGTACTCCACTGTACTCTACCTCTACTGTGCTCCACTGTACTCTACCTCTACTGTACTCCACTCTACTCTAACTCTACTGTGCTCCACTGTACTCTATCTCTACTGTACTCTACTGTACTCCACCTCTACTGTGCTCTGATGTACTCCACTGTACTCTACCTCTACTGTGCACCACTGTACTCTACCTCTACTGTACTCCACTGTACTCTACCTCTACTGTGCTCCACTGTTCTCTACCTCTACTGTACTCTACTGTACTCCACCTCTACTGTGCTCCACTGTACTCCACTGTACTCTACCTCTACTGTGCTCCACTGTACTCTACCTCTACTGTACTCCACTGAACTCTACCTCTACTGTACTCCACTGAACTCTACCTCTACTGTCCTTCACTGTTCTCTACTGTACTCTACCTCTACTGTGCTCCACTGTACTCCACTGTACTCTATCTCTACTGTGATCCACTGTACTCTACCTCTGCTGTGCTCCACTGTACTCTACCTCTACTGTGCTCCACTGTACTCTACCTCTACTGTACTCCACTGTACCATACCTCTGCTGTACTCTACTGTACTCCACCTCTAATGCGCTCCACTGTACTCTACCTCTACTGTACTCCACTGTACTCTACCTCTAGTGTACTCCATTGTACTCTACCTCTACTGTGCTCCACTGTACTCTACCTCTACTGTACTCCACTGTACTCTACCTCTACTGTAATCCACTGTACTCTACCTCTACTCTGCTCCAATGTAGTCTACCTCTACTGTACTCCACTGTTCTCTACCTCTACTGTGCTCCACTGTACTCTACCTCTACTGTACTCCACTGTACGCTACCTCTACTGTGCTCCACTGTACTCTACCTCTACTGTACTCCACTCTACTCTACCTCTACTGTCCTCCGCTGTACTCCACTGTACTCTACCTCTACTGTGCTCCACTGTACTCTACCTCTACTGTACTCCACTGTACTCTACCTCTACTGTGCTCCACTGTACTCTACCTCTACTTTGCTCCAATGTACTCTACCTCTACTGTACTCCACTCTACTCTAACTCTACTGTGCTCCACTGTACTCTATCTCTACTGTACTCTACTGTACTCCACCTCTACTGTGCTCCGCTGTACTCTACCTCTACTGTAATCCACTGTACTCCACTGTACGCTACCTTTACTGTGCTCCACTGTGCTCTACCTCTACTGTACTCTACTGTACTCCACCTCTACTTTGCTCCGCTGTACTCCACTGTACTCTACCTCTACTGTGCTCCACTGTACTCTACCTCTACTCTACTCCACTGTACTCTACCTCTACTGTGCTCCACTGTTCTCTACCTCTACTGTACTCTACTGTACTCCACCTCTACTGTGCTCCACTGTACTCCACTGTACTCCACCTCTACTGTGCTCCATTGTACTCTACCTCTACTGTACTCCACTGTACTCTACCTCTACTGTACTCCACTGAACTCTACCTCTACTGTCCTTCACTGTTCTCTACTGTACTCTACCTCTACTGTGCTCCACTGTACTCCACTCTACTCTATCTCTACTGTGATCCAATGTACTCTACCTCTGCTGTGCTCCACTGTACTCTACCTCTACTGTGCTCCACTGTACTCTACCTCTACTGAACTCCACTGTACTCTACCTCTACTGTACTCCACTGTACTATACCTCTACTGTACTCTACTGTACTCCACCTCTACTGTGCTCTGCTGTACTCCACTGTACTCTACCTCTACTGTGCACCACTGTACTCTACCTCTACTGTACTCCACTGTACTCTACCTCTACTGTGCTCCACTGTTCTCTACCTCTACTGTACTCTACTGTACTCCACCTCTACTGTGCTCCACTGTACTCCACTGTACTCTACCTCTACTGTGTTCCACTGTACACTACCTCTACTGTACTCCACTGAACTCTACCTCTACTGTACTCCACTGAACTCTACCTCTACTGTCCTTCACTGTTCTCTACTGTGCTCCACTGTACTTCACTGTACTCTATCTCTACTGTGATCCACTGTACTCTACCTCTGCTGTGCTCCACTGTACTCTACCTCTACTGTGCTCCACTGTACTCTACCTCTACTGTACTCCACTGTACTCTACCTCTACTGTACTCCACTGTACTCTACCTCTACTGTGCTCCACTGTACTCTATCTCTACTGTACTCCACTGTACTCTACCTCTACTGTAATCCACTGTACTCTACCTCTACTGTGCTCCAATGTACTCTACCTCTACTGTACTCCACTGTTCTCTACCTCTACTGTGCTCCACTGTACTCTACCTCTACTGTACTCCACTGTACGCTACCTCTACTGTGCTCCACTGTACTCTACCTCTACTGTACTCCACTCTACTCTACCTCTACTGTCCTCCGCTGTACTCCACTGTACTCTACCTCTACTGTGCTCCACTGTACTCTACCTCTACTGTACTCCACTGTACTCTACCTCTACTGTGCTCCACTGTACTCTACCTCTACTTTGCTCCAATGTACTCTACCTCTACTGTACTCTACTCTACTCTAACTCTACTGTGCTCCACTGTACTCTATCTCTACTGTACTCTACTGTACTCCACCTCTACTTTGCTCCGCTGTACTCCACTGTACTCTACCTCTACTGTGCTCCACTGTACTCTACCTCTACTGTACTCCACTGTACTCTACCTCTACTGTGCTCCACTGTTCTCTACCTCTACTGTACTCTACTGTACTCCACCTCTACTGTGCTCCACTGTACTCCACTGTACTCCACCTCTACTGTGCTCCATTCTACTCTACCTCTACTGTACTCCACTGTACTCTACCTCTACTGTACTCCACTGAACTCTACCTCTACTGTCCTTCACTGTTCTCTACTGTACTCTACCTCTACTGTGCTCCACTGTACTCCACTCTACTCTATCTCTACTGTGATCCAATGTACTCTACCTCTGCTGTGCTCCACTGTACTCTACCTCTACTGTGCTCCACTGTACTCTACCTCTACTGAACTCCACTGTACTCTACCTCTACTGTACTCCACTGTACTATACCTCTACTGTACTCAACTGTACTCCACCTCTAATGCGCTCCACTGTACTCCACTGTACTCTACCTCTACTGTACTCCACTGTTCTCTACCTCTAGTGTATTCCACTGTACTCTACCTCTACTGTACTCCACCGAACTCTACCTCTACTGTCCTTCACTGTACTCTACTGTACTCTACCTCTACTGTGATCCAATGTACTCCACTGTACTCTATCTCTACTGTGATCCACTGTACTCTACCTCTGCTGGGCTCCACTGAACTCTACCTCTACTGTGCTCCACTGCACTCTACCTCTACTCTACGCCACTGTACTCCACCTCTACTGTACTCTACTGTTCTCTACCTCTACTGTACTCTACTGTAATCCACCTCTACTGTGCTCCACTGTACTCCACTGTACTCTACCTCTACTGTGCTCCACTGTACTCTACCTCTACTGTACTCCACTGTACTCTACCTCTACTGTGCTCCAATGTACTACAACTCTGCTGTACTCCACTGTACTCTACCTCTACTGTACTCCACTGTACTCTACCTCTACTGTGCTCCACTGTACTCCACTGTACGCTACCTCTACTGTGCTCCACTGTACTCTACCTCTACTGTACTCCACTCTACTCTACCTCTACTGTGCTCCGCTGTACTCCACTGTACTCTACCTCTACTGTGCTCCACTGTACTCTACCTCTACTGTGCTCCACTGTACTCTACCTCTACTGTACTCCAATGTATGCTACCTCTACTGTGCTCCACTGTACTCTACCTCTACTGTACTCCACTCCACTCTATTGCGACTGTACTCTACTGTACTCCACCTCTACTGTGCTCTGCTGTACTCCACTGTACTCTACCTCTACTGTGCTCCACTGTACTCTACCTCTACTGTACTCCACTGTACTCTACCTCTACTGTACTCCACTGTACCCTACCTCTACTGTGCTATACCGTACTCCACCTCTACTGTGCTCCACTGTACTCTACCTCTACTGTGCTCCAATGTACCCTACCTCTACTGTACTCCACTGTACTCTACCTCTACTGTACTCCACTGTACCCTACCTCTACTGTGCTATACCGTACTCCACCTCTACTGTGATCCACTGTACTCCACCTCTACTGTGCTCCACTGTACTCTACCTCTACTGTACTCCACTCTACTCTACCTCTACTGTGCTCTGCTGTACTCCACTGTACTCTACCTCTACTGTGCTCCACTGTACTCTACCTCTACTGTACTCCACTGTACTCTACCTCTACTGTACTCCACTGTACCCTACCTCTACTGTGCTATACCGTACTCCACCTCTACTGTGATCCACTGTACTCCACCTCTACTGTGCTCCACTGTACTCTACCTCTACTGTACTCCACTGTACTCTACCTCTACTGTGCTCCACTGTACTCTACCTCTACTGTACTCCACTCTACTCTAACTCTACTGTGCTCCACTGTACTCTATCTCTACTGTACTTTACTGTACTCCACCTCTACTGTGCTCCGCTGTACTCCACTGTACTCTACCTCTACTGTGCTCCACTGTACTCTACCTCTACTGTACTCCACTGTACTCTACCTCTATTGTGCTCCACTGTTCTCTACCTCTACTGTACTCTACTGTACTCCACCTCTACTGTGCTCCACTGTACTCCACTGTACTCTACCTCTACTGTGCTCCATTGTACTCTACCTCTACTGTACTCCACTGTACTCTACCTCTACTGTACTCCACTGAACTCTACCTCTACTGTCCTTCACTGTTCTCTACTGTACTCCACCTCTACTGTGCTCCACTGTACTCCACTCTATCTCTACTGTGATCCACTGTACTCTACCTCTGCTGTGCTCCACTGTACTCTACCTCTACTGTAATCCACTGTACTCTACCTCTACTGTACTCCACTGTACTCTACCTCTACTGTACTCCACTGTACTCTACCTCTACTGTACTCAACTGTTTTCCACCTCTAATGCGCTCCACTGTACTCCACTGTACTCTACCTCTACTGTACTCCACTGTACTCTACCTCTAGTGTACTCCACTGTACTCTACCTCTACTGTACTCCACTGAACTCTAACTCTACTGTCCTTCACTGTACTCTACTGTACTCTACCTCTACTGTGCTCCAATGTACTCCACTGTACTCTATCTCTACTGTGATCCACTGTACTCTACCTCTGCTGGGCTCCACTGAACTCTACCTCTACTGTGCTCCACTGCACTCTACCTCTAGTCTACGCCACTGTACTCCACCTCTACTGTACTCTACTGTTCTCTACCTCTACTGTACTCTACTCTAATCCACCTCTACTGTGCTCCACTGTACTGCACTGTACTCTACCTCTACTGTGCTCCACTGTACTCTACCTCTACTGTACTCTACCTCTACTGTGCTCCACTGTACTCTACCTCTGCTGTGCTCCACTGTACTCTACCTCTACTGTACTCCACTGTACTCTACCTCTACTGTGCTCCACTGTACTCCACTGTACGCTACCTCTACTGTGCTCCACTGTACTCTACCTCTACTGTACTCCACTCTACTCTACCTCTACTGTGCACCGCTGTACTCCACTGTACTCTACTGTACTCTACCTCTACTGTACTCCACTGTACTCTACCTCTACTGTGCTCCACTGTACTCTACCTCTACTGTACTCCAATGTATGCTACCTCTACTGTGCTCCACTGTACTCTACCTCTACTGTACTCCAATCCATTCTATCTCGACTGTACTCTACTGTACTCCACCTCTACTGTGCTCTACTGTACTCCACTGTACTCTACCTCTACTCTGCTCCACTGTACTCTACCTCTACTGTACTCCACTGTACTCTACCTCTACTGTACTCCACCTCTACTGTACTCCACTGTACTCTACCTATACTGTACTCCACCTCTACTGTACTCCACTGTACTCTACCTCTACTGTACTCCACCTCTACTGTACTCCACTGTACTCTACCTCTACTGTACTCCACTGTACTCTACCTATACTGTACTCCACTGTACTCTACCTCTACTGTGCTCCACTGTACTCTACCTCTACTGTACTCCACTGTACTCTACCTCTACTGTGCTCCACTGTACTCTACCTCTACTGTACTCCACTGTACTCTACCTCTACTGTGCTCCACTGTACTCTACCTCTACTGTACTCCACTCTACTCTAACTCTACTGTGCTCCACTGTACTCTCTACTGTACTCTACTGTACTCCACCTCTACTGTGCTCTGCTGTACTCCACTGTACTCTACCTCTACTGTGCACCACTGTACTCTACCTCTACTGTACTCCACTGTACTCTACCTCTACTGTGCTCCACTGTTCTCTACCTCTACTGTACTCTACTGTACTCCACCTCTACTGTGCTCCACTGTACTCCACTGTACTCTACCTCTACTGTGCTCCACTGTACTCTACCTCTACTGTACTCCACTGAACTCTACCTCTACTGTAGTCCACTGAACTCTACCTCTACTGTCCTTCACTGTTTTCTACTGTACTCTACCTCTACTGTGCTCCACTGTACTCTATCTCTACTGTGATCCACTGTACTCTACCTCTGCTGTAATCCACTGTACTCTACCTCTACTGTGCTCCACTGTACTCTACCTCTACTGTACTCCACTGTACTCTACCTCTACTGTACTCTACTGTACTCCACCTCTAATGCGCTCCACTGTACTCTACCTCTACTGTACTCCACTGTACTCTACCTCTAGTGTACTCCATTGTACTCTACCTCTACTGTGCTCCACTGTACTCTACCTCTACTGTACTCCACTGTACTCTACCTCTACTGTAATCCACTGTACTCTACCTCTACTCTGCTCCAATGTACTCTACCTCTACTGTACTCCACTGTTCTCTACCTCTACTGTGCTCCACTGTACTCTACCTCTACTGTACTCCACTGTACGCTACCTCTACTGTGCTCCACTGTACTCTACCTCTACTGTACTCCACTCTACTCTACCTCTACTGTCCTCCGCTGTACTCCACTGTACTCTACCTCTACTGTGCTCCACTGTACTCTACCTCTACTGTACTCCACTGTACTCTACCTCTACTGTGCTCCACTGTACTCTACCTCTACTGTACTCCACTGTACTCTACCTCTACTGTGCTCCACTGTACTCTACCTCTACTTTGCTCCAATGTACTCTACCTCTACTGTGCTCCACTCTACTCTATCTCTACTGTACTCTACTGTACTCCACCTCTACTGTGCTCCGCTGTACTCCACTGTACTCTACCTCTACTGTGCTCCACTGTACTCTACCTCTACTGTAATCCACTGTACTCCACTGTACTCCACCTCTACTGTGCTCCATTGTACTCTACCTCTACTGTACTCCACTGTACTCTACCTCTACTGTACTCCATTGAACTCTACCTCTACTGTCCTTCATTGTTCTCTACTGTACTCTACCTCTACTGTGCTCCACTGTACTCCACTCTACTCTATCTCTACTGTGATCCAATGTACTCTACCTCTGCTGTGCTCCACTGTACTCTACCTCTACTGTGCTCCACTGTACTCTACCTCTACTGTACTCCACTGTACTCTACCTCTACTGTACTCCACTGTACTATACCTCTACTGTACTCAACTGTACTCCACCTCTAATGCGCTCCACTGTACTCCACTGTACTCTACCTCTACTGTACTCCACTGTTCTCTACCTCTAGTGTACTCCACTGTACTCTACCTCTACTGTGCTCCACTGTACTCTACCTCTACTGAACTCCACTGTACTCTACCTCTACTGTACTCCACTGTACTATACCTCTACTGTACTCAACTGTACTCCACCTCTAATGCGCTCCACTGTACTCCACTGTACTCTACCTCTACTGTACTCCACTGTTCTCTACCTCTAGTGTATTCCACTGTACTCTACCTCTACTGTACTCCACCGAACTCTACCTCTACTGTCCTTCACTGTACTCTACTGTACTCTACCTCTACTGTGATCCAATGTACTCCACTGTACTCTATCTCTACTGTGATCCACTGTACTCTACCTCTGCTGGGCTCCACTGAACTCTACCTCTACTGTGCTCCACTGCAATCTACCTCTACTCTACGCCACTGTACTCCACCTCTACTGTACTCTACTGTTCTCTACCTCTACTGTACTCTACTGTAATCCACCTCTACTGTGCTCCACTGTACTCCACTGTACTCTACCTCTACTGTGCTCCACTGTACTCTACCTCTACTGTACTCCACTGTACTCTACCTCTACTGTGCTCCAATGTACTACAACTCTGCTGTACTCCACTGTACTCTACCTCTACTGTACTCCACTGTACTCTACCTCTACTGTGCTCCACTGTACTCCACTGTACGCTACCTCTACTGTGCTCCACTGTACTCTACCTCTACTGTACTCCACTCTACTCTACCTCTACTGTGCTCCGCTGTACTCCACTGTACTCTACCTCTACTGTGCTCCACTGTACTCTACCTCTACTGTGCTCCACTGTACTCTACCTCTACTGTACTCCAATGTATGCTACCTCTACTGTGCTCCACTGTACTCTACCTCTACTGTACTCCACTCCACTCTATTGCGACTGTACTCTACTGTACTCCACCTCTACTGTGCTCTGCTGTACTCCACTGTACTCTACCTCTACTGTGCTCCACTGTACTCTACCTCTACTGTACTCCACTGTACTCTACCTCTACTGTACTCCACTGTACCCTACCTCTACTGTGCTATACCGTACTCCACCTCTACTGTGCTCCACTGTACTCTACCTCTACTGTGCTCCAATGTACCCTACCTCTACTGTACTCCACTGTACTCTACCTCTACTGTACTCCACTGTACCCTACCTCTACTGTGCTATACCGTACTCCACCTCTACTGTGATCCACTGTACTCCACCTCTACTGTGCTCCACTGTACTCTACCTCTACTGTACTCCACTCTACTCTACCTCTACTGTGCTCTGCTGTACTCCACTGTACTCTACCTCTACTGTGCTCCACTGTACTCTACCTCTACTGTACTCCACTGTACTCTACCTCTACTGTACTCCACTGTACCCTACCTCTACTGTGCTATACCGTACTCCACCTCTACTGTGATCCACTGTACTCCACCTCTACTGTGCTCCACTGTACTCTACCTCTACTGTACTCCACTGTACTCTACCTCTACTGTGCTCCACTGTACTCTACCTCTACTGTACTCCACTCTACTCTAACTCTACTGTGCTCCACTGTACTCTATCTCTACTGTACTTTACTGTACTCCACCTCTACTGTGCTCCGCTGTACTCCACTGTACTCTACCTCTACTGTGCTCCACTGTACTCTACCTCTACTGTACTCCACTGTACTCTACCTCTATTGTGCTCCACTGTTCTCTACCTCTACTGTACTCTACTGTACTCCACCTCTACTGTGCTCCACTGTACTCCACTGTACTCTACCTCTACTGTGCTCCATTGTACTCTACCTCTACTGTACTCCACTGTACTCTACCTCTACTGTACTCCACTGAACTCTACCTCTACTGTCCTTCACTGTTCTCTACTGTACTCCACCTCTACTGTGCTCCACTGTACTCCACTCTATCTCTACTGTGATCCACTGTACTCTACCTCTGCTGTGCTCCACTGTACTCTACCTCTACTGTAATCCACTGTACTCTACCTCTACTGTACTCCACTGTACTCTACCTCTACTGTACTCCACTGTACTCTACCTCTACTGTACTCAACTGTTTTCCACCTCTAATGCGCTCCACTGTACTCCACTGTACTCTACCTCTACTGTACTCCACTGTACTCTACATCTAGTGTACTCCACTGTACTCTACCTCTACTGTACTCCACTGAACTCTAACTCTACTGTCCTTCACTGTACTCTACTGTACTCTACCTCTACTGTGCTCCAATGTACTCCACTGTACTCTATCTCTACTGTGATCCACTGTACTCTACCTCTGCTGGGCTCCACTGAACTCTACCTCTACTGTGCTCCACTGCACTCTACCTCTAGTCTACGCCACTGTACTCCACCTCTACTGTACTCTACTGTTCTCTACCTCTACTGTACTCTACTCTAATCCACCTCTACTGTGCTCCACTGTACTGCACTGTACTCTACCTCTACTGTGCTCCACTGTACTCTACCTCTACTGTACTCTACCTCTACTGTGCTCCACTGTACTCTACCTCTGCTGTGCTCCACTGTACTCTACCTCTACTGTACTCCACTGTACTCTACCTCTACTGTGCTCCACTGTACTCCACTGTACGCTACCTCTACTGTGCTCCACTGTACTCTACCTCTACTGTACTCCACTCTACTCTACCTCTACTGTGCACCGCTGTACTCCACTGTACTCTACTGTACTCTACCTCTACTGTACTCCACTGTACTCTACCTCTACTGTGCTCCACTGTACTCTACCTCTACTGTACTCCAATGTATGCTACCTCTACTGTGCTCCACTGTACTCTACCTCTACTGTACTCCAATCCATTCTATCTCGACTGTACTCTACTGTACTCCACCTCTACTGTGCTCTACTGTACTCCACTGTACTCTACCTCTACTCTGCTCCACTGTACTCTACCTCTACTGTACTCCACTGTACTCTACCTCTACTGTACTCCACCTCTACTGTACTCCACTGTACTCTACCTATACTGTACTCCACCTCTACTGTACTCCACTGTACTCTACCTCTACTGTACTCCACCTCTACTGTACTCCACTGTACTCTACCTCTACTGTACTCCACTGTACTCTACCTATACTGTACTCCACTGTACTCTACCTCTACTGTGCTCCACTGTACTCTACCTCTACTGTACTCCACTGTACTCTACCTCTACTGTGCTCCACTGTACTCTACCTCTACTGTACTCCACTGTACTCTACCTCTACTGTGCTCCACTGTACTCTACCTCTACTGTACTCCACTCTACTCTAACTCTACTGTGCTCCACTGTACTCTCTACTGTACTCTACTGTACTCCACCTCTACTGTGCTCTGCTGTACTCCACTGTACTCTACCTCTACTGTGCACCACTGTACTCTACCTCTACTGTACTCCACTGTACTCTACCTCTACTGTGCTCCACTGTTCTCTACCTCTACTGTACTCTACTGTACTCCACCTCTACTGTGCTCCACTGTACTCCACTGTACTCTACCTCTACTGTGCTCCACTGTACTCTACCTCTACTGTACTCCACTGAACTCTACCTCTACTGTAGTCCACTGAACTCTACCTCTACTGTCCTTCACTGTTTTCTACTGTACTCTACCTCTACTGTGCTCCACTGTACTCTATCTCTACTGTGATCCACTGTACTCTACCTCTGCTGTAATCCACTGTACTCTACCTCTACTGTGCTCCACTGTACTCTACCTCTACTGTACTCCACTGTACTCTACCTCTACTGTACTCTACTGTACTCCACCTCTAATGCGCTCCACTGTACTCTACCTCTACTGTACTCCACTGTACTCTACCTCTAGTGTACTCCATTGTACTCTACCTCTACTGTGCTCCACTGTACTCTACCTCTACTGTACTCCACTGTACTCTACCTCTACTGTAATCCACTGTACTCTACCTCTACTCTGCTCCAATGTACTCTACCTCTACTGTACTCCACTGTTCTCTACCTCTACTGTGCTCCACTGTACTCTACCTCTACTGTACTCCACTGTACGCTACCTCTACTGTGCTCCACTGTACTCTACCTCTACTGTACTCCACTCTACTCTACCTCTACTGTCCTCCGCTGTACTCCACTGTACTCTACCTCTACTGTGCTCCACTGTACTCTACCTCTACTGTACTCCACTGTACTCTACCTCTACTGTGCTCCACTGTACTCTACCTCTACTGTACTCCACTGTACTCTACCTCTACTGTGCTCCACTGTACTCTACCTCTACTTTGCTCCAATGTACTCTACCTCTACTGTGCTCCACTCTACTCTATCTCTACTGTACTCTACTGTACTCCACCTCTACTGTGCTCCGCTGTACTCCACTGTACTCTACCTCTACTGTGCTCCACTGTACTCTACCTCTACTGTAATCCACTGTACTCCACTGTACTCCACCTCTACTGTGCTCCATTGTACTCTACCTCTACTGTACTCCACTGTACTCTACCTCTACTGTACTCCATTGAACTCTACCTCTACTGTCCTTCATTGTTCTCTACTGTACTCTACCTCTACTGTGCTCCACTGTACTCCACTCTACTCTATCTCTACTGTGATCCAATGTACTCTACCTCTGCTGTGCTCCACTGTACTCTACCTCTACTGTGCTCCACTGTACTCTACCTCTACTGTACTCCACTGTACTCTACCTCTACTGTACTCCACTGTACTATACCTCTACTGTACTCAACTGTACTCCACCTCTAATGCGCTCCACTGTACTCCACTGTACTCTACCTCTACTGTACTCCACTGTTCTCTACCTCTAGTGTACTCCACTGTACTCTACCTCTACTGTACTCCACCGAACTCTACCTCTACTGTCCTTCACTGTACTCTACTGTACTCTACCTCTACTGTGATCCAATGTACTCCACTGTTCTCTATCTCTACTGTGATCCACTGTACTCTACCTCTGCTGGGCTCCACTGAACTCTACCTCTACTGTGCTCCACTGCACTCTACCTCTACTCTACGCCACTGTACTCCACCTCTACTGTACTCTACTGTTCTCTACCTCTACTGTACTCTACTGTAATCCACCTCTACTGTGCTCCACTGTACTCCACTGTACTCTACCTCTACTGTGCTCCACTGTACTCTACCTCTACTGTACTCCACTTTACTCTACCTCTACTGTGCTCCAATGTACTACAACTCTGCTGTACTCCACTGTACTCTACCTCTACTGTACTCCACTGTACTATACCTCTACTTTGCTCCACTGTACTCCATTGTACGCTACCTCTACTGTGCTCCACTGTACTCTACCTCTACTGTACTCCATTCTACTCTACCTCTACTGTGCTCCGCTGTACTCCACTGTACTCTACCTCTACTGTGCTCCACTGTACTCTACCTCTACTGTGCTCCACTGTACTCTACCTCTACTTTACTCCAATGTATGCTACCTCTACTTTGCTCCACTGTACTCTACCTCTACTGTACTCCACTCCACTCTACTCTACCTCTACTGTGCTCCACTGTACTCTACCTCTACTGTACTCCACTCCAATCTACACTACATCTACTGTGTTCCACTGTACTCTATCTCTACTGTCCTCCACTGTACTCTACCTCTACGATGCTCCGCTGTACTCCACTGTACTCTACCTCTACTGTCCTCCACTGTACTCTACCTCTACTGTGCTCCACTGTACTCTACCTCTGCTGTGCTCCACTGAACTCTACCTCTACTGTGCTCCACTGTACTCTACCTCTACTGTACTCCACTGTACTCTACCTGTACTGTATTCCACTGTACCCTACCTCTACTGTGCTATACCGTACTCCACCTCTACTGTGCTCCACTGTACTCTACCTGTACTGTGCTCCACTGTACTCTACCTCTTCTGTACTCTACTGTTCTCTACCCCTACTGTACTCTACTGTACTCCACCTCTATTGTGCTCCACTGTACTCTACCTCTACTGTACTCCACTCTACACTACCTCTACTGTGTTCCACTGTACTCTATCTCTAGTGTACTCTACTGTACTCTACCTCTACTGTGCTCCGCTGTACTCCACTGTACTCTACCTCTACTGTCCTCCACTGTACTCTACCTCTACTGTGCTCCACTGTACTCTACCTCTACTGTACTCCACTGTACTCCACCTCTACTTTGCTCCACTGTACTCTACCTCTACTGTACTCCACTGTACTCTACCTCTACTGTACTCCACCTCTACTGTACTCCACTGTACTCTACCTCTACTGTGCTCCACTGTACTCCACTGTACGCTACCTCTACTGTACTCCACTCTACTCTACCTCTACTGTGCTCCGCTGTACTCCAATGTACTCTACCTCTACTGTACTCCACTTTACTCTACCTCTACTGTGCTCCACTGTACTCTACCTCTACTGTACTCCACTGTACGCTACCTCTACTGTGCTCCACTGTACTCCACTGTACTCCACCTCTACTGTGCTCCGCTGTACTCCACTGTACTTTACCTCTACTGTGATCCACTGTACTCTACCTCTACTGTACTCCACCTCTACTGTACTCCACTGTTCTCTACCTCTACTGTACTCTACTGTACTCCACCTCTACTGTGATCCACTGTACTCCACTGTACTCTACCTCGACTGTGCTCCACTGTACTCTACCTCTACTGTACTCCACTCTACTCTATCTCTACTGTACTCCAATGTACTCTACCTCTACTGTACTCTACTGTTCTCTACCTCTACTGTGCTCCACTGTACTCTACCTCTGCTGTGCTCCACTGAACTCTACCTCTACTGTGCTCCACTGTACTCTACCTCTACTGTACTCCACTGTACTCTACCTGTACTGTACTCCACTGTACCCTACCTCTACTGTGCTATACCGTACTCCACCTCTACTGTGCTCCACTGTACTCTACCTGTACTGTGCTCCACTGTACTCTACCTCTTCTGTACTCTACTGTTCTCTACCCCTACTGTACTCTACTGTACTCCACCTCTATTGTGCTCCACTGTACTCTACCTCTACTGTACTCCACTCTACACTACCTCTACTGTGTTCCACTGTACTCTATCTCTAGTGTACTCTACTGTACTCTACCTCTACTGTGCTCCGCTGTACTCCACTGTACTCTACCTCTACTGTCCTCCACTGTACTCTACCTCTACTGTGCTCCACTGTACTCTACCTCTACTGTACTCCACTGTACTCCACCTCTACTTTGCTCCACTGTACTCTACCTCTACTGTACTCCACTGTACTCTACCTCTACTGTACTCCACCTCCACTGTACTCCACTGTACTCTACCTCTACTGTGCTCCACTGTACTCCACTGTACGCTACCTCTACTGTACTCCACTCTACTCTACCTCTACTGTGCTCCGCTGTACTCCAATGTACTCTACCTCTACTGTACTCCACTTTACTCTACCTCTACTGTGCTCCACTGTACTCTACCTCTACTGTACTCCACTGTACGCTACCTCTACTGTGCTCCACTGTACTCCACTGTACTCCACCTCTACTGTGCTCCGCTGTACTCCACTGTTCTTTACCTCTACTGTGATCCACTGTACTCTACCTCTACTGTACTCCACCTCTACTGTACTCCACTGTTCTCTACCTCTACTGTACTCTACTGTACTCCACCTCTACTGTGATCCACTGTACTCCACTGTACTCTACCTCGACTGTGCTCCACTGTACTCTACCTCTACTGTACTCCACTCTACTCTATCTCTACTGTACTCCAATGTACTCTACCTCTACTGTACTCTACTGTTCTCTACCTCTACTGTACTCTACTGTACACCACCTCTACTGTGCTCCACTGTACTCCACTGTACTCTACCTCTACTGTGCTCCACTGTACTCTACCTCTACTGTACTCCACTGTACTCTACCTCTACTGTGCTCCACTGTACTCTACCTCTACTGTACTCCACTGTACTCTACCTCTACTGTACTCCACTGTACTCTACCTCTACTGTGCTCCACTGTACTCTACCTCTACTGTACTCCACTGTACTCTACCTCTACTGTACTCCACTGTACGCTACCTTTACTGTGCTCCACTTTACTCTACCTCTACTGTACTCCACTCTACTCTACCTCTACTGTGCTCCGCTGTACTCCACTGTACTCTACCTCTACTGTGCTCCACTGTACTCTACCTCTACTGTACTCCACTGTACTCTACCTCTACTGTGCTCCACTGTACTCTACCTCTACTGTACTCCACTCTACTCTAACTCTACTGTGCTCCACTGTAATCTATCTCTACTGTACTCTACTGTACTCCACCTCTACTGTGCTCTGCTGTACTCCACTGTACTCTACCTCTACTGTGCACCACTGTACTCTACCTCTACTGTACTCCACTGTACTCTACCTCTACTGTGCTCCACTGTTCTCTACCTCTACTGTACTCTACTGTACTCCACCTCTACTGTGCTCCACTGTACTCCACTGTACTCTACCTCTACTGTGCTCCACTGTACTCTACCTCTACTGTACTCCACTGAACTCTACCTCTACTGTACTCCACTGAACTCTACCTCTACTGTCCTTCACTGTTCTCTACTGTACTCTACCTCTACTGTGCTCCACTGTACTCCACTGTACTCTATCTCTACTGTGATCCACTGTACTCTACCTCTGCTGTGCTCCACTGTACTCTACCTCTACTGTGCTCCACTGTACTCTACCTCTACTGTACTCCACTGTACTCTACCTCTACTGTACTCTACTGTACTCCACCTCTAATGCGCTCCACTGTACTCTACCTCTACTGTACTCCACTGTACTCTACTTCTAGTGTACTCCACTGTACTCTACCTCTACTGTGCTCCACTGTACTCTACCTCTAGTGTACTCCACTGTACTCTACCTCTACTCTACTCCACTGTACTCTACCTCTACTGTACTCCACTGTACTCTACCTCTACTGTGCTCCACTGTACTCTACCTCTACTGTACTCCACTGTACTCTACCTCTACTGTGCTCCACTGTACTCTACCTCTACTGTACTCCACTGTACGCTACCTCTACTGTGCTCCACTGTACTCTACCTCTACTGTACTCCACTCTACTCTACCTCTACTGTCCTCCGCTGTACTCCACTGTACTCTACCTCTACTGTGCTCCACTGTACTCTACCTCTACTGTACTCCACTGTACTCTACCTCTACTGTGCTCCACTGTACTCTACCTCTACTTTGCTCCAATGTACTCTACCTCTACTGTACTCCACTCTACTCTAACTCTACTGTGCTCCACTGTACTCTATCTCTACTGTACTCCACTCTACTCCACCTCTACTGTGCTCCGCTGTACTCCACTGTACTTTACCTCTACTGTGATCCACTGTACTCTACCTCTACTGTACTCCACCTCTACTGTACTCCACTGTTCTCTACCTCTACTGTACTCTACTGTACTCCACCTCTACTGTGATCCACTGTACTCCACTGTACTCTACCTCGACTGTGCTCCACTGTACTCTACCTCTACTGTACTCCACTCTACTCTATCTCTACTGTACTCCAATGTACTCTACCTCTACTGTACTCTACTGTTCTCTACCTCTACTGTGCTCCACTGTACTCTACCTCTGCTGTGCTCCACTGAACTCTACCTCTACTGTGCTCCACTGTACTCTACCTCTACTGTACTCCACTGTACTCTACCTGTACTGTACTCCACTGTACCCTACCTCTACTGTGCTATACCGTACTCCACCTCTACTGTACTCCACTGTAATCTACCTGTACTGTGCTCCACTGTACTCTACCTCTTCTGTACTCTACTGTTCTCTACCCCTACTGTACTCTACTGTACTCCACCTCTATTGTGCTCCACTGTACTCTACCTCTACTGTACTCCACTCTACACTACCTCTACTGTGTTCCACTGTACTCTATCTCTAGTGTACTCTACTGTACTCTACCTCTACTGTGCTCCGCTGTACTCCACTGTACTCTACCTCTACTGTCCTCCACTGTACTCTACCTCTACTGTGCTCCACTGTACTCTACCTCTACTGTACTCCACTGTACTCCACCTCTACTTTGCTCCACTGTACTCTACCTCTACTGTACTCCACTGTACTCTACCTCTACTGTACTCCACCTCTACTGTACTCCACTGTACTCTACCTCTACTGTGCTCCACTGTACTCCACTGTACGCTACCTCTACTGTACTCCACTCTACTCTACCTCTACTGTGCTCCGCTGTACTCCAATGTACTCTACCTCTACTGTACTCCACTTTACTCTACCTCTACTGTGCTCCACTGTACTCTACCTCTACTGTACTCCACTGTACGCTACCTCTACTGTGCTCCACTGTACTCCACTGTACTCCACCTCTACTGTGCTCCGCTGTACTCCACTGTACTTTACCTCTACTGTGATCCACTGTACTCTACCTCTACTGTACTCCACCTCTACTGTACTCCACTGTTCTCTACCTCTACTGTACTCTACTGTACTCCACCTCTACTGTGATCCACTGTACTCCACTGTACTCTACCTCGACTGTGCTCCACTGTACTCTACCTCTACTGTACTCCACTCTACTCTATCTCTACTGTACTCCAATGTACTCTACCTCTACTGTACTCTACTGTTCTCTACCTCTACTGTACTCTACTGTACACCACCTCTACTGTGCTCCACTGTACTCCACTGTACTCTACCTCTACTGTGCTCCACTGTACTCTACCTCTACTGTACTCCACTGTACTCTACCTCTACTGTGCTCCACTGTACTCTACCTCTACTGTACTCCACTGTACTCTACCTCTACTGTACTCCACTGTACTCTACCTCTACTGTGCTCCACTGTACTCTACCTCTACTGTACTCCACTGTACTCTACCTCTACTGTACTCCACTGTACGCTACCTTTACTGTGCTCCACTTTACTCTACCTCTACTGTACTCCACTCTACTCTACCTCTACTGTGCTCCGCTGTACTCCACTGTACTCTACCTCTACTGTGCTCCACTGTACTCTACCTCTACTGTACTCCACTGTACTCTACCTCTACTGTGCTCCACTGTACTCTACCTCTACTGTACTCCACTCTACTCTAACTCTACTGTGCTCCACTGTACTCTATCTCTACTGTACTCTACTGTACTCCACCTCTACTGTGCTCTGCTGTACTCCACTGTACTCTACCTCTACTGTGCACCACTGTACTCTACCTCTACTGTACTCCACTGTACTCTACCTCTACTGTGCTCCACTGTTCTCTACCTCTACTGTACTCTACTGTACTCCACCTCTACTGTGCTCCACTGTGCTCCACTGTACTCTACCTCTACTGTACTCCACTGAACTCTACCTCTACTGTACTCCACTGAACTCTACCTCTACTGTCCTTCACTGTTCTCTACTGTACTCTACCTCTACTGTGCTCCACTGTACTCCACTGTACTCTATCTCTACTGTGATCCACTGTACTCTACCTCTGCTGTGCTCCACTGTACTCTACCTCTACTGTGCTCCACTGTACTCTACCTCTACTGTACTCCACTGTACTCTACCTCTACTGTACTCTACTGTACTCCACCTCTAATGCGCTCCACTGTACTCTACCTCTACTGTACTCCACTGTACTCTACTTCTAGTGTACTCCACTGTACTCTACCTCTACTGTGCTCCACTGTACTCTACCTCTAGTGTACTCCACTGTACTCTACCTCTACTCTACTCCACTGTACTCTACCTCTACTGTACTCCACTGTACTCTACCTCTACTGTGCTCCACTGTACTCTACCTCTACTGTACTCCACTGTACTCTACCTCTACTGTGCTCCACTGTACTCTACCTCTACTGTACTCCACTGTACGCTACCTCTACTGTGCTCCACTGTACTCTACCTCTACTGTACTCCACTCTACTCTACCTCTACTGTCCTCCGCTGTACTCCACTGTACTCTACCTCTACTGTGCTCCACTGTACTCTACCTCTACTGTACTCCACTGTACTCTAACTCTACTGTGCTCCACTGTACTCTACCTCTACTTTGCTCCAATGTACTCTACCTCTACTGTACTCCACTCTACTCTAACTCTACTGTGCTCCACTGTACTCTATCTCTACTGTACTCCACTGTACTCCACCTCTACTGTGCACCGCTGTACTCCACTGTACTTTACCTCTACTGTGATCCACTGTACTCTACCTCTACTGTACTCCACCTCTACTGTACTCCACTGTTCTCTACCTCTACTGTACTCTACTGTGCTCCACCTCTACTGTGATCCACTGTACTCCACTGTACTCTACCTCGACTGTGCTCCACTGTACTCTACCTCTACTGTACTCCACTCTACTCTATCTCTACTGTACTCCAATGTACTCTACCTCTACTGTACTCTACTGTTCTCTACCTCTACTGTACTCTACTGTACACCACCTCTACTGTGCTCCACTGTACTCCACTGTACTCTACCTCTACTGTGCTCTACTGTACTCTACCTCTACTGTGCTCCACTGTACTCTACCTCTACTGTACTCCACTGTACTCTACCTCTACTGTACTCCACTGTACTCTACCTCTACTGTGCTCCAATGTACTCTACCTCTACTGTACTCCACTGTTCTCTACCTCTACTGTGCTCCACTGTACTCTACCTCTACTGTACTCCACTGTACGCTACCTTTACTGTGCTCCACTGTACTCTACCTCTACTGTACTCCACTCTACTCTACCTCTACTGTGCTCCGCTGTACTCCACTGTACTCTACCTCTACTGTGCTCCACTGTACTCTACCTCTACTGTACTCCACTGTACTCTACCTCTACTGTGCTCCACTGTACTCTACCTCTACTGTACTCCACTCTACTCTAACTCTACTGTGCTCCACTGTACTCTATCTCTACTGTACTCTACTGTACTCCACCTCTACTGTGCTCTGCTGTACTCCACTGTACTCTACCTCTACTGTGCACCACTGTACTCTACCTCTACTGTACTCCACTGTACTCTACCTCTACTGTGCTCCACTGTTCTCTACCTCTACTGTACTCTACTGTACTCCACCTCTACTGTGCTCCACTGTACTCCACTGTACTCTACCTCTACTGTGTTCCACTGTACTCTACCTCTACTGTACTCCACTGAACTCTGCCTCTACTGTACTCCACTGAACTCTACCTCTACTGTCCTTCACTGTTCTCTACTGTGCTCCACTGTACTCCACTGTACTCTATCTCTACTGTGATCCACTGTACTCTACCTCTGCTGTGCTCCACTGTACTCTACCTCTACTGTGCTCCACTGTACTCTACCTCTACTGTACTCCACTGTACTCTACCTCTACTGTACTCTACTGTACTCCACCTCTAATGCGCTCCACTGTACTCTACCTCTACTGTACTCCACTGTACTCTACCTCTAGTGTACTCCACTGTACTCTACCTCTACTGTGCTCCACTGTACTCTACCTCTACTGTACTCCACTGTACTCTACCTCTACTGTAATCCACTGTACTCTACCTCTACTGTGCTCCAATGTACTCTACCTCTACTGTACTCCACTGTTCTCTACCTCTACTGTGCTCCACTGTACTCTACCTCTACTGTACTCCACTGTACGCTACCTCTACTGTGCTCCACTGTACTCTACCTCTACTGTACTCCACTCTACTCTACCTCTACTGTCCTCCGCTGTACTCCACTGTACTCTACCTCTACTGTGCTCCACTGTACTCTACCTCTACTGTACTCCACTGTACTCTACCTCTACTGTGCTCCACTGTACTCTACCTCTACTTTGCTCCAATGTACTCTACCTCTACTGTACTCCACTCTACTCTAACTCTACTGTGCTCCACTGTACTCTATCTCTACTGTACTCTACTGTACTCCACCTCTACTTTGCTCCGCTGTACTCCACTGTACTCTACCTCTACTGTGCTCCACTGTACTCTACCTCTACTGTACTCCACTGTACTCTACCTCTACTGTGCTCCACTGTTCTCTACCTCTACTGTACTCTACTGTACTCCACCTCTACTGTGCTCCACTGTACTCCACTGTACTCCACCTCTACTGTGCTCCATTGTACTCTACCTCTACTGTACTCCACTGTACTCTACCTCTACTGTACTCCACTGAACTCTACCTCTACTGTCCTTCACTGTTCTCTACTGTACTCTACCTCTACTGTGCTCCACTGTACTCCACTCTACTCTATCTCTACTGTGATCAAATGTACTCTACCTCTGCTGTGCTCCACTGTACTCTACCTCTACTGTGCTCCACTGTACTCTACCTCTACTGAACTCCACTGTACTCTACCTCTACTGTACTCCACTGTACTATACCTCTACTGTACTCAACTGTACTCCACCTCTAATGCGCTCCACTGTACTCCACTGTACTCTACCTCTACTGTACTCCACTGTTCTCTACCTCTAGTGTACTCCACTGTACTCTACCTCTACTGTACTCCACCGAACTCTACCTCTACTGTCCTTCACTGTACTCTACTGTACTCTACCTCTACTGTGATCCAATGTACTCCACTGTACTCTATCTCTACTGTGATCCACTGTACTCTACCTCTGCTGGGCTCCACTGAACTCTACCTCTACTGTGCTCCACTGCACTCTACCTCTACTCTACGCCACTGTACTCCACCTCCACTGTACTCTACTGTTCTCTACCTCTACTGTACTCTACTGTAATCCACCTCTACTGTGCTCCACTGTACTCCACTGTACTCTACCTCTACTGTGCTCCACTGTACTCTACCTCTACTGTACTCCACTGTACTCTACCTCCAATGTGCTCCAATGTACTACAACTCTGCTGTACTCCACTGTACTCTACCTGTACTGTACTCCACTGTACTCTACCTCTACTGTGCTCCACTGTACTCCACTGTACGCTACCTCTACTGTGCTCCACTGTACTCTACCTCTACTGTACTCCACTCTACTCTACCTCTACTGTGCTCCGCTGTACTCCACTGTACTCTACCTCTACTGTGCTCCACTGTACTCTACCTCTACTGTGCTCCACTGTACTCTACCTCTACTGTACTCCAATGTATGCTACCTCTACTGTGCTCCACTGTACTCTACCTCTACTGTACTCCACTCCACTCTATTGCGACTGTACTCTACTGTACTCCACCTCTACTGTGCTCTGCTGTACTCCACTGTACTCTACCTCTACTGTGCTCCACTGTACTCTACCTCTACTGTACTCCACTGTACTCTACCTCTACTGTACTCCACTGTACCCTACCTCTACTGTGCTATACCGTACTCCACCTCTACTGTGCTCCACTGTACTCTACCTCTACTGTGCTCCACTGTACCCTACCTCTACTGTGCTATACCGTACTCCACCTCTACTGTGCTCCACTGTACTCTACCTCTACTGTACTCCACTGTACTCTACCTCTACTGTGCTCCACTGTACTCTACCTCTACTGTACTCCACTCTACTCTAACTCTACTGTGCTCCACTGTACTCTATCTCTACTGTACTCTACTGTACTCCACCTCTACTGTGCTCCGCTGTACTCCACTGTACTCTACCTCTACTGTGCTCCACTGTACTCTACCTCTACTGTACTCCACTGTACTCTACCTCTATAGTGCTCCACTGTTCTCTACCTCTACTGTACTCTACTGTACTCCACCTCTACTGTGCTCCACTGTACTCCACTGTACTCTACCTCTACTGTGCTCCATTGTACTCTACCTCTACTGTACTCCACTGTACTCTACCTCTACTGTACTCCACTGAACTCTACCTCTACTGTCCTTCACTGTTCTCTACTGTACTCTACCTCTACTGTGCTCCACTGTACTCCACTCTATCTCTACTGTGATCCACTGTACTCTACCTCTGCTGTGCTCCACTGTACTCTACCTCTACTGTAATCCACTGTACTCTACCTCTACTGTACTCCACTGTACTCTACCTCTACTGTACTCCACTGTACTCTACCTCTACTGTACTCAACTGTTTTCCACCTCTAATGCGCTCCACTGTACTCCACTGTACTCTACCTCTACTGTACTCCACTGTACTCTACCTCTAGTGTACTCCACTGTACTCTACCTCTACTGTACTCCACTGAACTCTAACTCTACTGTCCTTCACTGTACTCTACTGTACTCTACCTCTACTGTGCTCCAATGTACTCCACTGTACTCTATCTCTACTGTGATCCACTGTACTCTACCTCTGCTGGGCTCCACTGAACTCTACCTCTACTGTGCTCCACTGCACTCTACCTCTACTCTACGCCACTGTACTCCACCTCTACTGTACTCTACTGTTCTCTACCTCTACTGTACTCTACTCTAATCCACCTCTACTGTGCTCCACTTTACTCCACTGTACTCTACCTCTACTGTGCTCCACTGTACTCTACCTCTACTGTACTCCACTGTACTCTACCTCTACTGTGCTCCACTGTACTCTACCTCTGCTGTGCTCCACTGTACTCTACCTCTACTGTACTCCACTGTACTCTACCTCTACTGTACTCCACTCTACTCTGCATCTACTGTGCTCCACTGTACTCTGTCTCTAATGTACTCCACTGTACTCTACCTCTACTGTAGTCTACTATTCTCTACCTCTACTGTACTCCACCTCTAATGTGCTCCACTGTACCCCACTGTACTCTACCTCTGCTGTACTCCACTGTACTCTACCTCTACTGTGCTCCACTGTACTCTACCTCTACTCTGCTCCACTGTACTCTACCTCTACTGTACTCCACTGTACTCTACCTCTACTGTGCTCCACTGTACTCTACCTCTACTGTACTCCACTGTACTCTACCTCTACTGTACTCCACTGTACGCTACCTTTACTGTGCTCCACTGTACTCTACCTCTACTGTACTCCACTCTACTCTACCTCTACTGTGCTCCGCTGTACTCCACTGTACTCTACCTCTACTGTGCTCCACTGTACTCTATCTCTACTGTACTCCACTGTACTCTACCTCTACTGTGCTCCACTGTACTCTACCTCTACTGTACTCCACTCTACTCTAACTCTACTGTGCTCCACTGTACTCTATCTCTACTGTACTCTACTGTACTCCACCTCTACTGTGCTCTGATGTACTCCACTGTACTCTACCTCTACTGTGCACCACTGTACTCTACCTCTACTGTACTCCACTGTACTCTACCTCTACTGTGCTCCACTGTTCTCTACCTCTACTGTACTCTACTGTACTCCACCTCTACTGTGCTCCACTGTACTCCACTGTACTCTACCTCTACTGTGCTCCACTGTACTCTACCTCTACTGTACTCCACTGAACTCTACCTCTACTGTACTCCACTGAACTCTACCTCTACTGTCCTTCACTGTTCTCTACTGTACTCTACCTCTACTGTGCTCCACTGTACTCCACTGTACTCTATCTCTACTGTGATCCACTGTACTCTACCTCTGCTGTGCTCCACTGTACTCTACCTCTACTGTGCTCCACTGTACTCTACCTCTACTGTACTCCACTGTACCCTACCTCTACTGTACTCTACTGTACTCCACCTCTAATGCGCTCCACTGTACTCTACCTCTACTGTACTCCACTGTACTCTACTTCTAGTGTACTCCACTGTACTCTACCTCTACTGTGCTCCACTGTACTCTACCTGTACTGTACTCCACTGTACTCTACCTCTACTCTACTCCACTGTACTCTACCTCTACTGTGCTCCAATGTACTCTACCTCTACTGTACTCCACTGTTCTCTACCTCTACTGTGCTCCACTGTACTCTACCTCTACTGTACTCCACTGTACGCTACCTCTACTGTGCTCCACTGTACTCTACCTCTACTGTACTCCACTCTACTCTACCTCTACTGTCCTCCGCTGTACTCCACTGTACTCTACCTCTACTGTGCTCCACTGTACTCTACCTCTACTGTACTCCACTGTACTCTACCTCTACTGTGCTCCACTGTACTCTACCTCTACTTTGCTCCAATGTACTCTACCTCTACTGTACTCCACTCTACGCTAACTCTACTGTGCTCCACTGTACTCTATCTCTACTGTACTCCACTGTACTCCACCTCTACTGTGCTCCGCTGTACTCTACTGCACTTTACCTCTACTGTGATCCACTGTACTCTACCTCTATTGTACTCCACCTCTACTGTAGTCCACTGTTCTCTACCTCTACTGTACTCTACTGTACTCCACCCCTACTGTGATCCACTGTACTCCACTGTACTCTACCTCGACTGTGCTCCACTGTACTCTACCTCTACTGTACTCCACTCTACTCTATCTCTACTGTACTCCAATGTACTCTACCTCTACTGTACTCTACTGTTCTCTACCTCTACTGTACTCTACTGTACACCACCTCTACTGTGCTCCACTGTACTCCACTGTACTCTACCTCTACTGTGCTCCACTGTACTCTACCTCTACTGTACTCCACTGTACTCTACCTCTACTGTGCTCCACTGTACTCTACCTCTACTGTACTCCACTGTACTCTACCTCTACTGTACTCCACTGTACTCTACCTCTACTGTGCTCCACTGTACTCTACCTCTACTGTACTCCACTGTTCTCTACCTCTACTGTGCTCCACTGTACTCTACCTCTACTGTACTCCACTGTACGCTACCTTTACTGTGCTCCACTGTGCTCTACCTCTACTGTACTCCACTCTACTCTACCTCTACTGTGCTCCGCTGTACTCCACTGTACTCTACCTCTACTGTGCTCCACTGTTCTCTACCTCTACTGTACTCTACTGTACTCCACCTCTACTGTGCTCCACTGTACTCCACTGTACTCTACCTCTACTGTGCTCCACTGTACTCTACCTCTACTGTACTCCACTGAACTCTACCTCTACTGTACTCCACTGAACTCTACCTCTACTGTCCTTCACTGTTCTCTACTGTACTCTACCTCTACTGTGCTCCACTGTACTCCACTGTACTCTATCTCTACTGTGATCCACTGTACTCTACCTCTGCTGTGCTCCACTGTACTCTACCTCTACTGTGCTCCACTGTACTCTACCTCTACTGTACTCCACTGTACCCTACCTCTACTGTACTCTACTGTACTCCACCTCTAATGCGCTCCACTGTACTCTACCTCTACTGTACTCCACTGTACTCTACTTCTAGTGTACTCCACTGTACTCTACCTCTACTGTGCTCCACTGTACTCTACCTGTACTGTACTCCACTGTACTCTACCTCTACTCTACTCCACTGTACTCTACCTCTACTGTGCTCCAATGTACTCTACCTCTACTGTACTCCACTGTTCTCTACCTCTACTGTGCTCCACTGTACTCTACCTCTACTGTACTCCACTGTACGCTACCTCTACTGTGCTCCACTGTACTCTACCTCTACTGTACTCCACTCTACTCTACCTCTACTGTCCTCCGCTGTACGCTACCTTTACTGTGCTCCACTGTACTCTACCTCTACTGTACTCCACTCTACTCTACCTCTACTGTTCTCCGCTGTACTCCACTGTACTCTACCTCTACTGTGCTCCACTGTACTCTATCTCTACTGTACTCCACTGTACTCTACCTCTACTGTGCTCCACTGTACTCTACCTCTACTGTACTCCACTCTACTCTAACTCTACTGTGCTCCACTGTACTCTATCTCTACTGTACTCTACTGTACTCCACCTCTACTGTGCTCTGATGTACTCCACTGTACTCTACCTCTACTGTGCACCACTGTACTCTACCTCTACTGTACTCCACTGTACTCTACCTCTACTGTGCTCCACTGTTCTCTACCTCTACTGTACTCTACTGTACTCCACCTCTACTGTGCTCCACTGTACTCCACTGTACTCTACCTCTACTGTGCTCCACTGTACTCTACCTCTACTGTACTCCACTGAACTCTACCTCTACTGTACTCCACTGAACTCTACCTCTACTGTCCTTCACTGTTCTCTACTGTACTCTACCTCTACTGTGCTCCACTGTACTCCACTGTACTCTATCTCTACTGTGATCCACTGTACTCTACCTCTGCTGTGCTCCACTGTACTCTACCTCTACTGTGCTCCACTGTACTCTACCTCTACTGTACTCCACTGTACCCTACCTCTACTGTACTCTACTGTACTCCACCTCTAATGCGCTCCACTGTACTCTACCTCTACTGTACTCCACTGTACTCTACTTCTAGTGTACTCCACTGTACTCTACCTCTACTGTGCTCCACTGTACTCTACCTGTACTGTACTCCACTGTACTCTACCTCTACTCTACTCCACTGTACTCTACCTCTACTGTGCTCCAATGTACTCTACCTCTACTGTACTCCACTGTTCTCTACCTCTACTGTGCTCCACTGTACTCTACCTCTACTGTACTCCACTGTACGCTACCTCTACTGTGCTCCACTGTACTCTACCTCTACTGTACTCCACTCTACTCTACCTCTACTGTCCTCCGCTGTACTCCACTGTACTCTACCTCTACTGTGCTCCACTGTACTCTACCTCTACTGTACTCCACTGTACTCTACCTCTACTGTGCTCCACTGTACTCTACCTCTACTTTGCTCCAATGTACTCTACCTCTACTGTACTCCACTCTACGCTAACTCTACTGTGCTCCACTGTACTCTATCTCTACTGTACTCCACTGTACTCCACCTCTACTGTGCTCCGCTGTACTCTACTGCACTTTACCTCTACTGTGATCCACTGTACTCTACCTCTATTGTACTCCACCTCTACTGTAGTCCACTGTTCTCTACCTCTACTGTACTCTACTGTACTCCACCCCTACTGTGATCCACTGTACTCCACTGTACTCTACCTCGACTGTGCTCCACTGTACTCTACCTCTACTGTACTCCACTCTACTCTATCTCTACTGTACTCCAATGTACTCTACCTCTACTGTACTCTACTGTTCTCTACCTCTACTGTACTCTACTGTACACCACCTCTACTGTGCTCCACTGTACTCCACTGTACTCTACCTCTACTGTGCTCCACTGTACTCTACCTCTACTGTACTCCACTGTACTCTACCTCTACTGTGCTCCACTGTACTCTACCTCTACTGTACTCCACTGTACTCTACCTCTACTGTACTCCACTGTACTCTACCTCTACTGTGCTCCACTGTACTCTACCTCTACTGTACTCCACTGTTCTCTACCTCTACTGTGCTCCACTGTACTCTACCTCTACTGTACTCCACTGTACGCTACCTTTACTGTGCTCCACTGTGCTCTACCTCTACTGTACTCCACTCTACTCTACCTCTACTGTGCTCCGCTGTACTCCACTGTACTCTACCTCTACTGTGCTCCACTGTTCTCTACCTCTACTGTACTCTACTGTACTCCACCTCTACTGTGCTCCACTGTACTCCACTGTACTCTACCTCTACTGTGCTCCACTGTACTCTACCTCTACTGTACTCCACTGAACTCTACCTCTACTGTACTCCACTGAACTCTACCTCTACTGTCCTTCACTGTTCTCTACTGTACTCTACCTCTACTGTGCTCCACTGTACTCCACTGTACTCTATCTCTACTGTGATCCACTGTACTCTACCTCTGCTGTGCTCCACTGTACTCTACCTCTACTGTGCTCCACTGTACTCTACCTCTACTGTACTCCACTGTACCCTACCTCTACTGTACTCTACTGTACTCCACCTCTAATGCGCTCCACTGTACTCTACCTCTACTGTACTCCACTGTACTCTACTTCTAGTGTACTCCACTGTACTCTACCTCTACTGTGCTCCACTGTACTCTACCTGTACTGTACTCCACTGTACTCTACCTCTACTCTACTCCACTGTACTCTACCTCTACTGTGCTCCAATGTACTCTACCTCTACTGTACTCCACTGTTCTCTACCTCTACTGTGCTCCACTGTACTCTACCTCTACTGTACTCCACTGTACGCTACCTCTACTGTGCTCCACTGTACTCTACCTCTACTGTACTCCACTCTACTCTACCTCTACTGTCCTCCGCTGTACTCCACTGTACTCTACCTCTACTGTGCTCCACTGTACTCTACCTCTACTGTACTCCACTGTACTCTACCTCTACTGTGCTCCACTGTACTCTACCTCTACTTTGCTCCAATGTACTCTACCTCTACTGTACTCCACTCTACGCTAACTCTACTGTGCTCCACTGTACTCTATCTCTACTGTACTCCACTGTACTCCACCTCTACTGTGCTCCGCTGTACTCCACTGTACTTTACCTCTACTGTGATCCACTGTACTCTACCTCTATTGTACTCCACCTCTACTGTAGTCCACTGTTCTCTACCTCTACTGTACTCTACTGTACTCCACCCCTACTGTGATCCACTGTACTCCACTGTACTCTACCTCGACTGTGCTCCACTGTACTCTACCTCTACTGTACTCCACTCTACTCTATCTCTACTGTACTCCAATGTACTCTACCTCTACTGTACTCTACTGTTCTCTACCTCTACTGTACTCTACTGTACACCACCTCTACTGTGCTCCACTGTACTCCACTGTACTCTACCTCTACTGTGCTCCACTGTACTCTACCTCTACTGTACTCCACTGTACTCTACCTCTACTGTGCTCCACTGTACTCTACCTCTACTGTACTCCACTGTACTCTACCTCTACTGTACTCCACTGTACTCTACCTCTACTGTGCTCCACTGTACTCTACCTCTACTGTACTCCACTGTTCTCTACCTCTACTGTGCTCCACTGTACTCTACCTCTACTGTACTCCACTGTACGCTACCTTTACTGTGCTCCACTGTGCTCTACCTCTACTGTACTCCACTCTACTCTACCTCTACTGTGCTCCGCTGTACTCCACTGTACTCTACCTCTACTGTGCTCCACTGTACTCTACCTCTACTGTACTCCACTGTACTCTACCTCTACTGTGCTCCACTGTACTCTACCTCTACTGTACTCCACTCTACTCTAACTCTACTGTGCTCCACTGTACTCTCTACTGTACTCTACTGTACTCCACCTCTACTGTGCTCTGCTGTACTCCACTGTAATCTACCTCTACTGTGCACCACTGTACTCTACCTCTAATGTACTCCACTGTACTCTACCTCTACTGTGCTCCACTGTTCTCTACCTCTACTGTACTCTACTGTACTCCACCTCTACTGTGCTCCACTGTACTCCACTGTACTCTACCTCTACTGTGCTCCACTGTACTCTACCTCTACTGTACTCCACTGAACTCTACCTCTACTGTAGTCCACTGAACTCTACCTCTACTGTCCTTCACTGTTCTCTACTGTACTCTACCTCTACTGTGCTCCACTGTACTCCACTGTACTCTATCTCTACTGTGATCCACTGTACTCTACCTCTACTGTAATCCACTGTACTCTACCTCTACTGTACTCCACTGTACTCTACCTCTACTGTACTCCACTGTACTCTATCTCTACTGTACTCTACTGTACTCCACCTCTACATTGCTCCGCTGTACTCCACTGTACTCTACCTCTACTGTGCTCCACTGTACTCTACCTCTACTGTACTCCACTGTACTCTACCTCTACTGTGCTCCACTGTTCTCTACCTCTACTGTACTCTACTGTACTCCACCTCTACTGTGCTCCACTTTACTCCACTGTACTCCACCTCTACTGTGCTCCATTGTACTCTACCTCTACTGTACTCCACTGTACTCTACCTCTACTGTACTCCACTGAACTCTACCTCTACTGTCCTTCACTGTTCTCTACTCTACTCTACCTCTACTGTGCTCCACTGTACTCCACTCTACTCTATCTCTACTGTGATCCAATGTACTCTACCTCTGCTGTGCTCCACTGTACTCTACCTCTACTGTGCTCCACTGTACTCTACCTCTACTGAACTCCACTGTACTCTACCTCTACTGTACTCCACTGTACTATACCTCTACTGTACTCAACTGTACTCCACCTCTAATGCGCTCCACTGTACTCCACTGTACTCTACCTCTACTGTACTCCACTGTTCTCTACCTCTAGTGTACTCCACTGTACTCTACCTCTACTGTACTCCACTGAACTCTACCTCTACTGTCCTTCACTGTTCTCTACTGTACTCTACCTCTACTGTGCTCCACTGTACTCCACTCTACTCTATCTCTACTGTGATCCAATGTACTCTACCTCTGCTGTGCTCCACTGTACTCTACCTCTACTGTGCTCCACTGTACTCTACCTCTACTGAACTCCACTGTACTCTACCTCTACTGTACTCCACTGTACTATACCTCTACTGTACTCAACTGTACTCCACCTCTAATGCGCTCCACTGTACTCCACTGTACTCTACCTCTACTGTACTCCACTGTTCTCTACCTCTAGTGTACTCCACTGTACTCTACCTCTACTGTACTCCACCGAACTCTACCTCTACTGTCCTTCACTGTACTCTACTGTACTCTACCTCTACTGTGATCCAATGTACTCCACTGTACTCTATCTCTACTGTGATCCACTGTACTCTACCTCTGCTGGGCTCCACTGAACTCTACCTCTACTGTGCTCCACTGCACTCTACCTCTACTCTACGCCACTGTACTCCACCTCTACTGTACTCTACTGTTCTCTACCTCTACTGTACTCTACTGTAATCCACCTCTACTGTGCTCCACTGTACTCCACTGTACTCTACCTCTACTGTGCTCCACTGTACTCTACCTCTACTGTACTCCACTGTACTCTACCTCCACTGTGCTCCAATGTACTACAACTCTGCTGTACTCCACTGTACTCTACCTCTACTGTACTCCACTGTACTCTACCTCTACTGTGCTCCACTGTACTCCACTGTACGCTACCTCTACTGTGCTCCACTGTACTCTACCTCTACTGTACTCCACTCTACTCTACCTCTACTGTGCTCCGCTGTACTCCACTGTACTCTACCTCTACTGTGCTCCACTGTACTCTACCTCTACTGTGCTCCACTGTACTCTACCTCTACTGTACTCCAATGTATGCTACCTCTACTGTACTCCAATGTATGCTACCTCTACTGTGCTCCACTGTACTCTACCTCTACTGTACTCCACTCCACTCTATTGCGACTGTACTCTACTGTACTCCACCTCTACTGTGCTCTGCTGTACTCCACTGTACTCTACCTCTACTGTGCTCCACTGTACTCTACCTCTACTGTACTCCACTGTACTCTACCTCTACTGTACTCCACTGTACCCTACCTCTACTGTGCTATACCGTACTCCACCTCTACTGTGCTCCACTGTACTCTACCTCTACTGTGCTCCACTGTACCCTACCTCTACTGTGCTATACCGTACTCCACCTCTACTGTGCTCCACTGTACTCTACCTCTACTGTACTCCACTGTACTCTACCTCTACTGTGCTCCACTGTACTCTACCTCTACTGTACTCCACTCTACTCTAACTCTACTGTGCTCCACTGTACTCTATCTCTACTGTACTCTACTGTACTCCACCTCTACTGTGCTCCGCTGTACTCCACTGTACTCTACCTCTACTGTGCTCCACTGTACTCTACCTCTACTGTACTCCACTGTACTCTACCTCTATTGTGCTCCACTGTTCTCTACCTCTACTGTACTCTACTGTACTCCACCTCTACTGTGCTCCACTGTACTCCACTGTACTCTACCTCTACTGTGCTCCATTGTACTCTACCTCTACTGTACTCCACTGTACTCTACCTCTACTGTACTCCACTGAACTCTACCTCTACTGTCCTTCACTGTTCTCTACTGTACTCTACCTCTACTGTGCTCCACTGTACTCCACTGTACTCTACCTCTACTGTGCTCCACTGTACTCTACCTCTACTGAACTCCACTGTACTCTACCTCTAATGTACTCCACTGTACTATACCTCTACTGTACTCAACTGTACTCCACCTCTAATGCGCTCCACTGTACTCCACTGTACTCTACCTCTACTGTACTCCACTGTTCTCTACCTTTAGTGTACTCCACTGTACTCTACCTCTACTGTACTCCACCGAACTCTACCTCTACTGTCCTTCACTGTACTCTACTGTACTCTACCTCTACTGTGATCCAATGTACTCCACTGTACTCTATCTCTACTGTGATCCACTGTACTCTACCTCTGCTGGGCTCCACTGAACTCTACCTCTACTGTGCTCCACTGCACTCTACCTCTACTCTACGCCACTGTACTCCACCTCTACTGTACTCTACTGTTCTCTACCTCTACTGTACTCTACTGTAATCCACCTCTACTGTGCTCCACTGTACTCCACTGTACTCTACCTCTACTGTGCTCCACTGTACTCTACCTCTACTGTACTCCACTGTACTCTACCTCCACTGTGCTCCAATGTACTACAACTCTGCTGTACTCCACTGTACTCTACCTCTACTGTACTCCACTGTACTCTACCTCTACTGTGCTCCACTGTACTCCACTGTACGCTACCTCTACTGTGCTCCACTGTACTCTACCTCTACTGTACTCCACTCTACTCTACCTCTACTGTGCTCCGCTGTACTCCACTGTACTCTACCTCTACTGTGCTCCACTGTACTCTACCTCTACTGTGCTCCACTGTACTCTACCTCTACTGTACTCCAATGTATGCTACCTCTACTGTACTCCAATGTATGCTACCTCTACTGTGCTCCACTGTACTCTACCTCTACTGTACTCCACTCCACTCTATTGCGACTGTACTCTACTGTACTCCACCTCTACTGTGATCCAATGTACTCCACTGTACTCTATCTCTACTGTGATCCAATGTACTCCACTGTACTCTATCTCTACTGTGATCCACTGTACTCTACCTCTGCTGGGCTCCACTGAACTCTACCTCTACTGTGCTCCACTGCACTCTACCTCTACTCTACGCCACTGTACTCCACCTCTACTGTACTCTACTGTTCTCTACCTCTACTGTACTCTACTGTAATCCACCTCTACTGTGCTCCACTGTACTCCACTGTACTCTACCTCTACTGTGCTCCACTGTACTCTACCTCTACTGTACTCCACTGTACTCTACCTCCACTGTGCTCCAATGTACTACAACTCTGCTGTACTCCACTGTACTCTACCTCTACTGTACTCCACTGTACTCTACCTCTACTGTGCTCCACTGTACTCCACTGTACGCTACCTCTACTGTGCTCCACTGTACTCTACCTCTACTGTACTCCACTCTACTCTACCTCTACTGTGCTCCGCTGTACTCCACTGTACTCTACCTCTACTGTGCTCCACTGTACTCTACCTCTACTGTGCTCCACTGTACTCTACCTCTACTGTACTCCAATGTATGCTACCTCTACTGTACTCCAATGTATGCTACCTCTACTGTGCTCCACTGTACTCTACCTCTACTGTACTCCACTCCACTCTATTGCGACTGTACTCTACTGTACTCTACCTCTACTGTGCTCCACTGTACTCTACCTCTACTGTACTCCACTGTACTCTACCTCTACTGTACTCCACTGTACCCTACCTCTACTGTGCTATACCGTACTCCACCTCTACTGTGCTCCACTGTACTCTACCTCTACTGTGCTCCACTGTACCCTACCTCTACTGTGCTATACCGTACTCCACCTCTACTGTGCTCCACTGTACTCTACCTCTACTGTACTCCACTGTACTCTACCTCTACTGTGCTCCACTGTACTCTACCTCTACTGTACTCCACTCTACTCTAACTCTACTGTGCTCCACTGTACTCTATCTCTACTGTACTCTACTGTACTCCACCTCTACTGTGCTCCGCTGTACTCCACTGTACTCTACCTCTACTGTGCTCCACTGTACTCTACCTCTACTGTACTCCACTGTACTCTACCTCTATTGTGCTCCACTGTTCTCTACCTCTACTGTACTCTACTGTACTCCACCTCTACTGTGCTCCACTGTACTCCACTGTACTCTACCTCTACTGTGCTCCATTGTACTCTACCTCTACTGTACTCCACTGTACTCTACCTCTACTGTACTCCACTGAACTCTACCTCTACTGTCCTTCACTGTTCTCTACTGTACTCTACCTCTACTGTGCTCCACTGTACTCCACTCTATCTCTACTGTGATCCACTGTACTCTACCTCTGCTGTGCCCCACTGTACTCTACCTCTACTGTAATCCACTGTACTCTACCTCTACTGTACTCCACTGTACTCTACCTCTACTGTACTCCACTGTACTCTACCTCTACTGTACTCAACTGTTTTCCACCTCTAATGCGCTCCACTGTACTCCACTGTACTCTACCTCTACTGTACTCCACTGTACTCTACCTCTAGTGTACTCCACTGTACTCTACCTCTACTGTACTCCACTGAACTCTAACTCTACTGTCCTTCACTGTACTCTACTGTACACTACCTCTACTGTGCTCCAATGTACTCCACTGTACTCTATCTCTACTGTGATCCACTGTACTCTACCTCTGCTGGGCTCCACTGAACTCTACCTCTACTGTGCTCCACTGCACTCTACCTCTACTCTACGCCACTGTACTCCACCTCTACTGTACTCTACTGTTCTCTACCTCTACTGTACTCTACTCTAATCCACCTCTACTGTGCTCCACTGTACTCCACTGTACTCTACCTCTACTGTGCTCCACTGTACTCTACCTCTACTGTACTCCACTGTACTCTACCTCTACTGTGCTCCACTGTACTCTACCTCTGCTGTGCTCCACTGTACTCTACCTCTACTGTACTCCACTGTACTCTACCTCTACTGTACTCCACTCTACTCTGCCTCTACCGTGCTCCACTGTACTCTGTCTCTAATGTACTCCACTGTACTCTACCTCTACTGTAGTCTACTGTTCTCTACCTCTACTGTACTCCACCTCTAATGTGCTCCACTGTACCCCACTGTACTCTACCTCTGCTGTACTCCACTGTACTCTACCTCTACTGTGCTCCACTGTACTCTACCTCTACTCTGCTCCACTGTACTCTACCTCTACTGTACTCCACTGTACTCTACCTCTACTGTGCTCCACTGTACTCTACCTCTACTGTACTCCACTGTACTCTACCTCTACTGTACTCCACTGTACGCTACCTTTACTGTGCTCCACTGTACTCTACCTCTACTGTACTCCACTCTACTCTACCTCTACTGTGCTCCGCTGTACTCCACTGTACTCTACCTCTACTGTGCTCCACTGTACTCTATCTCTACTGTACTCCACTGTACTCTACCTCTACTGTGCTCCACTGTACTCTACCTCTACTGTACTCCACTCTACTCTAACTCTACTGTGCTCCACTGTACTCTATCTCTACTGTACTCTACTGTACTCCACCTCTACTGTGCTCTGATGTACTCCACTGTACTCTACCTCTACTGTGCACCACTGTACTCTACCTCTACTGTACTCCACTGTACTCTACCTCTACTGTGCTCCACTGTTCTCTACCTCTACTGTACTCTACTGTACTCCACCTCTACTGTGCTCCACTGTACTCCACTGTACTCTACCTCTACTGTGCTCCACTGTACAATACCTCTACTGTACTCCACTGAACTCTACCTCTACTGTACTCCACTGAACTCTACCTCTACTGTCCTTCACTGTTCTCTACTGTACTCTACCTCTACTGTGCTCCACTGTACTCCACTGTACTCTATCTCTACTGTGATCCACTGTACTCTACCTCTGCTGTGCTCCACTGTACTCTACCTCTACTGTGCTCCACTGTACTCTACCTCTACTGTACTCCACTGTACCCTACCTCTACTGTACTCTACTGTACTCCACCTCTAATGCGCTCCACTGTACTCTACCTCTACTGTACTCCACTGTACTCTACTTCTAGTGTACTCCACTGTACTCTACCTCTACTGTGCTCCACTGTACTCTACCTGTACTGTACTCCACTGTACTCTACCTCTACTCTACTCCACTGTACTCTACCTCTACTGTGCTCCAATGTACTCTACCTCTACTGTACTCCACTGTTCTCTACCTCTACTGTGCTCCACTGTACTCTACCTCTACTGTACTCCACTGTACGCTACCTCTACTGTGCTCCACTGTACTCTACCTCTACTGTACTCCACTCTACTCTACCTCTACTGTCCTCCGCTGTACTCCACTGTACTCTACCTCTACTGTGCTCCACTGTACTCTACCTCTACTGTACTCCACTGTACTCTACCTCTACTGTGCTCCACTGTACTCTACCTCTACTTTGCTCCAATGTACTCTACCTCTACTGTACTCCACTCTACGCTAACTCTACTGTGCTCCACTGTACTCTATCTCTACTGTACTCCACTGTACTCCACCTCTACTGTGCTCCGCTGTACTCCACTGTACTTTACCTCTACTGTGATCCACTGTACTCTACCTCTATTGTACTCCACCTCTACTGTAGTCCACTGTTCTCTACCTCTACTGTACTCTACTGTACTCCACCCCTACTGTGATCCACTGTACTCCACTGTACTCTACCTCGACTGTGCTCCACTGTACTCTACCTCTTCTGTACTCCACTCTACTCTATCTCTACTGTACTCCAATGTACTCTACCTCTACTGTACTCTACTGTTCTCTACCTCTACTGTACTCTACTGTACACCACCTCTACTGTGCTCCACTGTACTCCACTGTACTCTACCTCTACTGTGCTCCACTGTACTCTACCTCTACTGTACTCCACTGTACTCTACCTCTACTGTGCTCCACTGTACTCTACCTCTACTGTACTCCACTGTACTCTACCTCTACTGTACTCCACTGTACTCTACCTCTACTGTGCTCCACTGTACTCTACCTCTACTGTACTCCACTGTTCTCTACCTCTACTGTGCTCCACTGTACTCTACCTCTACTGTACTCCACTGTACTCTACCTCTACTGTACTCCACTGTACTCTACCTCTACTGTGCTCCACTGTACTCTACCTCTACTGTACTCCACTGTTCTCTACCTCTACTGTGCTCCACTGTACTCTACCTCTACTGTACTCCACTGTACGCTACCTTTACTGTGCTCCACTGTGTTCTACCTCTACTGTACTCCACTCTACTCTACCTCTACTGTGCTCCGCTGTGCTCCACTGTACTCTACCTCTACTGTACTCCACTGTACTCTACCTCTACTGTGCTCCACTGTACTCTACCTCTACTGTACTCCACTCTACTCTAACTCTACTGTGCTCCACTGTACTCTCTACTGTACTCTACTGTACTCCACCTCTACTGTGCTCTGCTGTACTCCACTGTAATCTACCTCTACTGTGCACCACTGTACTCTACCTCTAATGTACTCTACTGTACTCTACCTCTACTGTGCTCCACTGTTCTCTACCTCTACTGTACTCTACTGTACTCCACCTCTACTGTGCTCCACTGTACTCCACTGTACTCTACCTCTACTGTGCTCCACTGTACTCTACCTCTACTGTACTCCACTGAACTCTACCTCTACTGTAGTCCACTGAACTCTACCTCTACTGTCCTTCACTGTTCTCTACTGTACTCTACCTCTACTGTGCTCCACTGTACTCCACTGTACTCTATCTCTACTGTGATCCACTGTACTCTACCTCTACTGTAATCCACTGTACTCTACCTCTACTGTACTCCACTGTACTCTACCTCTACTGTACTCCACTGTACTCTACCTCTACTGTACTCAACTGTTTTCCACCTCTAATGCGCTCCACTGTACTCCACTGTACTCTACCTCTACTGTACTCCACTGTACTCTACCTCTACTGTGCTCCACTGTACTCTACCTCTACTGTACTCCACTGTTCTCTACCTCTACTGTGCTCCACTGTACTCTACCTCTACTGTACTCCACTGTACTCTACCTCTACTGTACTCCACTGTACTCTACCTCTACTGTGCTCCACTGTACTCTACCTCTACTGTACTCCACTGTTCTCTACCTCTACTGTGCTCCACTGTACTCTACCTCTACTGTACTCCACTGTACGCTACCTTTACTGTGCTCCACTGTGTTCTACCTCTACTGTACTCCACTCTACTCTACCTCTACTGTGCTCCGCTGTGCTCCACTGTACTCTACCTCTACTGTACTCCACTGTACTCTACCTCTACTGTGCTCCACTGTACTCTACCTCTACTGTACTCCACTCTACTCTAACTCTACTGTGCTCCACTGTACTCTCTACTGTACTCTACTGTACTCCACCTCTACTGTGCTCTGCTGTACTCCACTGTAATCTACCTCTACTGTGCACCACTGTACTCTACCTCTAATGTACTCTACTGTACTCTACCTCTACTGTGCTCCACTGTTCTCTACCTCTACTGTACTCTACTGTACTCCACCTCTACTGTGCTCCACTGTACTCCACTGTACTCTACCTCTACTGTGCTCCACTGTACTCTACCTCTACTGTACTCCACTGAACTCTACCTCTACTGTAGTCCACTGAACTCTACCTCTACTGTCCTTCACTGTTCTCTACTGTACTCTACCTCTACTGTGCTCCACTGTACTCCACTGTACTCTATCTCTACTGTGATCCACTGTACTCTACCTCTACTGTAATCCACTGTACTCTACCTCTACTGTACTCCACTGTACTCTACCTCTACTGTACTCCACTGTACTCTACCTCTACTGTACTCAACTGTTTTCCACCTCTAATGCGCTCCACTGTACTCCACTGTACTCTACCTCTACTGTACTCCACTGTACTCTACCTCTAGTGTACTCCACTGTACTCTACCTCTACTGTACTCCACTGAACTCTAACTCTACTGTCCTTCACTGTACTCTACTGTACTCTACCTCTACTGTGCTCCAATGTACTCCACTGTACTCTATCTCTACTGTGATCCACTGTACTCTACCTCTGCTGGGCTCCACTGAACTCTACCTCTACTGTGCTCCACTGCACTCTACCTCTACTCTACGCCACTGTACTCCACCTCTTCTGTACTCTACTGTTCTCTACCTCTACTGTACTCTACTCTAATCCACCTCTACTGTGCTCCACTGTACTCCACTGTACTCTACCTCTACTGTGCTCCACTGTACTCTACCTCTACTGTACTCCACTGTACTCTACCTCTACTGTGCTCCACTGTACTCTACCTCTGCTGTGCTCCACTGTACTCTACCTCTACTGTACTCCACTGTACTCTACCTCTACTGTACTCCACTCTACTCTGCCTCTACTGTGCTCCACTGTACTCTGTCTCTAATGTACTCCACTGTACTCTACCTCTACTGTAGTCTACTGTTCTCTACCTCTACTGTACTCCACCTCTAATGTGCTCCACTGTACCCCACTGTACTCTACCTCTGCTGTACTCCACTGTACTCTACCTCTACTGTGCTCCACTGTACTCTACCTCTACTCTGCTCCACTGTACTCTACCTCTACTGTACTCCACTGTACTCTACCTCTACTGTGCTCCACTGTACTCTACCTCTACTGTACTCCACTGTACTCTACCTCTACTGTACTCCACTGTACGCTACCTTTACTGTGCTCCACTGTACTCTACCTCTACTGTACTCCACTCTACTCTACCTCTACTGTGCTCCGCTGTACTCCACTGTACTCTACCTCTACTGTGCTCCACTGTACTCTACCTCTACTGTACTCCACTGTACTCTACCTCTACTGTGCTCCACTGTACTCTACCTCTACTGTACTCCACTCTACTCTAACTCTACTGTGCTCCACTGTACTCTATCTCTACTGTACTCTACTGTACTCCACCTCTACTGTGCTCTGATGTACTCCACTGTACTCTACCTCTACTGTGCACCACTGTACTCTACCTCTACTGTACTTCACTGTACTCTACCTCTACTGTGCTCCACTGTTCTCTACCTCTACTGTACTCTACTGTACTCCACCTCTACTGTGCTCCACTGTACTCCACTGTACTCTACCTCTACTGTGCTCCACTGTACTCTACCTCTACTGTACTCCACTGAACTCTACCTCTATTGTACTCCACTGAACTCTACCTCTACTGTCCTTCACTGTTCTCTACTGTACTCTACCTCTACTGTGCTCCACTGTACTCAACTGTACTCTATCTCTACTGTGATCCACTGTACTCTACCTCTGCTGTGCTCCACTGTACTCTACCTCTACTGTGCTCCACTGTACTCTACCTCTACTGTACTCCACTGTACTCTACCTCTACTGTACTCTACTGTACTCCACCTCTAATGCGCTCCACTGTACTCTACCTCTACTGTACTCCACTGTACTCTACTTCTAGTGTACTCCACTGTACTCTACCTCTACTGTGCTCCACTGTACTCTACCTCTACTGTACTCCACTGTACTCTACCTCTACTCTACTCCACTGTACTCTACCTCTACTGTGCTCCAATGTACTCTACCTCTACTGTACTCCACTGTTCTCTACCTCTACTGTGCTCCACTGTACTTTACCTCTACTGTACTCCACTGTACGCTACCTCTACTGTGCTCCACTGTACTCTACCTCTACTGTACTCCACTCTACTCTACCTCTACTGTCCTCCGCTGTACTCCACTGTACTCTACCTCTACTGTGCTCCACTGTACTCTACCTCTACTGTACTCCACTGTACTCTACCTCTACTGTGCTCCACTGTACTCTACCTCTACTTTGCTCCAATGTACTCTACCTCTACTGTACTCCACTCTACGCTAACTCTACTGTGCTCCACTGTACTCTATCTCTACTGTACTCCACTGTACTCCACCTCTACTGTGCTCCGCTGTACTCCACTGTACTTTACCTCTACTGTGATCCACTGTACTCTACCTCTATTGTACTCCACCTCTACTGTAGTCCACTGTTCTCTACCTCTACTGTACTCTACTGTACTCCACCCCTACTGTGATCCACTGTACTCCACTGTACTCTACCTCGACTGTGCTCCACTGTACTCTACCTCTACTGTACTCCACTCTACTCTATCTCTACTGTACTCCAATGTACTCTACCTCTACTGTACTCTACTGTTCTCTACCTCTACTGTACTCTACTGTACACCACCTCTACTGTGCTCCACTGTACTCCACTGTACTCTACCTCTACTGTGCTCCACTGTACTCTACCTCTACTGTACTCCACTGTACTCTACCTCTACTGTGCTCCACTGTACTCTACCTCTACTGTACTCCACTGTACTCTACCTCTACTGTACTCCACTGTACTCTACCTCTACTGTGCTTCACTGTACTCTACCTCTACTGTACTCCACTGTTCTCTACCTCTACTGTGCTCCACTGTACTCTACCTCTACTGTACTCCACTGTACGCTACCTTTACTGTGCTCCACTGTGCTCTACCTCTACTGTACTCCACTCTACTCTACCTCTACTGTGCTCCGCTGTACTCCACTGTACTCTACCTCTACTGTGCTCCACTGTACTCTACCTCTACTGTACTCCACTGTACTCTACCTCTACTGTGCTCCACTGTACTCTACCTCTACTGTGCTCCACTGTACTCTACCTCTACTGTACTCCACTGTACTCTAACTCTACTGTGCTCCACTGTACTCTCTACTGTACTCTACTGTACTCCACCTCTACTGTGCTCTGCTGTACTCCACTGTAATCTACCTCTACTGTGCACCACTGTACTCTACCTCTAATGTACTCTACTGTACTCTACCTCTACTGTGCTCCACTGTTCTCTACCTCTACTGTACTCTACTGTACTCCACCTCTACTGTGCTCCACTGTACTCCACTGTACTCTACCTCTACTGTGCTCCACTGTACTCTACCTCTACTGTACTCCACTGAACTCTACCTCTACTGTAGTCCACTTAACTCTACCTCTACTGTCCTTCACTGTTCTCTACTGTACTCTACCTCTACTGTGCTCCACTGTACTCCACTGTACTCTATCTCTACTGTGATCCACTGTACTCTACCTCTACTGTAATCCACTGTACTCTACCTCTACTGTACTCCACTGTACTCTACCTCTACTGTACTCCACTGTACTCTACCTCTACTGTACTCAACTGTTTTCCACCTCTAATGCGCTCCACTGTACTCCACTGTACTCTACCTCTACTGTACTCCACTGTACTCTACCTCTAGTGTACTCCACTGTACTCTACCTCTACTGTACTCCACTGAACTCTAACTCTACTGTCCTTCACTGTACTCTACTGTACTCTACCTCTACTGTGCTCCAATGTACTCCACTGTACTCTATCTCTACTGTGATCCACTGTACTCTACCTCTGCTGGGCTCCACTGAACTCTACCTCTACTGTGCTCCACTGCACTCTACCTCTACTCTACGCCACTGTACTCCACCTCTTCTGTACTCTACTGTTCTCTACCTCTACTGTACTCTACTCTAATCCACCTCTACTGTGCTCCACTGTACTCCACTGTACTCTACCTCTACTGTGCTCCACTGTACTCTACCTCTACTGTACTCCACTGTACTCTACCTCTACTGTGCTCCACTGTACTCTACCTCTGCTGTGCTCCACTGTACTCTACCTCTACTGTACTCCACTGTACTCTACCTCTACTGTACTCCACTCTACTCTGCCTCTACTGTGCTCCACTGTACTCTGTCTCTAATGTACTCCACTGTACTCTACCTCTACTGTAGTCTACTGTTCTCTACCTCTACTGTACTCCACCTCTAATGTGCTCCACTGTACCCCACTGTACTCTACCTCTGCTGTACTCCACTGTACTCTACCTCTACTGTGCTCCACTGTACTCTACCTCTACTCTGCTCCACTGTACTCTACCTCTACTGTACTCCACTGTACTCTACCTCTACTGTGCTCCACTGTACTCTACCTCTACTGTACTCCACTGTACTCTACTTCTACTGTACTCCACTGTACGCTACCTTTACTGTGCTCCACTGTACTCTACCTCTACTGTACTCCACTCTACTCTACCTCTACTGTGCTCCGCTGTACTCCACTGTACTCTACCTCTACTGTGCTCCACTGTACTCTACCTCTACTGTACTCCACTGTACTCTACCTCTACTGTGCTCCACTGTACTCTACCTCTACTGTACTCCACTCTACTCTAACTCTACTGTGCTCCACTGTACTCTATCTCTACTGTACTCTACTGTACTCCACCTCTACTGTGCTCTGATGTACTCCACTGTACTCTACCTCTACTGTGCACCACTGTACTCTACCTCTACTGTACTCCACTGTACTCTACCTCTACTGTGCTCCACTGTTCTCTACCTCTACTGTACTCTACTGTACTCCACCTCTACTGTGCTCCACTGTACTTTACCTCTACTGTACTCCACTGTACGCTACCTCTACTGTGCTCCACTGTACTCTACCTCTACTGTACTCCACTCTACTCTACCTCTACTGTCCTCCGCTGTACTCCACTGTACTCTACCTCTACTGTGCTCCACTGTACTCTACCTCTACTGTACTCCACTGTACTCTACCTCTACTGTGCTCCACTGTACTCTACCTCTACTTTGCTCCAATGTACTCTACCTCTACTGTACTCCACTCTACGCTAACTCTACTGTGCTCCACTGTACTCTATCTCTACTGTACTCCACTGTACTCCACCTCTACTGTGCTCCGCTGTACTCCACTGTACTTTACCTCTACTGTGATCCACTGTACTCTACCTCTATTGTACTCCACCTCTACTGTAGTCCACTGTTCTCTACCTCTACTGTACTCTACTGTACTCCACCCCTACTGTGATCCACTGTACTCCACTGTACTCTACCTCGACTGTGCTCCACTGTACTCTACCTCTACTGTACTCCACTCTACTCTATCTCTACTGTACTCCAATGTACTCTACCTCTACTGTACTCTACTGTTCTCTACCTCTACTGTACTCTACTGTACACCACCTCTACTGTGCTCCACTGTACTCCACTGTACTCTACCTCTACTGTGCTCCACTGTACTCTACCTCTACTGTACTCCACTGTACTCTACCTCTACTGTGCTCCACTGTACTCTACCTCTACTGTACTCCACTGTACTCTACCTCTACTGTACTCCACTGTACTCTACCTCTACTGTGCTTCACTGTACTCTACCTCTACTGTACTCCACTGTTCTCTACCTCTACTGTGCTCCACTGTACTCTACCTCTACTGTACTCCACTGTACGCTACCTTTACTGTGCTCCACTGTGCTCTACCTCTACTGTACTCCACTCTACTCTACCTCTACTGTGCTCCGCTGTACTCCACTGTACTCTACCTCTACTGTGCTCCACTGTACTCTACCTCTACTGTACTCCACTGTACTCTACCTCTACTGTGCTCCACTGTACTCTACCTCTACTGTGCTCCACTGTACTCTACCTCTACTGTACTCCACTGTACTCTAACTCTACTGTGCTCCACTGTACTCTCTACTGTACTCTACTGTACTCCACCTCTACTGTGCTCTGCTGTACTCCACTGTAATCTACCTCTACTGTGCACCACTGTACTCTACCTCTAATGTACTCTACTGTACTCTACCTCTACTGTGCTCCACTGTTCTCTACCTCTACTGTACTCTACTGTACTCCACCTCTACTGTGCTCCACTGTACTCCACTGTACTCTACCTCTACTGTGCTCCACTGTACTCTACCTCTACTGTACTCCACTGAACTCTACCTCTACTGTAGTCCACTTAACTCTACCTCTACTGTCCTTCACTGTTCTCTACTGTACTCTACCTCTACTGTGCTCCACTGTACTCCACTGTACTCTATCTCTACTGTGATCCACTGTACTCTACCTCTACTGTAATCCACTGTACTCTACCTCTACTGTACTCCACTGTACTCTACCTCTACTGTACTCCACTGTACTCTACCTCTACTGTACTCAACTGTTTTCCACCTCTAATGCGCTCCACTGTACTCCACTGTACTCTACCTCTACTGTACTCCACTGTACTCTACCTCTAGTGTACTCCACTGTACTCTACCTCTACTGTACTCCACTGAACTCTAACTCTACTGTCCTTCACTGTACTCTACTGTACTCTACCTCTACTGTGCTCCAATGTACTCCACTGTACTCTATCTCTACTGTGATCCACTGTACTCTACCTCTGCTGGGCTCCACTGAACTCTACCTCTACTGTGCTCCACTGCACTCTACCTCTACTCTACGCCACTGTACTCCACCTCTTCTGTACTCTACTGTTCTCTACCTCTACTGTACTCTACTCTAATCCACCTCTACTGTGCTCCACTGTACTCCACTGTACTCTACCTCTACTGTGCTCCACTGTACTCTACCTCTACTGTACTCCACTGTACTCTACCTCTACTGTGCTCCACTGTACTCTACCTCTGCTGTGCTCCACTGTACTCTACCTCTACTGTACTCCACTGTACTCTACCTCTACTGTACTCCACTCTACTCTGCCTCTACTGTGCTCCACTGTACTCTGTCTCTAATGTACTCCACTGTACTCTACCTCTACTGTAGTCTACTGTTCTCTACCTCTACTGTACTCCACCTCTAATGTGCTCCACTGTACCCCACTGTACTCTACCTCTGCTGTACTCCACTGTACTCTACCTCTACTGTGCTCCACTGTACTCTACCTCTACTCTGCTCCACTGTACTCTACCTCTACTGTACTCCACTGTACTCTACCTCTACTGTGCTCCACTGTACTCTACCTCTACTGTACTCCACTGTACTCTACCTCTACTGTACTCCACTGTACGCTACCTTTACTGTGCTCCACTGTACTCTACCTCTACTGTACTCCACTCTACTCTACCTCTACTGTGCTCCGCTGTACTCCACTGTACTCTACCTCTACTGTGCTCCACTGTACTCTACCTCTACTGTACTCCACTGTACTCTACCTCTACTGTGCTCCACTGTACTCTACCTCTACTGTACTCCACTCTACTCTAACTCTACTGTGCTCCACTGTACTCTATCTCTACTGTACTCTACTGTACTCCACCTCTACTGTGCTCTGATGTACTCCACTGTACTCTACCTCTACTGTGCACCACTGTACTCTACCTCTACTGTACTCCACTGTACTCTACCTCTACTGTGCTCCACTGTTCTCTACCTCTACTGTACTCTACTGTACTCCACCTCTACTGTGCTCCACTGTACTCCACTGTACTCTACCTCTACTGTGCTCCACTGTACTCTACCTCTACTGTACTCCACTGAACTCTACCTCTATTGTACTCCACTGAACTCTACCTCTACTGTCCTTCACTGTTCTCTACTGTACTCTACCTCTACTGTGCTCCACTGTACTCAACTGTACTCTATCTCTACTGTGATCCACTGTACTCTACCTCTGCTGTGCTCCACTGTACTCTACCTCTACTGTGCTCCACTGTACTCTACCTCTACTGTACTCCACTGTACTCTACCTCTACTGTACTCTACTGTACTCCACCTCTAATGCGCTCCACTGTACTCTACCTCTACTGTACTCCACTGTACTCTACTTCTAGTGTACTCCACTGTACTCTACCTCTACTGTGCTCCACTGTACTCTACCTCTACTGTACTCCACTGTACTCTACCTCTACTCTACTCCACTGTACTCTACCTCTACTGTGCTCCAATGTACTCTACCTCTACTGTACTCCACTGTTCTCTACCTCTACTGTGCTCCACTGTACTTTACCTCTACTGTACTCCACTGTACGCTACCTCTACTGTGCTCCACTGTACTCTACCTCTACTGTACTCCACTCTACTCTACCTCTACTGTCCTCCGCTGTACTCCACTGTACTCTACCTCTACTGTGCTCCACTGTACTCTACCTCTACTGTACTCCACTGTACTCTACCTCTACTGTGCTCCACTGTACTCTACCTCTACTTTGCTCCAATGTACTCTACCTCTACTGTACTCCACTCTACGCTAACTCTACTGTGCTCCACTGTACTCTATCTCTACTGTACTCCACTGTACTCCACCTCTACTGTGCTCCGCTGTACTCCACTGTACTTTACCTCTACTGTGATCCACTGTACTCTACCTCTATTGTACTCCACCTCTACTGTAGTCCACTGTTCTCTACCTCTACTGTACTCTACTGTACTCCACCCCTACTGTGATCCACTGTACTCCACTGTACTCTACCTCGACTGTGCTCCACTGTACTCTACCTCTACTGTACTCCACTCTACTCTATCTCTACTGTACTCCAATGTACTCTACCTCTACTGTACTCTACTGTTCTCTACCTCTACTGTACTCTACTGTACACCACCTCTACTGTGCTCCACTGTACTCCACTGTACTCTACCTCTACTGTGCTCCACTGTACTCTACCTCTACTGTACTCCACTGTACTCTACCTCTACTGTGCTCCACTGTACTCTACCTCTACTGTACTCCACTGTACTCTACCTCTACTGTACTCCACTGTACTCTACCTCTACTGTGCTTCACTGTACTCTACCTCTACTGTACTCCACTGTTCTCTACCTCTACTGTGCTCCACTGTACTCTACCTCTACTGTACTCCACTGTACGCTACCTTTACTGTGCTCCACTGTGCTCTACCTCTACTGTACTCCACTCTACTCTACCTCTACTGTGCTCCGCTGTACTCCACTGTACTCTACCTCTACTGTGCTCCACTGTACTCTACCTCTACTGTACTCCACTGTACTCTACCTCTACTGTGCTCCACTGTACTCTACCTCTACTGTGCTCCACTGTACTCTACCTCTACTGTACTCCACTGTACTCTAACTCTACTGTGCTCCACTGTACTCTCTACTGTACTCTACTGTACTCCACCTCTACTGTGCTCTGCTGTACTCCACTGTAATCTACCTCTACTGTGCACCACTGTACTCTACCTCTAATGTACTCCACTGTACTCTACCTCTACTGTGCTCCACTGTTCTCTACCTCTACTGTACTCTACTGTACTCCACCTCTACTGTGCTCCACTGTACTCCACTGTACTCTACCTCTACTGTGCTCCACTGTACTCTACCTCTACTGTACTCCACTGAACTCTACCTCTACTGTAGTCCACTGAACTCTACCTCTACTGTCCTTCACTGTTCTCTACTGTACTCTACCTCTACTGTGCTCCACTGTACTCCACTGTACTCTATCTCTACTGTGATCCACTGTACTCTACCTCTGCTGTGCTCCACTGTACTCTACCTCTACTGTGCTCCACTGTACTCTACCTCTACTGTACTCCACTGTACTCTACCTCTACTGTACTCTACTGTACTCCACCTCTAATGCGCTCCACTGTACTCTACCTCTACTGTACTCCACTGTACTCTACCTCTAGTGTACTCCATTGTACTCTACCTCTACTGTGCTCCACTGTACTCTACCTCTACTGTACTCCACTGTACTCTACCTCTACTGTAATCCACTGTACTCTACCTCTACTCTGCTCCAATGTACTCTACCTCTACTGTGCTCCACTGTACTCTACCTCTACTGTACTCCACTGTACGCTACCTCTACTGTGCTCCACTGTACTCTACCTCTACTGTCCTCCGCTGTACTCCACTGTACTCTACCTCTACTGTGCTCCACTGTACTCTACCTCTACTGTACTCCACTGTACTCTACCTCTACTGTGCTCCACTGTACTCTACCTCTACTTTGCTCCAATGTACTCTACCTCTACTGTACTCCACTCTACTCTAACTCTACTGTGCTCCACTGTACTCTATCTCTACTGTACTCTACTGTACTCCACCTCTACTGTGCTCCGCTGTACTCCACTGTACTCTACCTCTACTGTGCTCCACTGTACTCTACCTCTACTGTAATCCACTGTACTCCACTGTACTCCACCTCTACTGTGCTCCATTGTACTCTACCTCTACTGTACTCCACTGTACTCTACCTCTACTGTACTCCACTGAACTCTACCTCTACTGTCCTTCATTGTTCTCTACTGTACTCTACCTCTACTGTGCTCCACTGTACTCTACCTATGCTGATCTCCACTGTACTCTACCTCTACTGTGCTCCACTGTACTCTACCTCTACTGTACTCCACTGTACTCTACCTCTACTGTACTCCACTGTACTATACCTCTACCGTACTCAACTGTACTCCACCTCTAATGCGCTCCACTGTACTCCACTGTACTCTACCTCTACTGTACTCCACTGTTCTCTACCTCTAGTGTACTCCACTGTACTCTA